>NQII01004833.1:68909-186635 GCA_002778355.1 Clitarchus hookeri | reverse complement strand
GCGCTCGCCTCCCACCACGGCGATCCGCGTTCGATCCCCGGCGGGTTCACTCCCGGATCTTCGCATGTGGGAATCATGCTGGACAATGCCGCTTGCTGGCGGGTTTTCTCGGGATACTCCCGTTTCCCCCCGCTCTTGCATTCCAGCGCCGCTCCATTCTAGGGCTTCACTTCTGTATTGATCGGGGATGACGGTCACGTACGGGTCTCAGCTGGAACGACCGTCACTTGGATCACTCGGAGGGTGTTGCCTTGCCCTGGGTGCACTCCCCATACGCCATTATTATTACCAACCCTCACCTCTCGCCAACATTTATATATGGGTGCGTCTATTTTTATGGCGGTGAGGGCATAATTTACGTCTTATTGACGACAATGGGATTATCCAAAGAACTGGTACACTAGTTTCACTACCGTGGCAGGGTCGTGGTTTGCCATCGATGTACATAAAGCGCAGCGCAACCTTACATTACTGCCACTCGACACTTCGGCCTGCGATACTACCTCGCAGCGTATATTTTCTAATCTGTGGCTACATTTTGTTAATCATCGTGCATGAATATAACACTCGTGAAGCTGACTGAAGGCGAGGGGTAGCTAAATTATTTAAACTGAACATCTTCACGCAAGTCTTTTATCAAATGATTAAATTGTCGAATGTATGTTCTGGAGTTCATGTTTTGTACCCACACTCTATAGGAAGCTTTGAGGGGGGGGGACATAAATATGTCACCAGGATCATTGCTATTGTTCCAAGTAGTGAGTTTCGCAACTAAAAATATCCTCCAGCTGTGCTGTGTCTATCCAGAGTAGCGACCATTACTAACAAATTATACTCGAGTAACTAGATATCGTATCTAGAGTTGCCGGGTACTTGGGAAGGAAAACAGAACACGTATTGAAGACATTGCATTTTTGACACACACTAAATTAATGAATGAAGGTCGTTTACACGCACAACATGAATAAAATTAAATAAACCAAACTACAAACTAACACACGTACTGAATACAGCCGAAATATTACACAAATATTTCAAAATAGTTGTTTGAACTTGCCATGGTAATAGTTTCTTTGTCTGCCAAGTATATTTCGTTACCTTTAGGCCCATATTTTGTTAGATTATACTGCTAATAAAAAACTGGGACATTGAGCGCATTGTAATAGGCAAGAACAGTACGAGTTACGATAGTTACAATATGGGCAAAAAGTGGAATTGTTTGAGGTAAAACAGTACACCTGGCAATCCTAATCGTAGTGCTCTGCGAGAGCGCACACGTGCAGCTAACACCAACAAATCTTACAGCTCTTTGTATCCCACTTCATTCCATACGGATTGTAGAAGTTATCAGAGGGATTTGTGGTTATAATCCTGACGACGGATCAGCGAGATAAGCCAACAACACGCGAATGGGCTTTACGATGCCGGGTTGGCGGAGGCTTCATGCTCGTATCACAGAGTATAGTTCATTCACAGTTACTTCCAACTTTTCTAAAGCCCTGCTAAAGTTATACTTCCGGGATATTCCTCCGCCTAATGCAAACAAAGTTTAACCGAGTATAGAAAATTCTTACTAAAGGTATAATGCACCGCACTCAGTGAAATTATATTTTGCATAAGAACTATTTCTTACTAGGTATTACCAACACACCTATTTTCTTCCTGTTTTTATTCATATTAACTATAAAGGAAATATTACAATTTATAAAAAAAATATAATTTAAATTTTACAAAAATAAGGTATTATGTCAATACAAGTACAAACCGATTGTGATACATGGCATATTGAGGGAACAATCAAACACGTCATACATGGGGTGATGTTTCAAAGGTTTTATCCAGAAAGTGTGAAGAAACCGCGAAAAGATTACACTTAAGTATACAGAGGTGAAATAGTATGTTATTCTGAGAACTCCGGCCGCACACGCCAGCAAAATGGCATCGCTGACCAGCAACATGTCGTAACGCCGCCGTTCGCCAATCAGCGTTTGGTAGCTTACTTGCCAGCCGGCAGACAAGCCAACAGAGAGCCTTTCGCATCACACAGTGGAAAATCAGACACAAGGTTAGTTCCCAGATCATCTCATAGTCGATCAGTGAACGGNTGTGCTCGTAAAGCGGGGAATAGTCCGTACCTGTGACTGGTCTAGATCACTCCTAATCACGCTTGCGAACGCCGCATCAGCACGGAAGTGGTTCGGAGCCGACTGAAACCATGGCTGTGTCTGAATTCACAGCCTCGCGGCCTTATCCACTTCCCCTTGCGCCCTTCGCGAGATGTAAGTCCTTGTACCCTTCGTGAAGAAGTGGGCATCTCCGAATTCGGACACCCTCGTTCGTTTGTATCTCGAATATCGACCGATCGAGGTGCGAGTTTCTGTTGTTTACGCCGGAAGCCAAGACGGGAATCCCGCGTGTTTGTTTACGTTTTAATTTGCAAGCAAACAGTTTCATCCGCCGACCATTCCACAAATAAAAAATTGGTTGTCTGTAAAGTCGGTTTACTGACGATAGTTGAACGTGACAACGTCTTAAGAAAATACTGATGGAATGGTAGCATTTTTCAAAAGAAAATTTTAATTTCATTTGTTTAATAGATTTGTATGTATATAGAGAAGGAGGTAATTGGAAATCACAATGAAATTGATCAAGTGAGATTTATTTGTACGCATAAATACAATTATGTCAATTTTTTTTTTTCGCTCGTTCCGCGCTCTCGCTTGCACTTCAAGCCTTACATGGAACGCCTCAGAGCGAGGTAACGCCGCATGAGTCATGTTTTTTCGTGCGTGCAGCCGGCTCTATCGAATTATAAGACGTTGTCACGTCAAAAAGATGGGATACAAATGGTTAAATGGCCAGAAAAAATTAAACCATTTATAATATGCAAATACTTACCAAGTTTTCAGTTTTTCCGAAGACCGTTCATCACCCAAAAGATAAACAGTGAACAAACAGCAACGAACAGTAGGGAATCGAAAAAACAATCAGGGCACGAGACACGTGCCCTTGGCTGAAGGGGGTATTCCAGGGTGCATTCGTGCTCTAGCCGTGAATTCGGACAGCGACTATTTGACGTCGCGCCCTAGATGCACTTTTTTAGGTCACGAAGCCAGTTAAGGGCCCTTGGCACGTGCATTCAGACACGGCCTAGGAGTTTCCTTCGTCCCTTTCTTTTCCCTGCATAACTGAGCTGTGCAAAATAAGAACTTTAGCCTAGACTTTACGCTACAACAACGTCAGCAATTTTTGTCTGCCCTTTACCCATGACCCTTAATTTTGGACACCTTTAAGTTCGTTATACAGCATATGTGGATTTAAAAAACATGTCAATTTGCAAACACTATAAGGAAAATTTTAAACTTTTTATGGCTGAACGGGAGGCCCCAATTTTGAAGTTTTTGAGGCAGGAATAAGCACAAATTAGCAATTACCAAATTGAAACATTGTAATTTAGAATGTCGTGTAATTAGCAAATAAAATAAATGTATATAATTTCTATAAAAATTGCTTGTAATTTTTTTGTGTAAAAATGTTATGTAAAAGTTAGCATAATTAACATATAGAAAATTACAAAACATAAATAATTATTGAGTGAAATTAGCTCTCAAATAATATGTGCCAAAAAAATTAATGGTTCATTTTAAAGTAAAATAATGACCTGAAAGGTATATATGTACTAGGCCTTTAGCTTTCGGGATATGGTCAGCAACAAGTAGATTTTGCACATCGGCCTTAAAAAGTCAATGTAGATGTGTATAATTTGCCAAGGGGTAAGGCGCGGGCTGAAGATTCTCACAGCAATTATGTCGCTTTCCGACACTTAGCGTTTGTGGGCGAGTGCATTTNGCGGGCTGAAGATTCTCACAGCAATTATGTCGCTTTCCGACACTTAGCGTTTGTGGGCGAGTGCATTTATTATTACAATTTTTTTTAATAATCTGCAATAAGCATATCTAAATGTACAAATAGGGGGCAGCGGTAACACAGCGGCTAGAGCACTCGCCTCCCACTAAGGCGAACGAGGTTAGATTCCCGACGGGGCCCAGATTTTCGCACGTGGGAATCGTGCCGAACAATGCCGCTGGTCAGCGGGTTTTCACTGTGATCTCCCATTTCCCCCGCCCTTGCATTCCGGCTGTGCTCCATACTCACCTCGCTTCACCCTCATCGGCTGTCAAGACTCCAATGTTAAGAGGCCTGCCTGCCTGATCGTTTTTTTTTGTCAAGAAGCGCAGAAGCTATAGGGGTTACACTGGCGCGCGCTACAAGAGCGGCATCGCCGCTACGCGCAGGGCTCTGAACGGAAGTCTGAAGCAAAGTTCAGTACAGATTTCGGTCGTAGTTTGGCTCGTGTCCGGCTAGAATTTTTTTATATACGGCAGTTTGGAAAAGCCGTTTTTAACCATATAGAAATGCTCAAAAATAATATTTACATCATGTGTCGTAACTTTAAAGTACCACTCCATTATCGTCAGGGGTATGATATATTTTCGTGGGTAAACATACTGGGGGAATATTAATTGGTTTCGTCAACAAACCAGTATTTCCAACACACTGCAACGCAGTTCAAGCGCCGGGTAGGAGACCGCCCGAACCTCTCTACTTCAATGTGCAAATGTTTACTGGGCGCCTGTAGGCAATGCGATTGTTCGTCAGCCTCCCACCACCGACGTCTGCAGGTTGACCACAAACAGGCAAATATACAGAAGTGAAAATGACGAGGCAGTTACTTTCACATGGTCATGCACATTCGCTGATTGGCTGCGTGAGGCCGTGGTGGTGAAGTGGTTAGACTACTCGCCTCCGGGTTCGATTCCCAGCGGGGTCACTCCCGTATTTTCTCATGTGGGAATCATGCCAGAAGATGCCGCTGGTCGGCGAGTTTTCTCGGGGATTTCTCGTTTCTCCCGCCCTTTCATTCCGGCACTGCTCCATTATCTCCTCGTTTCACCCTGCTAAAGCTCTACTTCCAGGATATTTTTCCGCCTCATGCAAACGAAGCTTAACCAAGTCTTGAAAATTGTACCAAAGGGACAGCGCGCCGCATTTGTGCGCACTCAGTGTAATATTATTTTTCATAAGAACTATTTCTTACTAGGCATTACCAACACACCTATTTTCTCCCTATTTTTATTCATATTAATTATAAACGAAATATTAGACTTTATAAATAGAATATAAGAAATAGTTCAGTTTAACTAAAAATAAGGCACTTTCATGGTGGCACAAGAATAAAACACCTGTAATACGTGACGTATTTGGGGAACAACCAAAAGCATCAAAGATATGGTGATATTTCAAAGGTTTGATTAAAAAATTGCGAAGAAATCGCAAATAGACTAAACAGTCATGTTACTGCAAGAAACTATTTAACTGAAACAATAATTTGTGTTAAAATAACATTAAGAAAGTTGTAGGAATTAATATTTTTAATTAAAATGTTCATATTTACGTCGAAAAACACAATGAACAATATTCCTCACATGATTTGGTACGTTTTATCAATTTATCATGGGTATCATCTCACAAGAACATAAAATATCCTCAAACTGTAACTGAAAAAAAAAAAAATTCTTGAACGATTTGTGATCCTGAGAGCCATAAAATATTATTTACGAAATGTATCTGACGTTAAGTCAGCCAAGCATTGCAACACATCACGCGCGTGAATGAACT
Source organism: Clitarchus hookeri (assembly GCA_002778355.1). Lineage (NCBI taxonomy): Eukaryota > Metazoa > Arthropoda > Insecta > Phasmatodea > Phasmatidae > Clitarchus > Clitarchus hookeri. Next base: position 180,956 of record NQII01004833.1, on the reverse strand, counting down.
ATTAGAAGAAAANTTACGAAATGTATCTGACGTTAAGTCAGCCAAGCATTGCAACACATCACGCGCGTGAATGAACTATTAGAAGAAAAAACACAAAGGAGAAAGTAACGTGGAAAGGTTATCCAGACGAGCGTGTCTTGCAAGTGGAAAGGAAAAAAAATTAGGACACCATAAAAGCGTCTTACTGCGATTTAAAACTTTGACTCGAACACAATAAGGCAGGTTCATGTTGTTCAGCTACTACTGGTCGTCAAAAGAAGCCACTCGTTACGGGAAAACACATATTCGTGTGGAGCACTATGCCAGAAACTGTTAACTTTGCATCAGAATTCGCTTCGGATGGCAGTTAACGAAAACTAACAACATAAATCTGTTTTGAAATAAACTTTAAGTAAATTAAAAACTTGCAAAAATAACTGACTGAGCTGACAGGAAGTACTTTCCAGAGTCGCAATCGAAGAAACGGCAAAATAATTTCTTTATTCTTTATGGTATAGGTTAAGCGGATAAGTTAACTTAATTTAACCTTTTCAAGCTTTGCGCCACAAAATGCTGATTATCACAGGAAACTATATAGTTGCTCCAACATCAAGAGAATAGATTATGTGTTTTAAGTCCCGCATATGTACAATTACTAATATAACAGGCATCATGGCCAGTGCACCTTAACGAACTAGAGTATTTCAGCATGAAATTAAGCAGCGAAATAAAAGAAGTGGGGCGTTGGCATGGTTAACTCAAAAGGGAATAAAGTCACAGTAAGGACACTGGAGTCTGAACTGCCGATGTTAGTTTCTGTGCTTAACTGACTGAGTGGAATGCGTGTTTTTGGGCCTCTCATGCCTCTCGTCAAAACTCCTCTGTTATCTAGCGCTCACAGGATCTCGAAGCTAACCGTCGTCTNTTTGGGCCTCTCATGCCTCTCGTCAAAACTCCTCTGTTATCTAGCGCTCACAGGATCTCGAAGCTAACCGTCGTCTCCATGGCGTTGTGGAGCGTCAACTTCTGGAATATATCCCCTCGCGGTGATATCCAAGAACACTGCCAGGCGGGGTAGTTTGACTGCAGCGGTACATCGTAACATTCGTCAAATGATAACGTAGGTGTTCTAATGTCAACTTAGCTGGGATATAAATCACATAGGGCTGGCTTGATCTCGACTCCTATTATGCATACGAACTGAGAAAGCACGGTCCATTGAGCTTTTTGGCTTCATGAGTTTTCGAAAAGAGGTGTGACGAATATTACCACAGGGGTAACTGGTTTATGGTGGCCAAACGTTCGTAACTACGCCATTTTGTAATCCTCCGATATCGGCTCTAACTATTATTGCGAAACGGAACTCGCAATGCGTTGGGTTGTTCACCGCCAAATTAGATCGTCGTGAGGCAGGCTAGTTTTACCCCACTGAAAAGATGTCCTACGATTCTCGCTCAGTTAGAGAGGAATCTCAGGAACGGGCTTCTGGTTCTCGCACTCGGTTGAAAGATCAGTGGTGGGAAGCCAACACTAGTGGGTTTATGTATGAACACCTCTGAGCCAGTATCACCTCTACGAGGAAACGAGTGGCTATACTAAATGATCAAAGCAGTCCAAGAACAAGGTAGCAAAGCTGTACGTATGTTAGCTGACCACATTCGTTGCAGTTATGAAAGTGTGGCGAGGAGGCCAGAACGATAATCGTTCGAGACACACGCGTCGTGCTACAGAAATGAGGACGAATTGGTAAATTTATAATACGGTTCGGAGCCTCATATAAAAAGGAGGTCCTTTTGCATTCATCCTGTCTATTCATAACTACGTGATGCAAACACTAATACAATACAATTCGCCGAGTAATATCTCTCGGAAGGACAACATGGACATGTGGCTCCCCTAAATATCATAGTATCGCATAATTTCGCTCATGTGAATATCCTGACTTTGCAAGGTTCTGGAAAGTAGCTAGCAGTGTAGTACACAGATCACTTCTGTGTCTACATTTTCTCATATTTCCTTGTCAGTGAAGCCGGGATGTCACATTTCAACTTGAAAGACGCATTTATTATAAAGTGAGCGGGTTCATTGCGATGTTAATTTTAAGGTTGGTAGAAGGATACAAAATTGGGAAGGAAGTGGATCCTAAGCAGAGCTTTCAAAAGTGCCCAATTAACCGCGAAGAGTCGAAAAAATAAGCGTATTTGTCCATGCGGTAGCGTGGCTGATTTTCATTCTGAAGGTCTGCCACGGTTCTTGTTTTCACCAATTATATTCATTGCCATAAAAATTTGGGAGCCAAGAACAAACAGTTGAAGTCAAACGAAATGTTATTAATGTAATGGTACAGGCGAAAATGCGTTCACGATACCATTGCATGAAGACAGTCTTCCGCCCACTTGCAGCATAGAAGAAGCTTCCCTTTACCACCTCCTCGAACCGTCTTCTGGATACGTGCGTCTCTACGATTGGGTATGGAATCTAATAAATGTCGTGTTTTATCCTTCTGCAGCTTTCTTCATATTTATTTCAAATTGTGCTTAACAACACGAATCCTTTGGCGTGAAAGAAGTTGGCATCCTATCTACCCTTACAAATGTTTGATGAACGACAAATCAAATGAATGTGCAGATCACATAAGTGTTAAAACATGACATAAACACTTCGCGAACCAGCCATGATGACACCTGTCCACGTAGAACTGTATGAGTTTCATTTTGACGTGCCCAGCATTTTGACGTCGGTAGAGTTCAGTTCCATCCTGTATACGTCACAGGAAGAGCAGCGGTAGCACCCTGGTATGGCGCACGTGTCTGCGAACATCAAGGGCGCAGTCTACCTAGAGCAGCTTGGAGTGTTTGAGGATCAGAAGAAAGATAACTATAAGGACGACTGTGACACGCGTACCTAGTGCCCTATCAAACCTACGTGCAAGACGCTGATCTGGCGTGCAGTATTTCCGTCGCCCTACTCTAACTATGACATTGTAAGCGGTGACCTTATCATTTTATTACGTACTGGGTAGTCTGAAGTAAAGTTCATTGCAGGCCCCTACAACAGTTTCGCATTTTTATGACTAGTATATAATGAGATACAGCAGTGTAAGAATGCCATTTGAAATATGTGGAGGGTTCGGGAACAGCATTCATTCATTCATTATGTGCATAAAGTATTGGGAGAATGATTCGTTCCTCGTCTGAAGCGATTATCTTTTCGTATACCTAGAGACACCCGAATTTCGCAAAAAAATTTCTCTACCAGTTGTATTTAGTAACACTTTAGTTCAGACGCGCCTTCGTGATTGGATGGTTTCCGTGTTGCATCTTAGGTGTCTGCGAGCGAATCACAAAAGTACAGAATTGACGTTACGTAATTCTGATTCTCCTGTCAAGCAGGAAAATGACTTTGCACAAAGACACGACGTCAATAAGCACACGAAAACTGCTGGTACGCCCGTGGGGTATTCAAATCTAACATGTGCGGAAATATTTTCGCAAAATTCGGATGTCCCTACGTACATCGGTATAATGGGAACACATTGAATGGTTTCGCAAGAAAACTCGAGTTTCAAACACAAAATAACGTGCCAATTATCAGTTAACGTAATGTAAGGATTTGAAGTACCGGGAAAATAAATGTGTACGCTTACATCTGTTTCTTCACAACAAAACATGGTAATATTCACACCGCAGTAAGAAAACTGAATAAAAATTAGAAACAAGGGAAAATCGTTAACCTAATTTACATGTTTTGTAAAATACAGGATTAAAAAAAAATAATGCACTGAATGTTGACAGCACAGCTATAACTAGTCTTGTTGCAGAAAAACGGATCAAATTATAATAATTAATATATCAATACTATCTTTTGCCAGGTCAAAAAAGTTAGTTAGACTTCTTTGATTACCACGAAGACGAAAAATCAGAACGGACGCAAAAGAATGCCTCAAGAGAAGTACGAGGCCTCCTTTCTCTGAACGTCTGGTAACCGTATCCCAGCTTGTTTACACGTATTCTTACCCCTTCTCATCAGGAATCGGCTACCTATTGACAAGGTGCTTGGAAACAAAACGTGTTTAAAGTTCTCCCGTACAAGTGCAATGTCATTTGCAGTGGGACAGTTATCAGTATCTACAAATCAGTGGTAAGCGATGACTTTCTGAATTCTGCCGAGATTATCNAATTTGCAGTGGGACAGTTATCAGTATCTACAAATCAGTGGTAAGCGATGACTTTCTGAATTCTGCCGAGATTATCTATTCAAGCGAATGTTCCCTGTTGATTCTTCCGAACTTGTATCGTATTGATAAGTTTCCCATGTTTTGATGATTTGACGGATATGTAACGCGAGATAGTTTTATAAATGTGGAACGTTTGCGTCACCAAAGTTGATACAGATAGCAACATACGGAGTTCTGCCAACGCATTCCCGACATCGACGAGGTCAGAGACTGCGTGTTTGCTCGTCCAGTTTGTAGGTAGCTGCAACGTGATTTGTTAGTTTTGCTGTTGGCTGGTCAATGTTAAACGAGCACTTTTGAAATAAAACCGCACATAGTCGGGGATCTAGCTCCCTTGGTTACGTATATGCCACGGTACACGCTAGTATTCCTGGCTCGTGTAGGTTAAGTTGGTAGCGTTTTAATAAAAATAGTTCGTAAGGCTCGACGTCGTATTGCGAACGTAATGTTTATTTGTGGCAACCGAAGTTAGCGTTTACGAATTTGCATATTAGTAACAGATTTTCATTCCTAGCAATGCCATGATTTCACTTGGATGCCGTGTGAATAAAGTAATCAGACTCACGGCAATGCAAATTTTACACAAGAAAAAATATACGAAATGAGAAGAAAAATATATCGTAAGCAGAGTTTCAAAAGTNCGGCAATGCAAATTTTACACAAGAAAAAATATACGAAATGAGAAGAAAAATATATCGTAAGCAGAGTTTCAAAAGTGCTCAGTTAATAGTGGATAGCCTATATAGCAAGTTTGGCCGGTAATTAGTGCCATGTATTACCGAATCATCAACAAAAAGTGTAATATTGAAATAAGTGTTGCTAATATCGATTTATTTTACAAACATATATACACTCGTACACACAAGACTGACTTGGCAAAATTGTAACATGTTTTTGTACGTAAAAATTTCACAGTGTCACCTGGTCGGCGCGTGAGTTCTACTCATTTATAGTCAGTGGAAATTATATTTTTTAGATGTTGCGGGAAAATAAATGACAAAGTGAAAGAGTACACTGAGCATTCCTGAAAGCCGGTCGTACTGTCTGCTTTTCAGTCCATTTCATACCCTTCCGCCATACGTACAATATAAATATTATCATTGAACAGTTAACTTTATTCTTACGCCCATCAAGTGAAATTGTGAGAGTGTAAGAAATGTAAATATGTTGCTAATACGCTAGTTATTACAGTGGTATCTATAAACTGCAAATTTAAATATNAGAGTGTAAGAAATGTAAATATGTTGCTAATACGCTAGTTATTACAGTGGTATCTATAAACTGCAAATTTAAATATCATACTAATAATACAGCATTAAGATATACAAATATTGTTCCTGCATTACTGGCAACTTTACTGGAAGCATTATACCACTCAGTGAGTCCATTGAAATACATACAGGGTGCGAATCAAACTTTTGCTGAGGAAGGAAAAAGAGGGAAAGGTGGGGGAAGGGCTTTTTTTTTAGTGAACTCGAGACTTGGAGATTTGATGCAAACGCTATAGTACGACATATCATTGAAAACTAAAACTACATGCACTCATTTGTAAAGATTAAAGATTATTATAAGCAGTATATGATACCTAAAATAATAATAGGCATACTGGGGATATATTAGGTTAAAATATTCGAAACCAACAATAAAAACCCAATGGGTATACTGTAAGTTATTTTTGACGATAGATTTTTAGGAGTCACCATATCTTAGTCATCTGTGGCCTCATGTGTTTTCCAGCCAGTACGTCCCATCTGACGAAGGGTATCAAACTTTGTTGTTATAAATTGTACGTGGAAAAGATTCGTCTTATCAGTCATTATACATTATTAATCTTCAACGATGGAAATCACTTCCCCTGGCAGTGAAATAATTCTTTTAGAGCAAGAGGAAATTTTTACGAGAGGGGAAACTCCTTGGAATCTCCACCCCCCCCCCNCCCCCTCTAAAAAAACTGTTTCGCTCACTGAGTACAAGAAATGTTTTTCAAACATTGTTTTCAGAAATGTTCCATTAACGGCGACCAAGCTAAATATATGAGATGTGAAACTATTTTCGACGGCTCACCGTGAACGTTGTCTGCACTGTGTCTGCCCCACGGGCGGTAGCCCCGGAACACGGAACACGCTAGTCGTTCCCTCGATGTCTCGGCGACCGGCCAGTTACCACTTTGTAAACTGTTACACTCGGCTGTTTGCCAATGACCTCTCGGCGTGCGGTCACAGACGCCAGTGTGTTGCCTCATTCCCCGCTCGTTTAATCTTACCTCTAAACGTTAAGACTTAGTGGATTTTTTTTTGTTTCTTTACGAATGGGAATTGGAAACGTTGTTTAATTCCGTTGAAGACAAGCTAAATGTAAAACATGTTTAAGCAACTTTTGAAACTGGTCCATTGTGGTGTATAAAACACGTCTAAGTAGACTTTTAATAAATAACATACCCGCGAAGAACCAAGCAACGACTCCGGTGCTACCTTTCTCTGAGGCAAAACTGGCTACTCACTGGGGACAGGAGCCAAGGAATAAACAGCTGAAGCCTGAGTACGCATATGCTAGCACGCAGACAATACTACCTACATGCATCTATAGTATGCTGCTGTGCTGACTGCTCACGATATGGCGAAGGACATTTTTGACACTTACTGCAAACAGCATGGACCATACGTTAATAAGCTTACAGTACTGAATCTGCCTGTATGTTTCTGGCGACAGTCGGTGTGTGATTCCCTGCATGGAGTCTTTATTGCCCACGTGCCTGATACTGTATCTTTGCGACCAAAATTTTGTGTGTATTTACCCGAAAACGATGGTTCCTGGGCAGTTGCATTAAGGGGGCCATTTTTTTAATAATTAGTTCCTACTGTTAAATAAACCACCATCAAATATTGATAAATCCTGACGGTAAAAAAGTTGTCTGCAATTGGAGGGTGGCCACTCTTGTTATTTTCATTATGGTGGGAAGTATTAATTAGATAAATTGGGAAATAAATGGAACGCTTTCTACCAAAAAGTGAATTTCAAAGGAGATATATTTTTTGCAAAACATCGGAAACGAAGTGAAAGTAAATTACAATTCTCTGAAGATGAATTTAGATAGCCCTTTAGAACAACGAAACTTGAAATTTATTTTGATTACCTTTTGACAAAATTCAAATGGCAAAGGCAAAGACCAAGTAAAAACTTATTTGAATTTTTAGTTCAAACGGTACAGTGCCCACCAGCTTAGTTGGCTGACGGCGAGCTAAGTGGCTTATTACAAGGGACAGGTATTTTTCGGGAAAAGTTTTTAGAACCAATTGTACTTCAAAACACTTTTTTTTTCATATGGACTTTCGTGGTTGGATGATTTTAAATGCCCCGTGCCTTAAGTGTCTGTCCACGAATTATGAACGTTCAGTATCGGAGTACTTTATTACGATTGGCCCATCAAATAAGAACGTGGCTTCTCACGTAGACACGCGGCCAATAACCACAGGAAGTTGTGATTGTGGACGTAGGATACTGAAGTCTAGTATTGCCATAGTTATTTTCCCGAAATACACCTGTCCCTACGTATTACTTATGTGTAGTAATAATAATATTTTTAGTTAGAGTGGCTGTTAAACTTCATTCAGACTCATGCTTAAATTTTCGTGTATAATATTATTTTGAGCCGTTGCTCGAATTCTTGAAATGTCATTCTCCCCTCAACAACCACCACACGCCAACGAACCAGAAACCAATAATTGTCTTCAAAAAAATGGAAGGGGGGAGTTAGATAATTCCCTCCTGAGCACGCCTGTGGTTATTATAAACGTATTCTTAAAATTTTAGACAAACTAGCCTGCACGGAACGGCAAAATATAACGGGCGTTATGGTTATAGTTAGGCCCGAATAAGTCAATTTCCCCGAATCAATTCTCATTGTTTGGCTCATGCTGAGGGTTGGGATGGAACCCTCGACATTTCGGATAAGCATCTGTGGACAGTTGTGACCATAGTTAACGCGCTTGCGCGTGTGACAAAGACCCTCTTATGCATCAATCATACTAGGTTATTTTTAACTGCAAAAACGCTCATTTGACTAGCATCGTTTTAGCTTCTTTTGAACTGTAAAAACACGCACTCAGCCATTATTCTGGGTTGGTTACGGAAGTTCTGTTAGGTTTGGATAAGATTATTAAAGTGACAAATTAAAATACGCATGCACAATAATATTGACATCCCACAATCACTTGCGCAGTAATCACGCCCTCGTCGATGCACATACTTCGTCATTTTAGCCTCTTCTACGGTAAAATACTAGGTTAGAATTACAAGACGTGGTACACCTACGCTGCTGACACGTTACAGGCAACCTGTATTTCCTTTTACGAAAATTAACTAATCAGGATTTTCATCTAACGAGTCAGGCCTGCTGCAACTACTGTTAAGAAACCCGGCAAGCATCATTAGTTTGGAATGGGAACAGTAAACCGCTTAGGAAAACCAACTCCAGTGCAACCACGACTTCCCAAATGTAAAGCGGTTGGCACAGTTGAAAAATTAAGCTATAAGACTTAGACTACTCAATAAAACATAGAATATTTTTCGTTACTTTGGCCCAAACCAAAGCGCATTAGTATTATTAGTAGAGACCTGAAGAATTCGCGGATTCATTTTGGGACAAGCTAGAATGCAAAACACGTGTGTTTATATAACTTTAGCAATTAGTTCACTCGGTATTCGACACCTCCTGGAGAAGGCTGGCCCAATAGTCACCTTCCACTGTGACAGCAGACAATCAATGTGGAGTTGATATCGGCATATCTGTACATACGTCCGTAGAGTCTAGCCTACAGGTCATTGAACTCGCGAATTGTTCAGGTCTCTAATTATTAATATTATTTCATGGTAACTTCCAATGTTTTTGAAGCCCTGCTAAAATTTTAATTTGATGACATTCCTACGTCTCATGCAAACAAAGATTAACTAAATCAATAAAATTACACCAAAGTGGCAGTACACCGTGCGCTCTCACTAGGGAACATCGTCGACTTGAACTCATCTTTAAAGGAGAAAAATAGCGCACTTGCATTGTATCGGGCCCAGCAATCGAACACGAGTGAAAAGTTGGGGCCTAAGTCAGATGTTACGCAGTTGTGACCCTCTGATGTACAGCGTATAAACGTTCGCGCGCGCCGGTTGTACGTCCCTCGCTCCGCCCCACTGCAGCCACGTGATGTCCGAGCGCGAAGCACTGTACAGCAGGGTGACAACCAGGAGCCCTCCAAAACTATTTATGCGGATGGAGAGGGGAGAGGAGGTTGGGTGTGGGTAGGGCCAGTGACTTTTCGCGTAAAAATCGGAGCACACAGTAGACTTCAATACTATATACACACCTCAGCTGTTGTTATACCTCCATTGGCTGCTGGTGCCGTGTCCGTCTTTGACCAAGCCCCTCAGAACTAAGTAACTCCTACACTGAACCTTCGTGATTCGTGCGCAGGCGGTTAACACGGACCAGAACATTTTTTTAGCCAATCAAAGAAGCTGGACGACCCTACAGTGCTTTGGAGTGTATCTTGTCTCGAAATCTTTTCGCGAAATATCACTGCCCCTAGGTATAGGTCAGGTCTGCCCAATGTGTTTTGAAGTCTCATTCGAGAATACGTGTTATTTTACGTGAAAATAAAGGTAAATGATGTAAAATACATTGTTTGTCAACCAAGCGCATGTATAAGTTCAATATCATTTTAACAACATATTGATATTCTGCAGCAGATATACGTGCCTGGGAATCCAAAGGTACAAACGTATGCGACGGAACAATTAGTACGGAATGAAGGTAATGATTTTTTAGTGTACAATTTAACCATGCCAATCATGTTGAAGAATGGCGCAACTCCTGCAAGCGTACTTCACTTTAACAGTGTCTGCCTTGCAATCCAAGGAAAATAAGGAAAATAACGTGTAGCAACTATATTGATAAGTAAATAATGCTGCTCTAACTCTCGAATTACACATTCATTTGTTTCCACTGCATTTGAGAATCGCAACAGAAAAAAATGATTAAAGCAAAGAGATCTCTGGCACCGGCTACAAGTTAAAAAACCGCGCATGTTGACGCAATGAACAAAGCACGTTACCGATGTCAGAACAGTATTTCACTGGATGTTCAAAGTGCTTTGACCGGCCATCGGCGTAGTCGCTTCGATACCAAGCGTACTGGAATACTGGTGCACATGGCTACCTGTAAAGAAGCGAGTGCATTTGAAGGATGTTGTTACGCTGACTGGAGTTTACATCGACGCCCAGAAGTCGTGCGGAATTGGTAAACCTGCGGACAACCCCCTTGGATACGCGGAAGCCAAATACATACAGCGGTTGACAGCATCTCGTTCCACCTGGCGGTGTCTTCTGCTTTGTTCTCTTTATGCGTTGACAAGCTTTTGTGGCCGGAAAACGAGGCAACGATTAAAACCGCTCTGCTGTCATCTTGCAGGTTTTTAAGCGAATACATCCTTTCGCCATATTCGTAAGTGTCCCTTGTTGACTTTTCCAGAAGATGACGCGACCGCCACGATATTGTCCGCATGAGACCAACTTTGCTTGACTCGCGGACCAAACGTCCCCGTCGGCTATTTTGAAACTGCAAACAGAGGCGACAGCAAGTGCCCGTCTGTAGATACCGTTGGCATTATTGCGTAGCTGTGCGTCGTGTTACTGACGGACTGCACGACTGTGCCGATGTATTTCGTTCCTTTTTTTGGCAAGGGATCGACTGGGCGTGATTTCTAGATTAAACCCACTCTGATCCGTACTGTACACATTCTGTCTACCGACAGTTTCCATGATAGTTCAGGTGTCAAGTTCTTACGATGCAATAAGCATGGCTGTTTCGTTACCTAGCTTTTTTTTTGTAGTAACATGGGTTATCTTTCGCGACACAATACCATACTTTTTCTTAAAAGCATACACCCACCCGGCTGATGCTTTAAAATTTTCAAGGCCCACCTCCATTCCGGCTTGCACGCCCCACTGGTGTATTTTAACGTAGCGGATCCGTACGCGTAGTTAAATTTATCCAGACAGATTGTGTTGACCTTCGAAAGCTGCTGTCGATGCGTACCCCGGTTTTTAACGTATTTACTCCAAAGGTACAGATCCCGTTTTTGTTGTAATAATTTAAAGTTCTTCTTGACGGCGCTGAAATACTAATTTCCCTTCTTTCCACTGTTCCAAAAGGCGACAGCTCTTTTCACATACTCTTCTGTCACGGACACGGGTAAAGTGTATCTGACGATTTTCCATCCTCAAAGTAGGTGTCATCATCACTGACGCCCTCGTCTTTACATCCCTGACCCTTTGGACCAAATGGAGCTGTTCGGTGAATGTAACGGTGGTGAAAGGGGGCAGCGTCATTACCGTCGTCGTCATCCTCTCGCAAAGAGGCATCGAACGTCGGTCCACCATTTTTTTTCTTCTATATCTAGCACGTCTTCGTTCGTGCAGTTGTCTATGATACCTGCAACGAAAATCAACATGCGCACAAAGAAAGCCCCATGCGCTTTTGTTTGTGTAGTACAAAAGTTGGTTGAATAGCCGCAGATAACGATGCGTACCAGTCACGGCTTTCAGGAGTCCCGTTCTTTGAAGTTTAATCGTTGCGATCTGGCCGTCATTCCGTACCTATCGATTGTGGGTTCACCGCCCTTAAGATCACAAACCTCTTACTCACTCTCCTGTGCATTACTACGCTGTCGAGCTGCAGAGGGGCGGCGCGAGTGACGTTTATACGCTGCACATTCAGAGGGTCACAACTGCGTAACATCTGACTTATGGCCCAACTTTTCACATTGAATCGATTGCTGGGCCTGATACAATGCAAGTGCGCTATTTTTATCCTTAAAATATAAGTTCGAGTCGACGATGTTGCCTTGTCAGTTTCATAATATTTTCCATAATAACTATTTATTACTAGGCATTATCAACACGCCTATTTTCTCTCTGTGTTAATCCACATTCATTATAAATGATACATTACAATTTATGGATAACATATCAGCAAACATTCAATTTAACAAAAAATTAGATACTTTTATATCAACATAAGTAGAGAACGCTTGTTATACATGATGTATTTAGGAAACAACATAACATGCAATACATGAGTGATATTTGTAATGTTTAATAAAAAAAAAAGTGTGAAGATACCGCGATACAGATGTGCTACTGTTTGATGCATAAGCTTCACAGAAGAAACTTTGGAATCTAGAAATGCCATTTTACAAGTTTTCAGTTTAGCCAATTATAGAGTGGAGTGGAGACGTTTGGGCGGGTCTTGAGAACCGATGAGGGNATCGCGATACAGATGTGCTACTGTTTGATGCATAAGTTTCACAGTAGAAACTTTGAAATCTAGAAATGCAATTTTACAAGTTTTCAGTTTAGCCAATTATAGAGTGGAGTGGAGACGTTTGGGCGGGTCTTGAGAACCGATGAGGGCGGAGCGAGGTGGACATGGAGCAGCGCCGGTATGCAAGGGTGGGGGGAAACGGAAGATCCCCGAGAAAACCCGCCAACCAGCGACATCGTCCCTCGCAATTCCCACATACGAAAATCCGGAAGCGACCCCGTTGGAAATCGAACCCGGTTTACCTTGGTGGGAGCGCTCTAGCCATTGCGCTACCACGGCCCCCAAATATGGATATGCGTACATAAAATTTAAACGCATGTTTAAATTTAGATACTGAACAACGAAATTTCAAATACATTCCATTTACTGTCGATAGAAATCAATTTACAAAGGCAATGACTAAATAAAAACTTTTTGAATGTTTATTTTAAACATTACAGCGCCCACCAGCACTACGGTGGTGGGCGGAGCGCGATCTAAGTGCCTATAACGTACTTCTACGTGATAATAATAACATGTCCAGTAAGAGTGATTGTTGAACTTGGGACTGACGTTTTAATGTATGGGTATACTAACTGTTTGTGCAGTTGATCGAATTCTTGGAATGTTACTCTCTCCTCAACAGCCACCATCTGCAAGCTAAGGTGGCGGGCGCTGTACATTTATGAAATGTTGGCTGAAATGTTGGCTGAACGCAAGACGAAGACCGCTTTCGTGTACGCTAAATTTTTGGAGCCTACTTCTTAATTACAAAATCTATTGCTTTCTGCTTAAGTTTATGGTTGTGTAAACCGCCTAATTCAGTCACGTTACCGAAACGCGGTTGTGCTGGTAATCCCTCCTGCAGTTAGTTAATGGTTAGTTGAGAATTTTTAAATACCAACTTCCATACATAGTATAAAAGAAGTCCCTGGCGCGCGTCTATCTGTCGGTATGACTGCGCTAATCTCGAGAACCACTAAACAGATTTAGATGCGGTTTTTACTGTTATGATCTGCATCTATCGAGGAAGGTTTGTGTGTATTAAAAATTGCCCTACCACTTATAGGAGTTGAGCATTAACAGTATTAGTGAATCACGCCGGGAAAAAAATTTGCCGCCAGCGCGCTCTCATGGAATACGCTGCCTAATCCTTTAGAGATATAACAAAATCATGTACGAAATAATTGTGTAAAATTAAATTATCTACAAAAATGTCAGTGGTAGCACATGCCTATCTTTAATAGATAAGTAGTAATAAGCGTATTTACAATTTAAATTACGCAGTAAAAACAAACGTAAAATTCACTGTCTTTTCTAACCATAAAGAACTTAATCTTTAACAAAACACGCCACCTTAATGTCTTCACTAGCCAGCAACGTGACGGAATGCCGTTCGCCAATCAGCGTCTGGTAACTGATTTGTCAGCCGACAGCATAACCAATACGGAACCTTTCCAAAGCGCACGCGGTAGCCATTCAGACACAAAGCCCGTTCCAGACCCTCTCACAACCAACCAGAGGATGGGCACACCCATACGAAAGTAGCCGCCATGCCGTTTCGTCTCTGTATATTTATTTACTCTTTGCCATGGCACTGATTCTCCGTTCATTGGCCAATCTGTAACAGCCTCTTTTAACTGGCTGTCAGTAACTAGTATTAGCGTGTACGTGTATACCATTGACTAAATATGAGGTAGACCGCTTACTCGTCTTCTGCGCATGTGCCCAACATTGACCTACCCCAAAGGAACACAACTGTCAAAGTCACATGGTCAACAGTGATGTACGTGTTTGTTTATATCTTAATTTTTAAATGGCAATCACTAATATATAAATAAAATCCTTCTACCAATTTGAATTTAATCAAACGGCATTACAAATTGGCAAGAGGAAGTATAAAAACATCTCAAAGCACTTTTTTACTAAGCAGTGTTCTAACCTCAAATCGAATCAACTCCGTTTTTCTAGCCATATCGGCAGAAAAGCAGTTAAATGTTGGGGCATGGAGATTGGTTGTGCGCAGACAGCGATATCGGTCTACCTTATCTTTAGTCTATGGTGTATACTCCACGTGGTATTTACCACTATCAGAGTAGAGGGCACTCGCCTTGTACTTTCGTGCACAATCTCGCATTCGCCCGCGAAGGCTGGGAGGTAATCCGGACAGGTAATCTTTACGGTGTCGTTCTCCTTGACTGGTGACTGGAGGTCACGTGACGTTGGCGTGTGCTGGCGGGACCTAAGGCGGCTTCACCCTGCGTGTCACACGCAGTCTCACGGCCGGCGGCCGGTACGAGACGCGATGAGTCTAACCACTTTGCAACTGCGGCGTGTTTTTTTTAAGTATAAATTTCCACCAGAAATCAGCGTGCCAATCCGCGACAAAGACTGATTGTGCCGACCTTATCATTGCGTTTCTGATAACCTGTAGCTTTTCTGATAATCACGAATTCTGAAGAATTTGTTATGTAGGGCTGCAGAGTAGATAAGTACACAGAGACGAAATGGCGTAGCGGTTGCTTTGATGTGGGCGCACCCATTCTCAGATTAGCTGGCGAGGCTCTGGGAACACGCCTTGTGTCTCATTGGCTACTGCGTGCTGCGAGAGGTTCCCTATTGGCTGAGCTGCCAGCTGGCGGGTGAGTTTCCAGGATGATTGCGAATGGCGTTCCAAAATGTTGCCGGCCAGTGTTGCCATTTCGCTGGCGCGTGCGGCTGGGGTTCACGGTATAAGCAGCTGTTTCGCCTCTACTCTTAAATAATCGGTGGTAGGGCTTATGGTCTATTCACGGTTACTTTCAACTTTCCTGAAGTCCTGCTAAAGTTCTACTTCCAGGGTATATCTCCGCCCTCTTGTAAGCAAAGCTTAACCGAGTCTAGAAAACTACACCAAAGGGATCGCGCACCGTATTCGTGCGCACTCAATACAATATAATTTCGCATAGGAACTATTTATTACTAGGCATTACCAACACATATATTTTCTTCCTGCTTTTATTCATATTAATTATAGATGAAATATCATAAAAATAAAATATAAGTATAAGTTGAATTTAACCAAAAATAAGCAACTTTAATGTTAACACAAGTATAAAACGCTTGTGATACATTACATATTTAGGATACAACCAAGTATGTCATACATGGGATGATTTTTTTCAAATATTTTATTCAAAAAGGGTGAATAAACTATAAACTATAGCGTCTCGTCGACAGCGCGGTGAGCAGCGAGGTCAAGGTGCAGGAGCGAATGTAAGATATCGAAATCTAGCCTGCGTGTTAATTTTTACGCAAAAAATCAGGTGGCCCTAGCTTTTGACCTATTATAGACTGTTCACGGCAAACTGAGCGCTTTTGAAAGCCCTGCTTAAGATCTGCTTGTATACACACTGTGTATTCTTCCACCACATGTACCATTAATATTGCCATGGGCCTGATTACTTTATTCATGTGCCAGTCAAGTAAAAGTATACATATACATGCACATACACACATACATACACTCAAAGTGCCGTGATGTGTGTGCGAAACTGTCTCACACATCTGGACGGTAGAAAATGGCGCCGCTGGCTGGATCTGTTCGTGCTGTCGGACAATCAAACGGTACTTCTGCTGGTCTTGTTGGGGAGGCACCTTCACGTATTCATTGCTTCCAACACACTCCGAACAGCTCAAAATGACGGGCGATTCGGTACGCCGTTCAACCTGCTACTCACAGCCTTATTGTATTGTTATGTTTTTAATATTTGTATATTAGTGTCTAGGGACTATGAAAGGTTTATACTATTATGAGGGAAGAACGGAAGTTAATTATGATGACAGAGGAGGTATTTCATTGAAGTATTATGATATACATTACATATAAGTTATTGGCGAGGGAGGTCCTAATAAATTACAGTATATGACTAACCTAAATGATACAGTCGATGGAGACTGAGTGTTGAGTCGGAAGGCGATGAGCGGCACGCCAAGCTTCATCTTGNTGATACAGTCGATGGAGACTGAGTGTTGAGTCGGAAGGCGATGAGCGGCACGCCAAGCTTCATCTTGATGGCTTCATCTCGGCGTGGGTCCATATATATATATATATATAATATATATATATGCAAATACAAGAGCCTCTCGGCCTTCGTACATCCCGCGCTGTGACCGCCCAATCTGTGGGGAAGAGGGATCACGCCCTTTCATCGCAGGTGGCCCAGTTACGCAATTGAAGTAACCAAATTCAAACTCCAACCTGATTCACAAGTACGACCAAGAACACCCTACCACAAGGTTCTGAGACCCTCGCCCTCAGATACCAAGCGTGTGGTCTGACCGGGGTTCTATCCATACCCCTAGTGTCTTATCAGGACACAACCGGAGCGGGTTGCCGCTCACCGCCCGGTCTTTCTTTGAGAGGAGGAATCTCTCCAGACCTCCCACAGCATACAGAGTTAACCACTTCCAGCACGATTCCAACCTCTNCCCAGCTACGCACCTGAAGTAACCAAATCCAAAGCCCCAACCTGATTCACAAGTAAGACCAAGAGACACCCTACCACAAGGTTCTGCGACCCTCGCCCTCAGATACCAAGCGTGTGGTCTGACCGGGATTCTATCCATACCGCTAGTGTCTTATCAGGAAACAACCGGAGCGGGTTGCCGCTCATCGCCCGGTCTTCCTTTGAGAGGGGGGATCACTCCAGATCTCCCACAGCATAGAGAGTTAACCACTTCCAGCACGAGTCCAACCTCTAGTGATCGGTGTAACAGAGAAAACCTCTGGTGGGGCCAATCCGATCAGCCTGTGGTCCCACTTATATGCCATGACACTAGTGGGTTTTCAATGCCCGGCAGCCCCACCAACTACGCCCACCAGTAGAGATGAGCAGCGTGCGATATACTTTGAATGGAAGGTTTCCATCATTATCAAAATCCGGAGGTCTGAACCCGTAGGTTCCAGAGTTCTTCTATGTCTCATCACCGTCTCCATGCCATCGCCACCCATCCATCCGTCAGCAGTGCAGCCGGAGGAGCTGTCATCGGACACTGAACTTTTCCAGACTTTAGAATTTCTGCCCCATGAAATTCCAGTATTGGGCCCCATCGGCCTGAATGCTAAGTTGCGTCCACAGACAGACAGACAGACAGACAGACATACCCCGTACAAAGTGTTGCCAAGAAATATATAGTTTCTGGTGGCGTAATTGTCCCGAATACCGTACCGCCGGGAGGTGGAGATCCTCTGGCGCTTTGCTGATATGTTTTATAAACTATTATTGTTGGAATGTGTTTTGGATTATTCCCCTGGCATAGATACCAACGCGTCGCTGCAGTTCGCTAGGCTTGTACGCCTTGACTGAATCATAAGACTATGGCTTCCCTTTAACTCCGTTATTGTTCATAAATCTATACATTTCTATTGTGTATATTCTCGGTACACATATCGCTCATTTATCACGCATGCCAAGTATCGTGCGTGTCATATCGCACAAAACTTGAATATTTTAAATATAACTTTCAATGTGNCACAAAACTTGAATATTTTAAATATAACTTTCAATGTGTCTACTCACCAACTAATTTTTCATTCTTACTTAATAACTTTTATGGGGTGTGCAAATTTTTTATGGCAATGAGTGTAGTTTCGTTGCTTGTTGAATATGGCGGCGCTGGGACGACAGTGGACATAATCCCAACTACCGAATATTTCTTTTAGTTGTTAAGTAAGCATTAATTCTTATTGGTGTGTGCAGGTACCTGCATCTGGGCGCGTTCCGGGATTGGCTAGAGAAGACGATGCGCCTCCACGGACGCGATGGCCTCCACCGTCACACAAACCTCTCATCAACGGAGTAGGCCTATCCTCGCCTCAGCGCGGCACACAACCCGNTGATGGCCTCCACCGTCACACAAACCTCTCATCAACGGAGTAGGCCTATCCTCGCCTCAGCGCGGCACACAACCCGGGAAACTGTCTCTGCGTCTTAGCTGCCATCGTTGTCGCCTTCACCGCAGCTCTGCAGCCTTGAAATTCGCCCCTCCTACTACNTGTCTCTGCGTCTTAGCTGCCATCGTTGTCGCCTTCACCGCAGCTCTGCAGCCTTGAAATTCGCCCCTCCTACTACTCCCGCTGCAAGAAAAACCACCTGCTGTCAGCCTAAAATTTTATGTATCGTGTTTTACTGTGACGTTCAAGTTCCTCTGGCAGTCTATGATGGTAAAAAAAAAGTTGATTTTACGATTTACGTCTGAAGTGGTTAGAAAATAAATTTTAATTGTTGCTGGACTGATTTATGTCATACTTATGTTAATTATTGTTCATTATCATTTTAGTCCGAATGGCAGAAAAATGCAATGAAGCTGGATTACGTAATTAACATGTTTAAAAAATCACATGCCGGGCCTCTTGTAGCGGTAATCGTTAATGCTCGGCTTCACCTCTTTTGCAGAAATTCTTTGTTTTCGCGTCATAAGTTCAGATTCATAGTAATTACTGACATTGTACGATTATAGAAAATTTGTATTTTACGAGTTGTTTGATATTTTTGTGCGTAATTTTAATTGTGTGTTATCTGCTNGTACGATTATAGAAAATTTGTATTTTACGAGTTGTTTGATATTTTTGTGCGTAATTTTAATTGTGTGTTATCTGCTTTTTGTAAAATGCCAGGAACATATTTACATTTTATCAATAGTTCCCTGCCTTTTTGCAATCGGGAAATAACAAACAGTGTAAATTAGATACAAAAGTATTAAACAACTGGTAAGTTGTAAATTTTCTATAATTAAACATTTTCAATAATACGTACCTCTGAAACTGAAATTATGACACGAAAACGAAGAATTTCTGCAAAAGGATTGTAGACGAGCCTTACATCACACCAAGCAAGGTGGCGCAGTGGTGAACTTTCGGACGTGCATTCTGGAGGACTTGGGTTCAAATCTCGGCCCGGCCATCCTGATTTCAGTTTTCCATGGCTNTGTAAAATGCCAGGAACATATTTACATTTTATCAATAGTTCCCTGCCTTTTTGCAATCGGGAAATAACAAACAGTGCAAATTAGATACAAAAGTATTAAACAACTGGTAAGTTGTAAATTTTCTATAATTAAACATTTTCAATAATACGTACCTCTGAAACTGAAATTATGACACGAAAACGAAGAATTTCTGCGAAAGGTGTGTAGCCGAGCCTTACATCACACCAAGCAAGGTGGCGCAGTGGTGTACTTTCGGACGTGCATTCTGGA
Source organism: Clitarchus hookeri (assembly GCA_002778355.1). Lineage (NCBI taxonomy): Eukaryota > Metazoa > Arthropoda > Insecta > Phasmatodea > Phasmatidae > Clitarchus > Clitarchus hookeri. The sequence continues at coordinate 161,148 of NQII01004833.1, read as the reverse complement.
GGACTTGGGTTCAAATCTCGGCCCGGCCATCCTGATTTCAGTTTTCCATGGCTNTACTTTCGGACGTGCATTCTGGAGGACTTGGGTTCAAATCTCGGCCCGGCCATCCTGATTTCAGTTTTCCATGGCTTCCCAAAATTACTCCAGGCGAATACTGGGATGTTTTCTTACTACATACAGGCCATGGTATATTCTTTCCCCGTTCCTGCGTTTCTGAGCAACTTGCTCCATCTTTAATAACCTGGCTGTCAACGAAACGTTAAGCCCTACCTACCAAACTAGCCGTCGCGAAAGCCAGGCAGACCAAACTTCTGGTCTTGTCTCAACATTTCTGAACACCGAGTCGGCTAGTGAGACTCCCGTACTCCATACCATTTATCAAGCGACTTAAAAAACAAAAATTTCTGATTCGACATAACCCCCATTCCCGGAGTGGTGTTAATTAACTCCACTTTTTTTTTTTAAGGTTGGTAGCAGAGACACTTTGGCCCCACGCCAGGTGCTGGGCCTCTGGCTTGAACTTCAACGACGTCGTCTCTTATTCTTCAAAAATAACTGCTTCTCCTTAGTTGAACACAATAGCAGAGTCCACGTGGAGCTGCCACGATCTTGAATATCACAGAAAAAAAAACTTGAGAGCAATTAGCATGACGGATGTTTCCGCACAGTCTACTGAAGCTGTTATCCTTGAAAACATGCATCTGGACACGACCGTTTTTTGGCACGTTTCCAAACAACTTTTTTTTTTTNTGAAGCTGTTATCCTTGAAAACATGCATCTGGACACGACCGTTTTTTGGCACGTTTCCAAACAACTTTTTTTTTTTTGCCTAGACTCACGCCTTTTTCATACTCTTCAGCTTCACAGCGACAGAGTATTTCGTTTTTCGTTAACTGATGTATGATAACGGCAAAAACTCGCTGTAAGTCATAGAATAATATATATTGTTGCAGGAAGATACATACATGCATGCAAACTTAAATTAAANAAAAACTCGCTGTAAGTCATAGAATAATATATATTGTTGCAGGAAGATACATACATGCATGCAAACTTAAATTAAAAAGTAAAAATCAAAACAATCGTAAAAAGCAAATGTTTTTATATTTTTTTATTCTGCAAAGTTAAAATGTTATTTAAACGGACCGCTTCTGGAAAATATAACGGAGGAGGAAATGAGTGAGGAGACGTAAGGGACAGAAGACGATTACTTGCAAACCACATGTGAACTCCTACTGTGGGCAAAGCTAATAAGATGTTGTACTTCCAGTAAAATGGATCCGTGGGCGTGGCAGACAGGGCGCCTAGGTGCGAGAAAGCGAAGAAACCTGTATTCGAGAGCATATCACTGAAATTTCCGAAACAAACACCTACACAGAATAGGAACAGGACGGATAATGCTGGCACCAAACAGAACCGTCTGCCCTACCTTAAATACATGCCGGTCTTAGCCAGCTTGAAGAACGGGCGGGGAGATAGAGTGAAAGTGGAACAGATACAAAATGTACGACGGGACGAGATGGGAGTACCTTGAGAAAATTGCCAGCACCTCCAACCCCACAAGGTAATTTTTTTTCTACACTCCCCATGTGAGAGTACCGGCCTCAAAAATGTTCAGTCCACTGGGGATAGTGACCATATACTGATCTAACTGCAAATTATGCAGCAAACATTTTCCATTTCTTTCCTATAGGGATTTAGGGAGAGAAATCACAAGAAAGTAAAGATTTCAAGTGATTATGAGCTCTTACAGAAATCAGCAAAGTTCGTTAGCATGCACCGCTAGGTTAAGTAGTGCATGAAGTTGCAGCTCCACTCGTGATGTTCCCAACAAGAAATGAGTTCACAGAATCGTCAAGTGTTTGCACAGAGGCCGACCCGTGGTGTATATTCAGCAGTTGTGTTTGAAATACGGATGGAATATTTGCTACGGAAACCCCTACCTCATCCCATGTTAATACGGCACAGCTTTCCCGCGAAACACAAGCTCGTCACTAAGGTTATTGAACCCTACCTGATCCCAAAATTCCGACTTTGCATCATAACATTCTTCGGACTCGGCAAAGAAGAAGACGCTAGCCTTCGTCGTGGAACTGGTATAATTAGAACTGCTGCCTCGCCTACGTCATCAGAGATAATGACGAAAACTCAAAATGACCCAAGCTCAAAAATAATAAACGGTTAGGCAGCTTTTATTACTTGATTTAAATCACGGTAAAGGAATTCGGGTCTACTAAAAATGAAAACCGAGAATAGGTTTTAGTATTTATCAAGAAAACTAAAATCTGAACCTTTAATGTGATACAAGTGACTGGCATATTTAAATAGGTACTTATCCTAATACCAGAAACAGGTCAGCTCTGAAGAAGATAATAACCGAGTTAACATATACGTGGGGCAACTAGTTTCAGGCTATAGACTTAAAGACATCCTGGACTAGTCTGAATACACTAATTTGCANAGCTCTGAAGAAGATAATAACCGAGTTAACATATACGTGGGGCAACTAGTTTCAGGCTATAGACTTAAAGACATCCTCGACTAGTCTGAATACACTAATTTGCAAAAAAAAACATCACATACTTTGCGTTAGTCCTGATTACAATCACTCAGCTTGCGAACACAAAGTTTGCGTCGACGATAACGGTCGCAAACTTAACGCGGGAGACAGATACGACGCAGGGGGCCGCGGTAGCAGAGCGGTTAGACTGCTCGCCTCTTAAGGCGAACCGGGTTCAATACCCGGCCGGCTCACTCCGGATTTTCGCCAAGTGGGACTCGTGGCGGATGATGCCACTGGTCGGTGGGTTTTCTCGGGGATCTCTGGTTTCCCCCGCCCTTGCATTCCGGTGCCACTCCATTCTCGCCTCATTTCATCCTCATCGGATCTCAAGACCTTTGTTGTCAAGAGCTGTCCAAATCTCTCAACTCAGATACGGCGCAAACCACTTTGCGTCTCGCGCAGCAAGAGAAAATGGCGGATATTTTTATGCGTTGCCATATTTAATTAAAACTGCTCTAATGGAGCTTAGAAACAATGTCATCTGCATGTCAAAAAGTATTCAAGCTTTTCAAATTTGTTTAAGATTACAAAAAAAGTTATATTTGTTATAAAAATGAATACGTATCAAGCAGCCGTGTCGCTCGTACGTAGTTGCGTCATTCTACATGCGGAACATTAAACTGTTGTGAGCCACTTAGCTCTCATGTGCGCTATACTATCTGGTTTGCCTTGTCGCCTGTGAACTCGAGGCAGACGGTTCGCGAGTTCAATTCCGCACTAGTCAAAATTATTTTTACTAACGAAGTTATTTTGCAGTGTTTTAACTAACTAGTTCTTTTAATTTTTTTTTCCGCACCGTACAAATAAATTATGAAAAAACGTCAACACGTATCTCAATTTTTATCTACATAGGCATAAGCTTGCACCTTATTTTAGTATGTATTACGAGGTAAAAATTACAATGGGCGAAATTAAATGCTGTTCATGGCGTGAAGTAGCTATTTATTATGAAGCAACACTTTAAGTGAAATTATTCTGTTCGTTAGGTTGCATTGTTAGAGTAAAATTCGCGTTTTCAAAAGTTGTATCGCCTCAAAACACCTCATATTCATATTCTCTAAACTCCAGAATTTTACCAGCAAATTTATGAATATACTAGGAATGTCAATGTTTATAAGCTATGATTATCAGTACACAATAACAACGCATGTGAGAGTATACGCAAAATATGAAACAACACCGTTCACAACTTTGTGCTGAATGAACAACGTTTCAAAATTTTGCTCGATGTTTGTAATGCGTTTGTTTTTATACGTATTTTCTTCTTCGCGCACGTGTTGTTCATTTCAGTGACGTCGCAATTGGCTTTTGGGAAACTTTGAAGACAGAAACTTGCTTCGATTTTTATTCAAAAGAGAGCTATTTTACCATCGAAGTATTGCCAACTGTCGTCGCAAGGAAGAGTGGTCATAATCGTTCAATTGCGCCCCGAAACACAGTGCAACGCAAAGTTGCGTTCGGAAGCAAACTAGCGTCGATGGGTCATACATAATACGCCTGCAGGGTGTTCCGTTGGCCAGTGAAAAATAAAAGACGCCTCTTCATTTTGACCCGCGTACGTTTCGTAATATCGGTCGCGCGGGTACTGGAGCAATGCATTTCGTATACATCGGGGTGTCGCGTGCCGCTGGCGACTAGTGATTTGTCCTGTACGTCTTCGGCGTGTCAAGGCAACACCAACATTAGACATCAGGAGGCGAGTGGAGTCCACGCCAGTCGTGTTGTATCAAACCCCAGCAGCACCAGGAAAATGGAACGTGAGGGAGTGAAGAGATTGGGGCGGCCTCTTACAGCCCTTTTATGCATCCGATTCGTGTCGTGCGACGGCATACGACAGAAAGCCGTGCGTTTTATAAATACCAAATTCGACAACAAATGTCGTCCGATTTCAAATCGTCCGTTTTCAGTATTACCAACACGATCCACTGCACGGAATTATGTAATTCGTATACATGGATCCGTGCGTGGTGTATGCCTATTATAGCATTGTGAGAAAAATTAAGGCGAAGAAGATGGGATGTACATCCAATAAATTGTGCGCAACACGAAGACGGTGCATTTATTAACTTGTTTGGATTATTGAGAGAGGACAACGAGACATTTTTTTTAATTACTTTAGAATGTGCGTTACATCGTTTGATGAGTTAGTGGTGAAATGTCAAAGTGCTATCGGAGAGAGGGAAGATCTAGTGCGAGGCATAGCGTTTTCTACACAAGAAATGTTAGCAATTACTCTGAGGTAAGGAAAAACAAAGATAAGGTGTCGGTGAAACTATTTACTTTGCAATAAGTGTTTCAAAAGGGACACAAATATGTAAACAAATATTGGTGTGGAGGTCCTTATTATACATTTCTCCAATAACCGACAAAGATACTGCAATGTCTTTAAAGAAAGTCATGTCCACTAAAACTGTTTGGAGAGTTGTCAGGCAATTCAGAGGAATAACTTTCACTCGATCCCTTTTAATAATCGTCTGGTGCACGTGGAGGTGCAGGGGACTTCGAAACAACGATATCTGCTGTATTTCCTTGACAGTTTCGTTCATCCCGGATATTTTGCAGTTGAATGTGATTAGGGAAATCAGTTTTGGATAGACCAGTTTCAGTATCGGATGGACCTTGAATTGGACTGCAGTATGGCGGAAGGTTCATGGGTGGGCCATTAGCGTCTGTCAGTGGAAGATTGCCAGTGGAGTGTTGTTGACCTTGCAGCTGATTGTAGGTAGAAAACATGATTTTTCGACCGATACCAGGTTGAGAAGGAATGGGTATATTGATAGTTGTTCACAGAAAGGCACATTCTTTTGCATGGATTAAACTGTGCCGGGGGCAGAGGAATTAGTGGTGTTTGAAAACTATGAGATAAGGAAGATGCTGGAGTTGCTTTTTCCGCGTATTCCATTGTCACTCTCATTACGTCCATTCGGAACTTCATTTTAAGGGACATGGGAAGAGGTTGTACAATCGGACGTAACGAGTTAAAGACGCCAGCGTAATCGGCACGAGGCTCCTGTGTTCTTGCTTTTTTTGATTGTTGAAAATTATCTAGGTACTCTTCGATCTTCTGTTCCAGTCTTTTTTCACTTTGTCTATGAAGTCCAGGGGTGGATCCAGATATTTTTAAGAGGGGAGGGGGAGACAACCTTGCTCAGACTTACTTAAACGTAGCTGTTTTTATGTGCACGTGTAGTACATACATACATGTGCACATATGTGTTATATATATTACACGCATACACACATGCTTGGTGTTTTGGATGAACAGTTAACGAATATAACAATACGTAGATGCAGATAAGTTAATCAAATTATAGAAAAAAAAGTGACGGAATCTATGCATATATATTTTACTAATTGCTCTCTAAAATTATACATACAAATATGTTTTCTTAAGAAGAAAGAAAGAAGGTTATTAATAATGAAATACAATAAACACACAATTTAAAGATCCTTTTGCATGTTATGTACCCTGTTTTTTATGGAACAGTCTACTGATACGAAAGACAATAAATGCAATTAAGTTAAACTAACAACAGAAAAAGTCACGCAATTTGACAGCATGCAATAATGAATGCACTCTTTATGCTCATTGCTTTGGATAAAAATTTTATATGCGCAATGTAAATTTATAAAATTGATTTGAACAGTAATAATTAAACAATGATTAAATTTATGGCATGACTTCCCTGTTGACAATGCAATTTATTTTCAGGTGGAATAACTAACGAATAAATAGCATATTCAATGCAACAACCCACCTAGCTCCACATTTTTGGTGTTTCACCATTTAGGAAACTAAAAATTTTTAGATATGTCCCTTTACATTTCTGCACAGTTCCTCAGTATCACAATTCTGCCATGAGTGAAGAAACTTCAACAATATACACTTCAACAGAAACAAGGCGCACTAACCCGGGGGCTGACGTGCAAATGTTCTCTGTCACAAGCTAGCCGGAGGAGGGAAAAAGGAAGTGGCTACCTGCGCAAGGTTTCATCTCCTTTAAGGCGCCCGTCTACCTGGAACTTTTTCCCACGTTAAGCCGAGAAGCGCGGGAACGATAAGGGCGACACTGCCACGCGCATCAAGTACGCCATCACCGCTAAGCGCAAGGCTCTGAACTGGCGTGCAGTGTTCTCGTCGTGCTGCGTGTACCTATGGGACTTTCAGCGGTGACCATATAATTTCATTAGTGGGAAGTCTTTAGGAAGGTTCAGTGCAAACCCCTATAGTAGTTTTGTATGTATCTAATGCGTGCATTTTGAGCTACAGCGCCTTGGAAAGGCCGTTTTTTAGCGGTTTTGGAGTACTCATGTTTCTAACGTACGTGATATTTTGAAAGTACTTAACAGCTCTCGTCTGAAGTGTGTGTTCTTTTCGTAGATCAGCACGTTGGACGCACGTTTAATAGTTTCGTTGAAAAACGTGTATTTCGAACACTCTGCAACGCAGTTCAAGTGCAAGGTAGACGGGCGCCTTAAGCCCCACCCTGGAAGTAACGCCGTGGATGAAGAACACAAACTCTAAGAAAGAACTGCTATATAACTGCAAATATTGCACTGGGGCCTGGAGAGACACCAGCTGCTCTTGTGCTGGGGTGTGCGAAGAGTAGAACATATCAGTCACTCTCAGTGACGGTTACACCAGGCTGCAGTTTTCCTCCTTAAATCATTGTTCAAGGTCAAGAGCAGAAAGGTATTTCACGGCACTTTTAAAGTAACAGCTGGACTCGGGTAAATTTTCGGGGATTAATGGGCAAGGTGTGGCCCGCGGTTCACATACTGAATAGCGCATAAACTGAAATGCAAGGAGTTAATTAGAGTTTAAAATGGAACAGTTTCTAAGTTTCGTAAATTAATTACCATGGACAAAATACATTGAGATTTTGTTACTCAAAAGTGTATTCGCTATTTAAAAACGCTATGAAGCTGGTCTGAAAAAAAATTAGCTCAAGACGTTCTTAAAAACCATGGGATATGGTATGTAAAATGCTTTCTCAATTCGTATATTAATGACTAAACTACGAAATTGGACAAAAAAATGTATTTAAACAACCTAAAACCACGTGTATGAAATGTAAACAGGTTCTTAAAATAACTTAGTGAAATATCTCAAAGATGTAATACAGGTAAATTGGTCTTGGTTGTCTATATTAAATACAAATTATATCAGCAAGTAAAGTATTCTTTAAACAAATTTAATTTAAACTTATTGTCGTATATGCACTTAGGTTTAGTCAAAATATTGAAGTGATATCCAACCATTACCAAATAACTTATTTGAGCACCTAGCGGGTCAAACATTATACTTGTATTCGGGAGGAACCACGGTCCAAATCTCAGTCCGGCCAGCATTCAGTTAGTTTTTTATTTTTAAGGTTTTCGTGAAATAATTTTATCACCCATGGAAGAGTCCTTCCCTGATTCCCGCCAAAAGATGTAGTCATAACTAAAATAGATAACTTGATTTAGCTTACCATTGCACGCCTTCTTTACACTATACACAAAACCATCAGCGCTTAGTCAACAGCATCTGTCTTTAAGTACGTGTAGAACCTGACATGCACTTACTACTAAACAAATCAGAAAGTAGTGTCCGTGCGGCTTGAGGGGAAGAAGTTTAGCAGGAGGAGAAGGGGTGTGCGTGGGGTAGAGAAGGGCTCGTACCTGCGCGACTGCTTAGTTGGTGGATAGAAAAACCTCTTGGTACCATTGACATATTAATACCACTAACCCTCATCATTATGCATTTTCAATGCTGGCATTGATTTAATATAATAATAAAACGCCTTTTACTCGAATGTGACGCATTTAACTTGAATGTGATGCATTTAACTTGAATGTAATGCATTTGTAAATACCAAAAAATGCAAATATATATATTTGCTATAAATTGTATGCTTTGTATTGTATACTTGGTTCTATTCATTTCTGTGAAATTAATTGATAGAAGTATATGTATTTTCAAAATCTTTATTATTGAAGTACTTGTTTGTATACAATGTACGTATGAATAAGATATATAGTTTTATATAGATAGATAGATCTGTTGCTAGGTTGCGACTTTACATTGTTAACATTGCATTGTTGACGTTGCATTGTTGACTATTTGGGATTCATTTTTATATTATCTATAATATATNAAAAAAAAATTACGCATATCCACCGTGACGTTTGGTTTTTCCCAAATTCGAAAATATTCCGGGAAACTTTTCAAATTTTTCTCGCCGTAAAAACCATCCTTGAACTTCAACGAACATTTAAAAAAAAGAATTGGCCAAATTGGTCCAGGCGTTGTTGAGTTATGCGCTTACCAACACATTTTGGGATTCATTTTTATATTATAGATATAGATAGATAGATCTGTTGCTAGGTTGCGACTTTAAATTGTTAACATTGCATTGTTGACGTGGCATTGTTGACTAAGGCGCTTCCTAACGCGAAAGCATGGTAAAAATGAGTTTTTTTTGCATATTTTAGTACCTTTNTAAAAAACAGAATGAAAAGCGGTTGATTTTTTTGGAGGTTACACGCGTCCGAACAAACGGACACAAGGTGTGTATGTATGTATATATATATATACACTGGCAATTATTCGAATTTTTCTCGCCGTAAAAACCATCCTTGAACTTCAACGAACATTTTAAAAAAAGAATTGGCCAAATTGGTCCAGGCGTTGTTGAGTTATGCGCTTACCAACACATTTTGCGATTCATTTTTATATTATAGATAGATATATATATATATACTGGCAATTATTCGAATTTTTCTCGCCGTAAAAACCATCCTTGAACTTCAACGAACATTTTAAAAAAATAATTGGCCAAATTGGTCCAGGCGTTGTTGAGTTATGCGCTTACCAACACATTTTGGGATTCATTTTTATATTATAGATATATATATATATATATATATATATATATATATGATCAAGGGGGAGGGGCAGATGGGCCACCCCCTGGATCCGCCCCTTCTATGAACCGTACTCCGAGATACATTTGGATCCACCTGTCTTGGGCGTATGTTGTAATAATAGAGGTTTTCTTCCAGAGCTGCATCGTCAACATTGTCTTGTACAGGGTTTTCGGTTACGTAAACTACGAGTCCTCCAGTTCATGTGTTTTGCATACACGTACGTTTTGACATTTTCCCTTGCTTCGCCGGTCTTAGTTCGCAAGGATCGTTTGTAGCGAACATACGCATACCGAATGTGCCTCCATTTAAATTGCAAGTTCCTTACCTGATACAAAAATCAGAATCACAACATAAGAACGTCTGCGCACATGTGCTTATGTGTGCGCGTGCTCATGCGATAATGCCAATAACTATGTTTTCCTCTATGACAATACTTTTTTGTTTACAGGTACCTGGAATCTGGATATACTTATACTGATATGCACTACGCATTTAGGATTGGAGTAACAACTGCAAGCAAGATTGTCCCAAACACGTGTCCAATGGATTGCTTTAAAGAGTATATATAGTCTTCCTCCAGTTTAGTAAGGCGTTTTGGCACGAGATTGATGAAGGTTTCAAAAAGAGGGCACAATTTCCTCATTGTCTGGGAGCCATGGACGGGAAACACGTGCGTATCATTAACCCAGAACATTTGGGGTCGCTTTACTACAATTACAAACACTTCTTCTCGGTAGTATTATTGGCCCTTAGCAGACAGCAAATACAGGTTTCTGTGCGTCGACGTCGGTTCAATAGGAAAGGCTGCAGACCAAACAATACTCTTGCATATGTGTAGGTACATTTGTGTACTTACTGGTACTATATATTTTCATTTATATTATAACTGTGAACACGCCTACAACGACATTGTTTAACAAATTCGTTTAGGTCTAACACAAATATTTCGCCTTTATTGTTTAAATTGTTACATTCCTACGTTTAATTTTGTACTCACTTCCGTATGTTACACTCAATACCACTCATTTCATTAACGTTTCGCAGTTAATGAGTTAATAAAACGATAAAACAGTTTTTTATACCAATAACAGGATGTTTTTTTTTCTCGCTTTTATCGTTTATTATACTCAGGAACGTTCGCATTTGAAAATTGACTTAAAAGGGAGGCGGGGTGTGGACGTCACCAGACACACAACTAGGATTTATACACGAAGTAGCATAATATACACGAAACAATGAGCATTTATTTGTAATGCAATGTTCGCTCATCCTGTACACCTTTACCCAATACTTATGACATTCTACTTGCATTTTACTTACAGAAAAGGGCTTTATCCTTTGCTTCTAGTTGTTCGAAGTCTTCTTTAAATTAGGCGTTATTCACAATGCGCAGTCGTCTGTCGAATGCAATTTACGTCGTGCAGTCTATGATTAGTATTGTTTGTAAACACTGCTAGATTAATTTTGTAATAAAGAAACACTAGGAAAATGATTTTCTAGCCCGATAATATGGTCCATACGGTAATACACCAAACCCAACGGGAAGGTAACAACTGATTTAATTCGTTAAGCTAAATTTTGTAAATTACCAAACATAATTTTAATTAAATATTTTAGGGTTATGTACAGGTACTTTACACAACATGAGACGATCTGTTTGTACAGGTAATCATGGACAACGATGATATATTTGTGTTTGCATCTGCTGTATCAGTACTGCCACTTGCTTATTTGGCATGGAAAAGACAAGCCAGGAGTGCAAGAAGGCGGTACTGGATACACCCTGGCAACAAGAATTCTGCCCTCAATGAGGGTGAATATTTCACTCTCTTTACAAGAATGAAAGAGAACAGCCATGACAGATTCAGAGAATACACTCGGATGGAGGTGTGGCAAAGGGATTACTTGTTGCAGTTGCTGAAACCACACTGTCAAAATTGTCCTTTCGTCGGCCCATTAGTTCTGAAGAGAGATTGGCTATTACTATCGGGTACTTCACACACTAAAACATTTTGCGCATAATGGGACAAAGAATATTACTGCTCTTTTTATTCTCTTAAAGATAATTACTGGACACTTTGTTAATATCTGTATTGTATGCCATTGCAGGGTCCTTGCACATGGTGGGAGTAAAAAGACAGTTGCATGGAGCTTTCGGCGTGGCCACTCTACCGTGCTAAAAGTAATAGAAGAAACATGCAATACCATATGGAAAGTTTTACGTGAAAAATGTCGGCATTCCACACAGTGAAGGCTGGAAGAAAATCATATACGAGTTCTGGAGCCTCTGGAATTTTCCAAATTGCTTTGGTGCTGTTGATGGAAAGCACATTGACATTCAAGCCCCAAAAAAACAGTGGAAGTGAATATTGTAATTATAAGAGTAGGAACAGCATCGTGCTGATGGCCATGTGCAATGCCAGGTACAAATTTACCTGGGTGGACATTGGAGCATATGGTAATTAATATATAAGTAGTGTACAAATATACATCTTCAAAAAGTTTCCATTTAATTCCATGTCGTCCTAATCATTATTACTAGTGAGATTATCATGCCTTTGTAGTTACAGTAACTATTTGTTGTACATTGTGTGTGCATTTTTCTTAACAGTGACACGTAACTAGAAATCATTTAAAATTATAAGCATTAGTTATAATTTTGCTGTGTTTCGGTCTCCAGCAATTGGAAATTTGTTTGTTATTGCAGGGGGTCGCAATGATTCTAGTATTTTTTCGGAGGCCAGCCTTGGGACTGCACTTACCAATGGAGATCTCAGTCTGCCTCTGAACAGACCACTGCCCAATACAAACAAGGAAATGCCATTTTGGTGTGTCGCTGACCAAGCATTTCCTCTCTCACTACATATTATGAGGCCTTATGCCAGGCACAACTTACCTGACAGCAAGAGAATTTTCAATTACAGACTTTCCAGAGCTAGGCGTGTGATTGAAAACACCTGCGGGATTTTGACAACAAGGTGGCGGGCATTACGATCTCGGTTGCATGCAGAGCCGTTCATGGTGGAGAATTATGTCAAGGCAGCAACTTGCCTCCACAATTTTCTTATGGAAAGTAGTCAGACAAACAGAAATCTGTGCTGCCCAGCATCACATGTTGACAGTGAGGCAAATGGTGCAATCTTACCTGGGGAATGGCATCAACATATTGAAGCGACACCTCTTCTTCAAGATCTGGGAAGGATTGGTGCCAACAACTCAGCTAGAGCTGCCATTACAACACGGAATGTATTATATGATTATCTAAACAGTCAAGAAGGGGAAGTTGTTTGGCAGTATGACACAGTTAATCAGGGCTGGCAATGAATGTTGTGAATTCGTTAAACAAGACTTAAGGGAATAAATTGTAGCTTGCTGTATTTCGGAACATAACCACTTAGATTTAGTATTGGTTCATTAATGTTGTATTATTTCTAGTAATTAGTTGCAGTTTAAGTATAATCTAGGTATATTTGCAATGTTGTACATTTTCTAGTATGTTCTTGTTGTAAACAACTTAGTTTTAATCTGCAGAACATGTCAAATAATTGTTTGGTGTAATGCTGGTAGGGCCTTACAAATATGTTTACATGTTTTCTTTAGCAGTAAATATAATTAAATTCATAGTTAATTTTTCCTAGGTTAGGTTTTGCCAGATTTGTTCAGTTATTTTTTTTATGTTTATTAGTTTGCTATGATGTGTGTTTGTACAAAAGCAATGCAGAGTATAAGGGTAAGTGGTTTTAAAACATAGATAATTTAATAATATTTCAAAACTTATTTCTTGCTGTGGTGATCCAGGCATGACACCTTATCCCAGGTATAATATGCTGGTGAGCCACACTCAATAGAATCCGGAAAATTTTTTGTTGATTTAAAGTGACGTTAATGACAGACCTGTTTATAACTTACTGTATGTCTAATGAGTCTATTTCAAAATACGTAAAATGTGAATTCAAACACTGCACTGCAACATTTACATGTTATAACCAATGTCAACACAGCACTACTGGGTAAGTTGCCCTTTATAGCACAAGAAAGATTACATATGTAATTAATAAAATAAATTTATGGACTTAATTTTGAATATTACCAATGCATACTAGTTTTTTTTAGCTATAACTTACTAGCCATTGGACATTTGTATAAAATTTCCATTAGCTGCAAGATCTATGTAATGTTTGCTTCATAAATTTGAGAACAGAGTCTTGTAAAACCAAGTATCACAAATCACTCCAAAACCTATGTTCCAAAACTGCCAAATTTGCTGTGGACAATAAAAAAAAACGAATACTGACGGAAATAGTCACAGTGATTTTATTTATAATCGTTTAAAATAGTTACACTTCATGCTGTTATTAAAAACTTAACTTACAAATTAAAATGATTTTTATGGTCTTTCATANGCATTTTTCTTAACAGTGACACGTAACTAGAAATCATTTAAAATTATAAGCATTAGTTATAATTTTGCTGTGTTTCAGTCTCCAGCAATTGGGACTGCACTTACCAATGGAGATCTCAGTCTGCCTCCGAACAGACCACTGCCCAATACAAACAAGGAAATGCCATTTTGGTGTGTCGCTGACCAAGCATTTCCTCTCTCACTACATATTATGAGGCCTTATGCCGGGCACAACTTACCTGACAGCAAGAGAATNAACAAGGAAATGCCATTTTGGTGTGTCGCTGACCAAGCATTTCCTTTGTCACTACATATTATGAGGCCTTATGCTGGGCACAACTTACCTGACAGCAAGAGAATTTTCAATTACAGACTTTCCAGAGCTAGGCGTGTGATTGAAAACACCTGCGGGATTTTGACAACAAGGTGGCTGGCATTACGATCTCGGTTGCATGCAGAGCCGTTCATGGTGGAGAATTATGTCAAGGCAGCAATTTGCCTCCGCAATTTTCTTATGGAAAGTAGTCCGACAAACAGAAATCTGTACTGCCCAGCATCATATGTTGACAGTGAGGCAAATGGTGCAATCTTACCTGGGGAATGGCGTCAACATATTGAAGCGACACCTCTTCTTCAAGATCTGGGAAGGATTGGTGCCAACAACTCGGCTAGAACTGCCATTACTACACGGAATGTATTATGTGATTATCTAAACAGTCAAGAAGAGGAAGTTGTTTGGCAGTATGGCACAGTTAATCAGGGCTGGCAATGAATGTTGTGAATTCGTTAAACAAGACTTAAAGGAATAAATTGTACCTTGCTGTATTTCGGAACATAACCACTTAGATTTAGTATTGGTTCATTAATGTTGTATTATGTCTAGTAATTAGTTGCAGTTTAAGTATAATCTAGGTATATTTGCAATGTTGTACATTTTCTAGTATGTTCTTGTTGTGAACATCTTAGTTTTAATCTGCAGAACATGTCATATAATTGTTTGGTGTAATGCTGGTAGGGCCTTACAAATATGTTTACATGTTTTCTTTAGCAGTAAATATAATTAAATTCATAGTTAATTTTTCCTAGGTTAGGTTTTGCCAGATTTGTTCAGTTTTCTTTTTTAAATGTTTATTAGTTTGCTATGATGTGTGTTTGTATAATAGCAATGCAGCGTATAGGGGTAAGTGGTTTTAAAACATAGATTTGTTTAATAATATTTCAAAACTTATTTCTTGCTGTGGTGATCCAGGCATGACACCTTATCCCAGGTATAATATGCTGGTGAGCCACACTCAATAGAATCCGGAAAATTTTGTTGATTTAAAGTGACGTTAATGACCGACCTGTTTATAACTTACTGTATCTCTAATGAGTCTATTTCAAAATATGTAAAATGTAAATTCAAACACTGCACTGTAACATTTTCATGTTATAACCAATGCCAACACAGCACTACTGGGTAAGTTGCCCTTTATAGCACAAGAAAGATTACACATGTAATTAATAAAATAAATTTATGGACTTAATTTTGAATATTACCAATGCATACTAGTTTTTTTAGCTGTAACTTACTTGCCATTGGACATTTGTATAAAATTTCCATTAGCAGCAAGATCCATGTAATGTTTGCTTCATAAATTTGAGAACAGTCTCTTGTAAAACCAAGTCTCACAAATCACTCCAAAACCTATGTTCCAAAACTGCCAAATTTGCTGTGGACAATAAAAAAAAAAGAATACTGACGGAAATAGTCACAGTGATTTTATTTATAATCATTTAAAATAGTTACACTTCATGCTGTTATTAAAAACTTAACTTACAAATTAAAATGATTTTTATGGTCTTTCATAATTTATTGTTTGCTAAATATTGTATACATTATTATTGCTAGTATCTGTCGTGTCTTTGAGAAAGGGGGCGGGGGCATTTCTATTATCCGTCTATTCTCTCAACCGTCACGGTGACGGTCCCGAGACTGACGGATAATGGAGACTCCACTGTACTGTATTTTATTGTGTTCTCTAAGCTCCACAATGATACTGGTATCTTACAATAGTCATTTAAGTGTGCCTCATTTTTTTTAACTGTATATAAATAATTATGCTAATTTTACTGAGTCCCCTTTACACTCTTCTCCTGCTGGTGCCCTTATTTGGCATCAAACACCTGGGTAAGGGTTTTCTTGTTACCTGTATCCAACCACTCTAGGAGAAATTACCATTTTCTTAGTACAAGTGTATTTGAGCAACAGGTCCACAACCAACTTTTGCAAACGCTGCATCGCAACAAGTACCAGATAAATTGACATCTGCACTTTTGTATTGAGCAGGAGATATGTCTGAAACTAGCATCTTGTCCACATCAACCTTGTCACTTGACATGGTAATATCTTGAAACTGCTGAGTGTGTGAGGGAAAGGAAGCCATCATGTACCACACAGTGTTGCTTTCATGGCTGTTGACTCAGTAGTTGACTCCGCCAGTTTCGGGACCGTCACAGTGACGGTTGAGAGAATAGACGGATAATAGAAATGCCCCCCCCCCNTACAATATTTAGCACTATATTTTAAACAGGTAGCAATCAATAGAAGTATGTACAGCACAGTATGCATTTGATATTAAATATTGTAGACTTCTGTTTATTATGTTGGTAAAATAACAAAATTGAATACAGTACTATTATGTATATGTTCAGTAGTATAATCCTACCTAAAGAAAGTCTGTCATTTTCCTTTGTTGCTGCCATGTTGCATATCCTATGTAGGAGTAATATCTGTGTACGTCTGCCTCTTCTTGTTGCTTGTACCATTCAATGCACTTGGAAAACATGTTTTCAGCGTCACTGTGGCTAATTATTTTGGGGCAATCCTTGAGTGTATATCTTCTTCTTCTTCACTTAAACATTCTACCTCCTGTGTTGCACTTAATACAAGTTCCGCATCATTTAATATTTCAAAGCCTCAGTCAAATCTGTCAATTCCCAGCCATTCACTTACTTCACCTGTTGATATGTTTTCTCCACCTGGAATCCCTTGACACAAAAGTAAAATTTCCTCATAATTTCCAGTCTCGTTTACAGTCTCAGACCACAGTTTGTTCCAGCCCTTTTTTAATGTTTCTTCTGGTATGTCTTGCCAGGCTTCAGCGACATTAAAAATTGCATCTTTAATAGTGTATGACCTCCAAAACTGCTTTACACTTATTAATTCATCCCCAATGCAAACAATTTTTTGAATAAAGCATTTTCGATAACGTTGCTTCATGCTTTCAATAATACCCTGATCCATGGGCTGAATTAGTGGGGTAGTGTTAGCAGGCAAAAAGTGGCACTTTGTAAGTCATGAGAAGGATGAGTTGGTGCATTGCCCATTAATAGCATAGCTTCTTCAGGCAATCCAATCGATTTTAAATGTGATTTTACATTTGGCACAAACATACTGTGGAACCACTCATTAAATATATCCTGGCTCATCCATGCACTTTTGTGTGCATAATATTTGGCAGGTAAGACGTTTAAATTCATATTTTTGAAAGCTCGAGACTTTTTAGATTTCCCAATGATTGGTAAAGGAAACCTGTGTCTACCATTTGCATTCGTGCACATCATAACAGTTGCATTTTAAAACCAGGTGCAGATTTTTCCGATAAGGAGGCTAAGGTTTTCACGGGAAGTGCTTTCCAATTTAGGCCAGTTTCATCACAGTTATAAACCTGCTCTCTGACCAAATTTCTATCTATTATTTCTTTCAGTAGTTTTTCCCGATATTCTACAATGACTGTACTATCAGCGCTTAGTTTTTCACCCGATATGTCCAACGGCCTTATACCATGTCGACCCTTAAATTTATCTAGCCAGCCTACACTAGCCTTAAATGAAGGATCCCCATCAAGCTTCTTGTTCATCTCGATAGCTTTAGCCATTATTATGGGCCCAGAAACTGGTATCCCTTGACTGCGGGCTTGAATGAACCACTGATACATTACTGTATCCAGTTGGTCCAGTTTTGCTGGCTTCATCGTTTTTCTTAGTTTGACATCTCCATCTGTTGTTTGCATTTTTGAAACATGACTTTAGATTTTATCTGCATTTTTAAAATATCATTGACTATCGTCCGCCCGATTCCATATGGCAGAGCGATACTCATCGCACTTTCTTCTTTACGCAGTCGTTTTATAATTTCAAGTTTTTGAGAAAGTCCCAATACAACACGTTTCCGTTTCTGACATTTTTAAACACATTACACTTTGACAACAAACTGAGGATAATGACTTGCTGACTAAGTGACTACCGCTACTGAACTGACTGTAGGAATGGGAGGGCGGATGAGTGTCTAGGAATTCCGGTAGGGTGGTGAGGAAGACGGAACGTCTACGAAGTACATATGTCGGTTGTACATAAACAATAAACGTGAGTCATTCGCATTCCGCACCACACAGAATGTATTTTTACTGGGTATATGTTTTACAGTACAATATACGTATTGTTCAACTCAATAATGTTCTTAGTTTGATCTAATATGAAGCGAGAAAAAAGTTATTTCATTTTTAGATTATTAAGTTTGTTTTTTGTAGCCAATTTTATTATTTTATTAGTCGTGTCAGTTTACTGACGGTTAACCGAGACTCCACTGTACTTGTAAAATAAAAGTTATAAACCTTTGAGCCAAGAAACAAGAATCCTTACCAAACAGCCTGTTGGAATAAGTCTTGCAGTGCTGGCAGCAAATCAAATGTATAGTGTACCCAGCGCTTCCTAAAATTACATCACTCTGGGGAATGTGGCCATGAGGTTCAATAAAACTGCATGAAATGAATTTGTAGCACACGGATTCAGATGCATTGCTAACCCTAGAAGACGAATACTGCACTTTCCTCTTCCCACTTCTGCAAACAGACTTGCTTCAACGGACTCCACCCACATGCAGGGAGGGTAGACGACATTCCCCAAACTACGGACAGCCTTTGAGTCTGTTATTGTTGCAGGAAAATGCTCGTACAACTGAGTTGGACTCAGACTCAATATTGCAGCTTCAAGAGGTGGCAGACAACACATTATTAAAAGCATTATTGCTCGAGAGAGTGGCGGTCTCTCTTTTACAGGCAGACTGTTCTGGTGCAGTTCTCCTTCAACAAGATATGAATCTCAAGCTCTATATAACTTTCCCACACCTTAACACTTCTTTGTTTCCCATGTGAGAAACATCCTGTAAGATGTCACGTCTATCAAACTTGGGCGGCTCAATGTATGATGATGCAGACACCTCCCACTTTTTAGAACCTTGATTTAAGCCTTACTTAAAGGATGTGTTCAAGTGAGAAGAGCATTTACAGGCTGAAATGCACTGATTTCTTGGGTTAGTCATTCTGGTACATCTTGCTTTCAATCCTCTGCATGTCCCGATGGGCTACATCAAAGTCTTCCTCCTTGCTAACGGGTTAGTGGTTTCACTTTCTGGAACTGGCACTCTGTTCTTTTCCAGTTACGGTATCCAGACTACTTCAAGATTGAACCTTATACTAAATTACTTTGCATGGTGTTGATGACCACATTCTGTCATCTCTGCACGGGAAATGACTGAATGTGTTTCTTCAAGCTTGAGGAGGTCAGCCTTGGGCGAAAGCTTGGCGTTATCCACTACTCTAGCACATCTTTTGCAGGCACTAACATAGGTATATCTCTGGCTGGTAATAGGAATAGCTATAACCAGAAAAAATGCTCTCCTCAAGGTGGCAAATTACTATGGTGATGTCTGCATAGTCAATGGCAGCAGCCTGAAGTTGGATGAGCGGTTGAACGGTAACATGCAGCCCTCACTAATCCCTTAATATATCAGTGATTTAGCCAACCACATAAAGCTTAGCTCGTTAAGTCTGAAAACAAAGGCTAGTGAATAGACAGAGAGAAAATAAATACTCGCTACTGTGTGGTGAGCACAAAGTACAACAACTACCTTGCCATGGAACAAGTGAGGAAGCTGCAGCATACTGATAGCTGTGTAAAGCAGCGGTATGTCATGCACAGAGGCTGGTTTCTTCTCATAGTCAGGAATTTCAGGATCACCTAACCACAGGCATTGGAAGGGCNAAGTTGGATGAGCGGTTGAACGGTAACATGCAGCCCTCACTAATCCCTTAATATATCAGTGATTTAGCCAACCACATAAAGCTTAGCTCGTTAAGTCTGAAAACAAAGGCTAGTGAATAGACAGAGCAAAAATAAATACTTGCTACTGTGTGGTGAGCACAAAGTACAACAACTACCTTGCCATGGAACAAGTGAGGAAGCTGCAGCATACTGATAGCTGTGTAAAGCAGCGGCATGTCATGCACAGAGGCTGGTTTCTTCTCATAGTCAGGAATTTCAGGATCACCTAACCACAGGCATTGGAAGGGCNCATGTCATGCACAGAGGCTGGTTTCTTCTCATAGTCAGGAATTTCAGGATCACCTAACCACAGGCATTGGAAGGGCTGGGGGAGTGAGGCATTTGCCCCCCCCCCCCCGGCTCTTTTTTTTTCTTAGTCTTGTAAGAGGATTCCAAAGAATTCACAAAATTTTTTACTTTATGTAAAGTTACTAAAAATGGAGGTCAATAAAAATATTCAGTTGCTATATTTATATTATTATAAGTAGGTAAATGCCAGAGGCACCAAATTCTTTTCAGACCTTGACCCCCTTTAATAAAAAAAAATTGCTGATGGATTTGCACCTGACCAAAGCAGAGGAGTAGTTGCTGGTAAGGCACAAGCGCCAGGCACATCTTGCGACCAACTGCAGATGTCAACTGACATGCAACTGTAATTTTGCAAATCACGAGGTGGCTGGTTTCTCGACCGCAGGCTAGCAGATTGCTATTCATTTGTACCATACATTCGAGATATTTTTTATTAAAGTGTATCAATAATATTAAAATTTTTAATCANGATTGCTATTCATTTGTACCATACATTCGAGATATTTTTTATTAAAGTGTATCAATAATATTAAAATTTTTAATCAGGTTTCCATATTTTTGTGCGTTGATTTGGATTGCGCGTACAAATGAACTTGGATACCGTAATGTTAAGGCCCAGAGTATACCTGCATGGTAGGAAGGTATCAGCACCCACATCTACTGAAAAAATTCAGTTTATTCCTCTGCTGAAACGATTTAAAGAGCAAACAAATCTTACCTTTTTAATAATAATAATAAAAAAATTATTAATTTCCTTATTATGTTTTAACAAGATGTGTTAGTTTTATTACCTCTTTTTACCTCTGTTCCGTTCTGGTTCTTGGAAATTGGTTCTCTGTTTCTATACCAAAATTGCAAAAAACTATGGAACTTTTTAAAATTCTGGCTGAGCTGTGTATTTTGGTGCAGATGAAATTGTATGTCCCAATTTCAATGAATGAATATCTGTCAAGTGTGTTTTTAAGTTTGATGTTGATTTCAACTCAACCTGAGAAATAAGTTCTTCACTTAAAACATTGCATAAAATGCCTTTTCACTCTAAAGAAGCACCAAAGTACTGCCACACCTCAGAAGCAATCATTCGCTTTTTATCTCGGAAAATTAAAGTAATATTTCAACTACAATAAAAAACTACATTTTCAGTGCCAACCCACATGCAAACTCACTATAATAATTTCCTGACTAATACATTTTACGTATAATTTATTATTGTACATAATAAAATTGGCGGGAATGATGTTGATTGCTGTTATGAATAAAGCCAAGGAACCGAGAATGTAACTCCGGTTCTCTGTTCTGGTTTTGAAGGCTAACAATCGGTGGAATCGAGATCCATAATCGACCAATCCCTAGTTTTAACATTAACCAGATGATAAGAGGATGGGTGAGGGGGAAGGGGGAAGATGTTAAATTTATAAAAAAAGTTAAAATGAAAATTTGGTACTATATAGCAAAGTCAGAAAATATATAACAGTAAACTGATGTGTGAGAAGAGGAAGAAGGTTATGAACAAATGTAAATAATTAAAAATATATGTCAAATCAAAAATTACATTTCAGGTGTTGTTTGGCACCTAGTCGCCAGCTATGACTGAATTTCTGAGTATGTACAGAGTTTCAAAAGTGTTAGGAATAATCCGGAAGTCCTGCCATCTGTAGTCTTTCTGAGTATAACCATGCAAAGTAACACACACATTTATCTAAAAAACAATGCTAAAACACGTTTTAAAAACATTAATAAATTGAGGGCAATTTTATGTNCAACACACACATTTATCTAAAAAACAATGCTAAAACACGTTTTAAAAACATTAATAAATTGAGGGCAATTTTATGTTAATTTGATTGGTTACCACAAGGCTATCACACATAAAGTAGAAGTTGTATTTCCCATCTTACTTTTTACAGTTTTTGACATTTCACTCTTTTTTTCCTTGAGCTTAATGTATTGCAATATTTGTTTAAAATAAGACTTCTCTCAAATTACACATTTTTGTATTTTACATTATTTCTGGTCGCATGATGGAGAAAAAGTGTAAACAGGAGGTGTCCTTTACAGCAGAGAGCAGAAGAACAAAGTTTCTGCACAAGAGGATATTATTTACATATTATTATTTTTATTGACAAATATTTACAATCAAGAACATATAACTTGGTTTTCAAATTAACCACTGAAACAGGGCCTCACACTGCAGCACAGCCAGACTCACTGTCTGCGAGGCACTGCAGTTTCCACAGGCGCCGGGACGTAAGCAGGGCTGGCACGTCGCTTGGCCCCACGCAGGTTGATGGCAAACTGCAGCAGTGGGGGCTGGCGCAGATGGATGCCCCGACCTGCCGGGGTCCAGGCATGCAGAGTGCAGGCCGCCTGAGGCCCAGGAGTCACCGCCACCCAACCTGAACAACCACCTCACACACTACACTTCACGCAGAGGTGAAGCTGCGATGATGGAAGTAGGACTAACACTGCCACAGAGACACTGTCAGAGAGAATGAATGAGAGAAAGCGTGCATAAATTAATGAGACTGTGAGAGAGAATGAGAGGAAAACGAAACCGTGCGTCGAAAAGTGTGTGTGTGTGTGTGGAGCGATAAAAAATGAGATTAAAATTGAGTGAGCAAAAATGTGGAAAAGACTGTTGGCTGTTCATGGCTAATTGAACACTTTTTAAATCAACCTTTGGAAAATGTTACTGGCCCTACCTGCATACATTATAATGGGCACACTGACTGGCATGTGCTCAGTAAAGTTGGTAACGATAGAAAGAAAGTAATTCCATGTCTTAAAGATGAATTAAAAGTGTTGAGTAAACATTTGAGAATACTGAAACTATTGCTTTTGCGCTCCAATTTTTTAATGCACGTGTTTAAGAATCAGAAAATTTGTAAAATATTTACTTTCCTAATAATTCCACAGTTTCACTTGACAGGCACATGAATAAAGTGATCAGGCCCAGGCCTAACAACAAGTACTGCTGTGTCGATCAACAGACAACGTAAAATTGTCAGAAAAAGTCAATTCTTGAAGAAATTTTACCAACAGAATATTTCATTTTTCAATGACTGAAATAACTACTGCACTAATAGCGAGATCTTAAGATATGGTACTACCTTTTGCTAATATGGTGACAACTGTGTTGGTGGTAGTAAACACGCCAGTGTTTATGTTAAATTTCAGGGGTTTTTCTCAAACGTTGATTTCAAAAAGGCGTAACTAATAATGTATAGCATATACAATGAAACCTCACTAATAAAAACCCTTAAATACAAAGTTATCATTAGTACAAAGTGGTCTTCATCCCTTGGGAGTGATGAGATAGGGGATTTAATGTTAACATGCACATATAATAAAAAANTAGTACAAAGTGGTCTTCATCCCTTGGGAGTGATGAGATAGGGGATTTAATGTTAACATGCACATATAATAAAAAAAAATTTGTTGATTTGAATTACAATCTAATGTCAAGTCCACTGATAAACACTAGTCATGCGAATGTGATAAGAATTTCTTATTTTCCAATGTGCTAAATCACAGAGTTGACGTTTTAGTTTTTTTGAAAACTTTTTATAATTATTGCGAACACCAGTTGATCTTCATTGTTACAAACTGTAAAAATTCAGGTAATTTGATGTTTGTACTGCACATCCAACTGCATGCCTTCCACAGCACGGAGAGTGGTGCGAGGTGCTGACCTGCGGAGGAAAGCACGACATCAGCGCAGCTCTGGTGCCAGGACACCCCAGTCAAGTTCAACGTGTCTGGAGCAGGAGACAGCCCAGGCCAGCGCTCCAGCCTGCCTGTGGGACCCCCGGGGACCAGCATCAAGGGTGAGCCCAGCAGGCGGGAGTACACTTCCTCTGCATGGCACACTTCACACACTGTTACCGGTAGGTCCTCCGCAGCCATCACCGTGAACCTGAAACATGTGTCGATAGCATCCCTCCACCCCAACTGATATCGAAGTGTGTGTGCAAACTATACTTTAGCATATCCAGTGAGATCTCCTTCCGTGAAGTCTTACCTGAAGAACCTGCAATTATTTAAGCACTCATATTTAACATACCTACATACAAAATTTTAAAAATATTGTAGATTAGTTAAAACATTAAAACACGCTAAACATTCTTTTACCACAATATTTTCAACACACACTAATATCAGAAAAGAAAGAGGTGGTGTGGGCATGTCAAAAGAACGCGAAGTGAGAGGTTGACAAGAAGGAAGTTGAAACTGAAGTACAGTGAAAGAAGGCAGTAAGGAAAACCAAAGAAGAGATGGAAGTATCAAGTGGTTGAGGGAGTGAGGACGAGAAGTGAGGACTGGAACACAGTAAGAAAGAGAGAGAGAAGATGGAGGCATTTTAACAAGCTGATCTGAGCAGAGGCTGGAAACAGCTAAGGATGATGATGATGATGACGACAATGATGATAATGAATAATATCAGAAAACANGATGATGATGATGACGACAATGATGATAATGAATAATATCAGAAAACATGTTGTTTATAATACTTATTTACAGAACGCTTGGTAAATATTTTTGTTGAGTAAATTTTATTTTGAAGCCGCTACGTAATTTTAGCTAGATTTGTATATTCAGAATAATCTCAACTAAATTTATTTTTTATTTTAGACATTTGTTCATTTTAATATTTCTATATTTCAACTAGATGTATTTTATCTTTGAAGTGTTTGAAAACTTTTATTTCTCCTTGCATACTATGTGTAATTAATGCATTGCAGATTAGCCCAATGAGAAAGTACAGTGGTAAGACAGTTTGACTTAAGTTTAAAGTGTTATGCATCTTGGTATTTTATCAGGCCATTGATAGCATTCTTGTGTGAACACCCCGGTCGCCATGTAGAGCAGTCCGAAATAATTTTTGCTCTTCGGAGATTCTACTAAATTTGATTATGGCTGCCCATCATACTGCTAGGGAGGTGTTGGGAGGCGTCTCAAGTATTAAATGTGTGTGGGTGTGAATGAGAAGAGACCCCAATTGCCATTTTATGAATTTGAGTGTGCTGCCTTCTCTACGTCTAGACTGCAGATGAGTACGAGCAGTCCAATATGGGTTGTAGTCCGAAGCAAACTATGAACTGTTTTACATGATGCTAAATTTTTATTTCTCTCGAAAGAACATTCATTTAAATTGCATTTTGTAACTTTACCTAATTAATTTTCAAGAAGAAGTTAAGGGATTTTAATTCCAAAAGATATTACCAGCTGTGCTAAACTTTTTCTGCAACAATCCGAAAGTTAATGAAATTTTCGAACGTCAAAAGAGTGTTAACTCACCTTTTCACACAATTTACTAATTTGTTAGATGTAGATAAAGTGAGGTGATTTAGTTTGATTCAGTTTGAAAACAAATTAATGTTCACTGACGATAGCATTTTAATTAATGTCTCATAATTTTTCAGTTGTAAATTTTATTTTATTTTATTTATAATATTCACAAGCATAATTTTCTACCTCATTTTGATGTTGGTAAATCTCACTACTCATTATTGGTATTTCTGTGTATTTTATGTAGATTTGACATAGTAAGTTGAGCATTTTCAAAGCCATTTTTATACAAATCTTATGAAAATTTTTGTCTTAGCTGTCTCATGTATGATTTTCAAGTGTTATATATTTATTATAGTATTATTAATTTGTGTCTACTTTGAAACGTTGAAATCCTATTCACTAAACACATCACTTACCTTAGTTGAATATCAGATAATTTCCATTCAGAAATAATTTTAATTTGATACAGAAACATTTCACGTAAAAGTTTCCTTTTGAAAAGGGTTTGCTTCGTCAACATTTTCAAAGAAGTTGCTAGAGTCACTGGTGCTAAGAGAAAGTACTGCAGCATCTAACACAGCCTTGTTTTACATTATACACATTTCTACCGGAGTCCTGAACAACACACACAAAATTATTCTCTCTTTAAAACACATAAATTTACTACCAGCTTGCATATATTACATATACATGCTTATTATTTGTGTAGTCTCTACTGAACCAACATAGACGGCACTTTAAAATTGGTACCATTAATACAAATCCCACTGTTTAATAAAGTAGTGGTTGCAAACGTAATAAATAGGCCTACACTACCATAATAACCTTAGGCTGTACATAATAATTTTACATGACAGATTTCAAAATACGGAAGATGCCAAGAAGAAAATTTGCATTTCTGCAATCTAGTAAAACTCACCACATGATTAGTTTCTGATTGCTTATCAAGTTACTAACCAGTACGTGAATGCCTGGGCTTTCAAATGACCTGCATAAGTAAAAAATTTACAACAAATCACTACTGACTACAAAATGTGTTGTTAACAGTAGCATGTTACAAACTGTTGTACTGATTGTCATCCATGCAATCTAAAAAGGAAAAAGCCCAAAATAGTTTTAAAAAAAGATCCAAAAATAAGCCTAAAATCCAAAAACTTGTCACTGCAAATAATATAGGTGTATGAACAACCATTTAATTTTTTTAACATATGTTGAAACGTGCACTTTATTACATTATATTCCACGTATTTCCACTACCCTAATCCAACACATATTGTGAGACTCTACCTCTTACGTACACTTCCAACACACGTCTGGCTGACCACCTCTACGAGCTTTGTAAGAGGCAGGTAACTCTGGCTGGGACCTACATGGGTGCTGTTTCTAACAGATAATTTTACAGAAATGTCAAGCACTACAGGTTGTTGATCTGTAACACATTATTACTTCCTCTGAAACTAAAATACGGCGAGGCTATGTGATCTGCAAGCAATGAAACACTTTCCGACAACTTATGGCCGCTTGCACCATTTAAGTTCACTGTTTGAGCTGAGAACACTTTTGAACTTGATCTAAGATTGTCACAGAATACAGTTACGCCATTCAAGTTCAATGCATGACTGGAGATCAAGATGAACTTTACTATGTACTGCAGAACGTGGTGGTTCAACTAAATGATTCAAGATAAGGGTAGTGTCTAAAGCTCTTAAATATATTTATTTAGCAGAAACACATTTCATAATATTTAAATTGTTTGAGAGTGGATTTGGTTGTTGGTTAATAATGTAAAATATAGGTTGAGAGTTATATAAAGTGAGTTTCAAATGTGACACACTTCTTATGACTTGAATGTACTGATATTTTCTAATGAGATAATAAAATTTACTCCTATCAGGTTATCACTCTGAACATACACAATAGAAAACTGAAACAGCCATTCAGAAATCAGAATATCAGAAATTGCCCTCAATTTTCGCTCATACAAAGAACAGACTTACAGTTTCACATATTTAATACCAATAATTTCATGTATTATCAATGCATATTGGTGTTACAGCTTAAATGTATAAATTTAATGCGTGGTGTTAAATGTTTCAAACAAACAGATGTAACACGACATCACAAAAATATAGCCACTCACAAACAGTGTTTCATCTCAATCCTAGAACGTATTTTTTCTGAACTGAGATTGGAAGATCTTTGATTCAAACTCCACCAGTTTTGTTTGTGCAATGCTTTTACATAGGAACTTGGATCCAACTGACGATCATGTTAGAACTAGGATCTTAGAATCTCAGTTCTGGACTGTTATTGGTGCAACCAGGTGTTAGATGTCCTGAATCTTATCATACAAAGTCATGTTTTATTCAAAAATATAAAGTTTAATGTAATAACCTCTCAGGTACGCCTCCTTTATTAATACCAAAGGGGACTGAACACAATAACTCCATTTTTATGGGTTGCCAACTAATGTTCAATACTACCACAGTCAATAAGTTTGTGGACTGACTGACACCGTGAGTGTAGGCAGCCACAGACCACGGATTCCAAGACTGACTGTAAATAAAACAAATTTATCACAATATTTTGTTGATCTGAATCCCTTTGTTGTATTTTGTACACACACACTTTTCCAAACTCCACATTCGCTAGTATACCGGTAATACTGACTCACTTAGAAATCATGCTAGACCACAGATCATAAATACATTTGAAACTTTGGTTACAATAAGGCATCACCGTAAATCCAGTTTGACATACTTAATCCTGTTGCACTGTTTGAACATCATAATACCCTTGTAAACAAATTCCACGACAAAAAAAAAAAATAATAAGCAAAGATTATATTAAAAGCAACTTCTAAATATTCTTCTTTTTCTTTATTTCAGCAACATGGCTAATAGAGTTACATACTGGCCAACATACCACATTCTTTGTTACCAACAGCCAGCAGAGTATGCAACTATTTATCTTCACTAGCACTTTAAGATATTAATGCCCATTCTTCCTGTAAAGCAATTGATAAGCCCTCAAGAGTGATTGGTGGATTCTGACGTGAAGCAACTTGTATCCCTAGAGCATCCCACACATGCTCTATTGCATTTAAGTCGGGAGAGCGAGCAGACCAATCCATGTGCGCAATACATTAATTTTTCAGGAAGTCATCAAACAGCTGTGCTTTATGAGGCAGAGCATTATTATCCATCAGTAGGAAGTCTAGGCCCACAGCACCTTGAAACAATCGAACATGGGATGCAAATATTTCATCCCAATAATTGACATCAGTTAAATCTTGCAGTTTACCCGTAAAACATCATGGAGAGGTGTTCATGTGATTGACATAATGCCTCCTCACGCCATTATTGATCCATCTCTATAATGGCCTCTTTCCACAATGTTTGAGGGCCAAAATCGAGTTCCAGGTTCTCTCCAGATGCAAACCCATCGAGAATCACTCTGAATGCCGAATCTGGACTCATCTATGAAGAGAACATTGGCCACTGTTCAACTTTCAAGTGGATATATTGATGGCTCCTCTCTAGACGTCTTTGTCTGTGAACGCTCATCAGTGATACACATAGAGCAGGTATTCAACATAAAGTCCTCTGTGGTTAAGCTTTCTCTAGACTGTTGGCATAGACACAATTGTTCCAGTGGATGCTGTGAGGTCAGATGCCAGCTGCTTTGCAGTAAGAGGTACCATCTTGCCCTTATGGCCAAATAACGGTCCTCTCTTTCTGATGTCACTCTTGGTTGCCCTTGTCTTCGGGGTGCAGTTCAGAATGATAAAAACTGCATCCACACCAGAGAAACAACAGAAAGTTGCACCATTAAGCCGTCTGGCCACATCAGCTTGAAACTGTTCAGCTTCCAATCTTCCTATCACGCTCCACCACAAACAAGGAGTCTTCCAGGCATCTTCTCTGTCTCATAGCTGAATGGGCATTGCTGTTGGACTCATACTGCAGCAAACATTATGCACACTGTTTGATAGGGGCACTGATCTCATAGTTTTAATTGTTGAGGACAGTAATGCCATCCGCTGTTTAGAATATGGGCATATTTTCATTTATTCCCATTTTATTATCACTCGATGCTATTTTGTGGCACAATGATCATGGGAGGGACAGATGTCTGTTTGTTGCTTTCATTTTGGACATCAGTGCACATTCAAATACTAAAAAACTACAATAGAATATCTCACGTGATAAAATTTAGTCAAATAGGACTGAAAAATGTGTAATACGATATAATACTTCTAAAAAATAAACAACAGCTATGACTCAATTTGGCAGGGACTCGAAAAATGTCCAGATGTAGAAGACACTGTAGTTGAGTCACACTTGAATAAAAAAATCATACACTTCAGCCCAAATTTCTGGATGTCTTCCTTGGCACCTTACTTGCTCCAGGTAGTCCTGCAGATTTTCAAGAGCATTTACAGAAAATTTAAGGATTTTGCAAGCCATCCCAGATGTGTGATGATACTGAATGTTCATCAGGTCAATCAGTCACATTTGTGGCCCTGTGAATGTGAGAACTGTCATTGTGGAATAAAGAGATAAGACTGTTGTATTCCTCAGTCATATGATGAGCAAAAGGAAAAACCTGATTGTCCAGCAACTCAACGTAGCCGCTGTGATTAAAATTTCTAGTAACCTCAACCAAAAGACCCATTTTGTGCAATTTAAACACCCCCAGAACATCCGAGAACCACCTCCAACTTGAATTATGCCTTGCATGTAGTCCCCATAAAAAGGTTTCCTGAAATGTATAATGAACACAACAGCTAGCATCATTCCCATACAGGCAGAAAAGAGATTTATCTGATGAGATGACATGTTTCCAGTTATGAACAGTGCAATGTCTGGATCTCTTTGCCCATCGTAACAGGGCAACTCTGCGAGCCGACATGAGCAAAGACTGCATGCATGTCTCCGCTGCTCCACATGTTCATAACATACAGTTCCCTGCTGAGTGTTCTTTCAGAAATTGAATGATAAGAACCTATTGTCTTAAAGTATCAATTATTGCTGGAAGTGAAGTGATTTTTATTCACAAGCCATGAAACATACTAGTAGTCCCGTCTATCAGTGCTATCTTTCAGCCATATTTTTGAACAGAATTTCTTGTGGACTGGGATTTTTGCCAATGCTGGTAGATCCATATGATTGTATGCTCGGATACACTTGCAAATTTCGCTACTTCATTCAATCTGTAGCCTCTGGTATTCCCAAATACAATCACCCCTTTGTGTCAATCATTAGCATCTGCTTTGCACCCCATCATCCAAACACTGAACGAGATTTTCAGTTTTCACTGCACTGTAGCAACTGTTTACAATCTAAGAATAAGAATCTTGCATTCAGTGCCACCTTAAACATAAAAGAAGACCAATTTTTTGAATGGGAATCTTACTTTCTATGGAAAAATAATTAAGTGGTTCGAGCATGAGTGAATACACAGGACGATGGAAGGGATGCTGTCCGAAGTCACACAATATAAATAATAAACCAGTGGGAAAACTAGAAAACCACAAAGCCGATTGTAAGTTACCTGACTGGTTTTGGTCCCTCCAGGTAATCAAGCCTGGCCAAACCTGCTATGAAGAGAGAGGAACCAGCCCTCATGAGGAAAGTGCGTGGTTTGAGGGTGGTTCTTGGAAGAGTGGCCACTAGCTCCTCAGTCGTCAGCAAATCCAGCACCTGTGGAGCATACACGTGGTCTCAACGCTGGCCTAGTTCAGGTCACTTGTACCTACGTGGGGTCACATTTCAATGCATACCCTCACAACTACATATATGCAAATCTCTATACAGAGAAAAATCACATTATTCCCACAGGATCCACTGCAATATTTTTTTATGCAAAATGTAACTTACTTAAATAAAATTGGTTTGACGTCTTAACTGCAAAAAAATTTACACTGTATTTGTATTTTTACACCTAACTGGTGGCAGAATGACATAATATTGCTGTCTGAGACACTCTCAGCCTTGTACCTTTTCATAAAATGAACTGCACCACATGCTTGAACTCCCAATCCAACAGTGATTCTGCCATGACAAAGATTACCGAGCTACGTGGTGCAATGATAAACCTTCATACTCCAGTCCAAACATCCTGATTTCAGTTTTCCACAATTTCCCTAAATCACTCCTCCAATGCTGGGATGGTTCCCTACTACCAGCCATTGCAGATTCCTTCCCCATTCCTGCTTCTCAGAGCAACTTGCTCCGTCTCTAATGGCCTCGCTGTTGACAAGATGTTAGGCCATACCTACCTATGATAAAGATTTAAGTGCGCTGGCAGCTTTCAGCAACAAGTAACACTGGGTGGGATGTGGCTAGATCCCCTCACTGATGCACATGCATTGAGCTGCAATAAAATCTTGCCATGTGTAGAATGCATTCAAAACTAATTATATGGGGGTCCATATCCTACACTTTTTTGGTTTGGTTTTGCAATGAATTTGTCATACTGAACAACTTGTTAAAATATTATGAACTTCGTTAAACTTTCATTAAGACTGAGCTCTTACAAAATTATTTTCCTTTTTTGTTTCAAATTCACTAAGTTCATATAATATTTCTTGTTTTCATTTAGTGAGAAAAATGTTGCATTCGCATAACCCTAGTATTAAATTACATCTGCCATGATGAACAAAAAATTAAAATGTGGTTCCAACACACCGACTGACACACTGCTGTTAAAACAGGAGTGGATTTAAACTGTAAGTTTNTTAGTGGTATGGGAGGAGGACACTGTCTCATCATACTTTTAGGAAAAAAAAAAACACTGGCAGGATAGTTTCATGTCAATGTGAGGTATTTGAGGAGGCAGGGTCATGTCCCCTGTGATCCTCACCCCCACCCAATCCCCTGGATCTACCGTTGTGTTAACTGACAAAACAAACAATGCAGCAAGGGTGAACATTACCTGATCCGGCTGCACAACGCCTGGAGTGTCGTAGCACCAGCGGCTCTCCGCAAAAACGCTGTCCTTTGGGTCCAGTCCTGGGGCCCCAATCACTTTGTTTACCATTTCATTACTCACTGTAAACAGATCTCTTCCTTTTTCAAACCGTCGTCGTGGTTGGAATGTTCGGATAATATTACCTGATAGGATAACACAATGAGCACAACTTTGAGATGTGTCTGCTGTTAAAGCACATTTCAGTATGTCAATACTTGCAAAACTTTTACAAAAAAAAAAAAAAAAATTAATGGAAGCAGGAAACAAAAATTTAATTGAAATATATTTTCACTGCATATCATAACTTTTTAGAGTGTTTTACTATTCAAGATCACCTGAATTCCGGAATACAGTAATGGACTGTGTTTTACATCTACACTTGAGGCTGATAAGCTAACAACAATGGAAGGTACATAGTTCATGCAATCATTGTGTGTCTGCACCCCAATATTTTATTGCTGCTCACTTTTTAATTGTTTTAGTTCATGAACTGTAATACATACTGAGATCCACAAAGAATTTTACATCAACTCTATAAACCTGAATTGCAGCTGGTTAGACAGAAGAGACGTAGCACGCGCATATTACAATTTAAAAATGAAACAGAACAGAATCTATTTGTACTACAGTTAAAAAGAATAGCAAGGAATGATAAGTCTCAGGCATCCACCTAAATGCTAAATAAGGAATAAAAAGAAAATATTGCTACAAAAATGGAACAAATTTACACTGGAGATGAATACTGCTTACCTATGAGTGTTGGATTTTCCAGTTTCGATGGATTTTCACCTTGCATTCTGAGTAACTTTTTTTCCTCTATGCGTTGATTCCTTTCCGATACTAGACGTTTAGTGCGAACGTACAATTGCCAACCAACTGGTCGTAAAATTGGAAACTAAAAGTATAATAATGCATATGTCTTATTGTGTCATACAGTAATGATACAAAACAATTATCACAGAAGCACAAACTTTAGTCCTGTAATGCTTCAACAAAGTATCTCCTTTCGTAAGTGTGTCTCATTGGACATTTACTTTGCTGGTCTCAATCCATGCCCGGCAATAATTCAAAATAATAAGTTTCCCCTAGTCTGACAGTCTGCCTCACTACTAGCCAAATAATTAGTACAGTTATGACCGTGTCCACTCTCCACACAAATCACCTTATGGAAGCACACAGCCTAGTGCAAAAAACAATAATAACATATCATGACCAGCATCTGGTTAGATAACTTCTTTAAGTGGAGTGCAGCGGAGAGACGTGGGTGGCTCTTAACATTAGGTCTTGAGAGCCGATGAGTGTGAAGTGAGGTGAGTATGGAGCAGCTCCGGAAAAGAGAGGGTGGGGGAAATTGGAGAACCCAGAGAAAACCCACTGATTAGTACCATCATCCAGCACAATTTCAACATGCAAAAATCCGGGAGCGGCCCCACCGGGAATCAAACCAGGTTCGCCTAGGTAGGAGGGGAATAGTCTGACCACTCCTTTAAGTGGGTAGGTACATATCTAATTGGTCAATTGATGCTCCATAAATGTCTATACCACACACAAATCACCCAAGTGTTTACAGTAAGCTATGTTCCAAGGGTACCAAACAAAAATGCAAATAAAGGGTTGATCATAAAAACAGATACATTTCTGCAAGAGTAGTTCACGGCAGTGTGTCAAAACACAACTGAAGTAAATACTCTCAATCAATTAATGGCGTCTCTAAGAGTCAACTAATTGAATTTTGAGATAGGAGCAAAGAAAGGATTATATTCTTTCAGTTTTGTAAAAAAAAATTTACACTTTCTTTTAACTGGAAATTTAAGGCTCAGCATCTTTTGGATGGACAACACTTATTTATTCATCATAGAAAAATAAAAGTTTTGCTTTCCCACTGTAGGTTTATACACAGGATAAAGATGATGGGTCCATCAGCAGGTTCCAGAAAACTTGCATTTGGACTCTAACGCTCAAAAACCAAGTCATGCCAGAAAGTGGGGGTGAGCTATCACCAATCCAAACTCCTCTTTACACAAAAGTAATACCTTTACAGATCAAGTCTGCAAATAACGTGTGGCTGTTCATGGTAAAGTAAGCACTTTTGAAATTAAAAATTCGAAAAAAAGTTACTGCCCCTAACTACATACATTCTATAGTACACACTGGCACACAGGCTCCCAGTTAAGATACAGTGATTTAATGACAATAGGTCAAAGACTTTGTGTTGTATTGTGAGTGAAATGGTTAAATTTATGACTACTCATGTCAGTGTTTCTTGTTTTATATACATAAGAGTATAAATTTACATATCAAACAAATTTACTTTCCTAAAAAATTCCACAGTATCACCTGGATGGTGCTTGAATAAATACAGTCCATAGCAGTGTTAATTTTACACGTGGTGGAACAACGAAACATGAGAAGGAAAGTAGTGCATCCTCAGCACTGCTTTCCAAACGGCTCAATTGACCGTGAACAGCCTAAAATAAATTCATAGGCTACAACTTCACTAAAATTATTGCGTATAGTCCATTCACGGTTGCTTCCAACTTTTCTGAAGCCCTGCTAAAGTTCTACTTCCAGGATATTCCTCTGCCTCGTGCAAACAGAGCTTAACCAAGTCTAGAAAATTTCACCAAAGGGGCAACTCACCACGTTCACGTGCGCTCTGTGTAATAATATTTTGCATAAGAACTATTTCTTACAAGGTATTGCCAACACACCTATTTTCTCTCTGTTTTTATCCATATTAATTATAAACTAAAAATTATAATTTATAGATAAAATATAAGTAAGTTCAATTTAACTAAACAATAAGGTATTTGCATGTTAAAAGAAGTATAAAACGTTTATGATACATGACACATTTAGGAAATAACTAAACACGTCATTTGCTGGGTAATTTTTCAAGGGTTTGATTCAAAAAGTGTGAAGAAACTACGTACAGACTATAAAAAATAACTGCTGAAACTTGACTGAACAGCAACAAAAGGCACGACACTAACCTTGAGGAGGTTGAGCGTTGTTCCCGGCCAGGGAGAAGTGGTGGCCCTCTGGACAAGGTCTACGGCTTGCACCTTGCAGTAGTCCGACTGTAGGAGGCTGTTAAAGAGCGTACTCTTGCCAACGTTCGTGCAGCCAATCAGGTACACGTCCCCTGAAGATGCACGTAAAACACTTGTCACTGGCGTGCCGGGCACAAAGCCACACAAGCAGCGGGACAGGCAATAACACAACCATGTGCCAACATCCATTTGAGAAACAAGAATGTGTGTTTGCTAGAGTCTGTTAAAAGTTTGCATCACAGCAGGTCTACGCTGCCGTACAACGTATGCATTTGTGTGCGCGCGTGCTCACGCCATAAACGGGAGTAAAAAGGGAAGAATAATGCCTTAAGTCAATGAACACCAGCAGATTTACATTTTGGTGTTAGTGGCTTCTCTTTTCAGGCTGTGGTATATTCTTCACTACATGTAAGAATCAACATAGACTAAGACTNTTTGGTGTTAGTGGCTTCTCTTTTCAGGCTGTGGTATATTCTTCACTACATGTAAGAATCAACATAGACTAAGACTAGAATATATCTGTGCATAGAACCAAGTGACACAACCAAATTTTTAAAACGTAAATATGTTACTATTATGCTATCATTTTAACTAAGAAGTATTAAAAAAAAAAGTAAGGAATTGTAGCTGCCTCTGTCTTCACTTTAGATATTAAGTAAGCGGTTAATGCATGGCAGTACTTTCCATAACTTATAGCCAATATTTCTCTACATATGTCAGTGTTTACATTAAAATACAAATGCAATTACAAACGCATATGTTATTTTCAAAGGGTTGATGTCTAAAAATTGCTCAATCAACAGTGAACTACGTACAGTTTCAGAAACNACGCATATGTTATTTTCAAAGGGTTGATGTCTAAAAATTGCTCAATCAACAGTGAACTACGTACAGTTTCAGAAACACAAAAAAATTTCCACACACACACCTTTGCCTTCCCAGATATTCTGCAGCTTAGTTATGAGTTCCTCAACTCCGTAGCCAGTCCTAGCACTGACAAGAGCAATGTGCTTGATGTTGGCGGTGCTGATCCCAGACTTCTTCAGGCTGGTGGCAAGGCATTCCTTCACACGGCCGAGGTACCCCCGGCTGTCGGCGGGCAGCAGATCAACCTTGTTACCAACCACGACCAGTGGCCGCGAGCTACCTGCAGGCATTCACCCCACGCTGCTGCAGGTGATTAATGGTTAAAGCGGTCTCCTACCTGGAGATATTCTCCCATTTCAGGCTCACAAAGGAGTGATAAGGGCAACACTGCCACGCACATCAAGTGCACCATCACCGCTATGCGCAAGGCTCCGAACTGGCGGGCAGTGCTGCGTGAGTACCTATGGGACTTTAAGCAGTGACCCTTTAATTTTATTGGTGGAAAGTGTGCAGCACAGTTCAATACAAGCTCCTATTGTAATATTGCTGTGTCCAGGTAGAATGTTTTAAAACCCAGCAGTATAAAAAAAGCCATTTTTAATACTGTTATAGGCATTAAAAATAATATTTATAGCAGATGTGACAACTTTAAAGTACCATTCCAACCTCGTATGGAGTGTTTTATTTTTGTAGGAAAACATATTGCAGACACATTTAATAGTTTTGCCAAAAAAAAAACACAGTATTTCAAACATTCTACAATGCTGTTAAAGAGTCAGGTAGGCTACCACCTTAAACAAGCATTTTTGAAATTTTTTTTTTATCTTTGTGCCATGTATATGCTACTCGCAATCGCCGAATTTGTCCATTGGTCGAAAGTTTTACCAACAATACAGTGTGGGTAATGATAAACTTCCACAACGCATTCTGTGCAATTATTTTAGCCACTGAGCATTTGAAAATATCCATTACATGTTGTGGCAATAGCACTTTGCTCAAAAGCAGAAACAGTATTGCTTTTTGCTTTGTCGTCACTACAAATTACCTGCAATGTAATGTGAGTATTCTGGTTGTACGTCCTACGCGTTTATCCACTTTTTGGTTAGTTTAGGCTACGTTAAGTTAGGTTAGGTTTGCCTACATTAGTTTAAAAAATCACTTCGTTTAGGAAACTACATCCAGCAAAACGTGTTGTGGATACAACCAGAATACTCGCATTGTGTCATGGGTAATTTGTAGTGACCACAAAGCGAAAAGTAATATTCTTTCTGCTATTTGGCAAAGTGTAATTATCACAATGTGTAGTTCAAATGGTCAGTGCCAAAAATAATTGCATAGAACGCGTTGCGGAAGTTTATCATAACCCACGCCACATTGTGGGTAAACTTTTTGGGCAATGGGTGAATTTAGTGATTGCGAATAACATTCATACTTACAGAACTACATGGAAAAAAAATTAACATTACCATAGATGTAAAAACCACCAATACAATTACAAAGTAACACAGTGAGGCCACATAGCAATTTTTATAAATATTTCTGCATCAAAGCAGATTACAGAGCGATGTGGCACGGTGGTAACAAAATGGACATCCATTTGGGAGAACCCAGGTTTGATTCCCAGTCTGACCATCCTGATTTTGGTTTCCCATAGTTTTCCAAAAGCACTCCAATGAATGCTGGGATGGTTTCTTCACACAGGCCATGGCCGCTTCCTTCTCAGTTTCATCCTGTCTGAGAAACTTGCTCTGTCTCTAATGACATTACTGTTAAGACCTGCCTAGCTTCTTACCTACACAGATCAAAAAATTAACACTTAAAACAACCTTAACAGACTTACCGACTATCTGCAAGATTCCTGGCCATACGCTGCAGGGGAAGTCAGTGAGGTCCACCACAATGATGAGGAGTGCGCGCTGGTTGCGGATGTGGGACAGGAGGCGGGGGTACTCGTCTTGCGACACGTTCACGCTCAGAGCCATGTTGTAGTGGCGCATGAAGTGGCATCGCTGGCAGGTGATGGCTCGCAGCTGCGTGGCCGAGTGCTGCAGGAACAGCTCGCTGGGGAGGTAGCCAGGGATGCCTGGGTCCTACAACCGTCGAGGGAACGTACAGTAGAGAATGAATGCCAGCTGCACAATAACCAGCCTCCGAGTCCCAAACATGGCGTGGGTCATGGGACGTGCTAACCATTCACACAGCATCCAACATTATTGCTGCACTTTGAGTGGTTCCACGATCTTTCTCCTTCAAGAGCAGATCTAATCATCCTCTCGGACCAGCCAGAATCTACCATGTGGACATTTCTTAAACTGTCATCCCTAAGATGACCTAGCATTAGATACACCCACAAGCCTTGCAATCTTCAAACTAGTGATACAATGAGAGGGTGGTTCTATAATCAACATTCAGGGCTCCCTGTAATGTGTATTAGAAACTAGTAGCCAATGGTGTGTAGGGGTTCTCCCCCTTTTGAAGTACATGTCCCTCTAATATACTGTAGTATCTCACACCCTTCTCCCTCCAAATACTGTATATACTCTGCAATAGATTGTTTATACAAACACACATCAGTATTAGATTAACATTTGTAATTCAAACTTCAATATTGTTTTATAATGTTTTTTATTTTAATTTTTTTCTTTCAGTTTATTATGGCTCCACAGAGCAATTACAGCCCCAAGAGTATACCTGTTTTTAGAATAATTTACTACAAGTGTCTACAGATGCTTCACTCACTCCTTGGTCCTAGCCAACAGCAAAATGCAGGAAGCAAAAAGGAGCAAGCAAAAGTCACAATAAGCAGCAAACCTTGAATGCCTGAACACCTTTGCTTGCATACACTCATGGGGATTGACATTGGGTGGCAGTGGAGGAACGGGTAGCTAATAGGAGGGCAANCAAGCAAAAGTCACAATAAGCAGCAAACCTTGAATGCCTGAACACCTTTGCTTGCATACACTCATGGGGATTGACATCGGGTGGCAGTGGAGGAACGGGTAGCTAATAGGACAAAAAATGAAACAAAAATCAAGACGTGGTTCCCGCCTGAAGTAGTGCCACGTATGAATAAGAGGAGGCTGGCACTNCAAAAAATGAAACAAAAATCAAGACGTGGTTCCCGCCTGAAGTAGTGCCACGTATGAATAAGAGGAGGCTGGCACTAGGCAGGGCTGGGTGACCTACCAGAGGGACAGACCTGTCACTCTGGCCAGCCCAAAGAATTGATGAGGTCAGGTGAGATGAGAGTTTGAGGGGAGGGAATGGGATAGCCCCAAGTAACCCCCCACACCACACTCCCCACGTGAGAATCCCTGTCNTGAGAGTTTGAGGGGAGGGAATGGGATAGCCCCAAGTAACCCCCCACACCACACTCCCCACGTGAGAATCCCTGTCTGAAAATTTTCAACCTCTCAGGGCCTGGGATTGAACTGGGGACCTCAGAAGTGGGAAGCAAGTGACTAATATACTAAGCCAACCGTAGGTCCAGCAGGCCAAAATCATATGCTGCCAATGAAGTTACTGTGACAGTCTCCCACTTCCAAGGTCCCCAGTTCAATCCCAGGCCCTGGAAAGTGGAACAATTTTTGGACGGGGATACTCACGTGGGGTATGTGGTGTGGGAGCTTTCTTGGGGCTATCACATTCCCTCCCCCCAAAACCCCCCTCAAACTCCCATTTCACCTGACATAAATTCTTCNAGCTTTCTTGGGGCTATCACATTCCCTCCCCCCAAAACCCCCCTCAAACTCCCATTTCACCTGACATAAATTCTTCGGGCTGGCCAGAGTGAGAGGTCTTGCACCCCTTCTGTCATAATACTTGGGCCAGTAGTGCCACAAGAAAGCCCGGTTACTACAACATCAATGGGACACCAGGACGGGGAACATTGTGTACACACTTCCAGCTTGTGAGCTAAGTCAATTTTACAACTACCACCACCTACAGACATGACTCATTCTCTAGCTGAGTGCTAAGACTACTTACGACTACAAATACTGTCAGGCTGGGCAAACTTAGCTGAGTGAAAATAAATGCAATAGTTTTATTCAAATTGACAACACAGTGAGTTTTGATGCTAACATACCTGGCAATGCAAAAGTGCTCCACAGCCTCCACATGGTACATTGCTGATCGGGATTGACCTGTTAGGTGTGCCGTAATTTTCTCTCCAGTGTTCAACTCCACTCAGAGAAGAATCGTTGAACTGTTCATAGTCTGCCATCCATGCGGTGGTATCACTTCTCACTTCCTGGAACTCAGGTGAACTATTCACAGATTCCAAGTCCTTAGACTCTTCTACTGAAGTNTGGTATCACTTCTCACTTCCTGGAACTCAGGTGAACTATTCACAGATTCCAAGTCCTTAGACTCTTCTACTGAAGTTGGCGGTGGTGGTTGTAGTGCAGTATGAATTGAATATGGCAAATTAACATCAACA
Source organism: Clitarchus hookeri (assembly GCA_002778355.1). Taxonomy (NCBI): domain Eukaryota; kingdom Metazoa; phylum Arthropoda; class Insecta; order Phasmatodea; family Phasmatidae; genus Clitarchus; species Clitarchus hookeri. The sequence continues at coordinate 120,187 of NQII01004833.1, read as the reverse complement.
CAATTTTCTTCATTTACCACATCTTCACTCTTTACTGGTGGGTCAGATGGAACCATGCCTAAATGCTTTAACGCTACTGACGTTTCGCTACTATTGTTTATGGACCTCAAGAGATTGATCTTACGCTTCCTTTCTGCGATTCGTTTATGTAGAAATGTATGTTTAAGCATTTCCCTTTCCAGTACAGAATTATACTTTAGCTTATACTTTGTAAGATAATTTGTTGAATCACGCTCAGAATTTTCTACTTCAGACTCGTGCAACTGTGCTTTGTTAATGCCTGATGCGTGAATTTTACAAATGTGGAGACTATAACCTGTCTTCAGGTACCGGCTTAGACATTTCAGTTCTTTTTCACACACAAAGTTGGTTAAAATACGGACTGTAAGAGACATTGCCAAGTAAAAAAAAAACTTGCCAAAAAAAACAAAAACGTTGGAGTACCTTTTGTAAAAACGTAGATGAATTGTTACAGATATATCTGCTGATCATCACATCTTTGCTTCACGACATTGCACTAAACACGTGGTGGCATGGTGTGGTAACAGGCTGGTCACTAGCGTAATGTTATGGTTTGCAATTACCTAATTTTCTTAATTGTTTTGTTTTTGTAACCAACTTCTGTTTGGGAGGACGCGATTTCAAAATTTTGAGTTTTTAGGCGTAGCTGTTTTATTAGAATAAGAATGTAAAAGAGAAATTATCATGTATTAAACTTNTGGTATCACTTCTCACTTCCTGGAACTCAGGTGAACTATTCACAGATTCCAAGTCCTTAGACTCTTCTACTGAAGTCGGCGGTGGTGGTTGTAGTGCAGTATGAATTGAATATGGCAAATTAACATCAACACAACTTTCTTCATTTACCACATCTTCACTCTTCACTGGTGGGTCAGATGGAACCATGCCTAAATGCTTTAACGCTACTGACGTTTCGCTACTATTGTTTATGGACCTTAAAAGATTGATCTTACGCTTCCTTTCTGCAATTCGTTTATGTAGGAATGTGTGTTTAAGCATTTCCCTTTCCAGTACAGAATTATACTTTAGCTTATACTTTGTAAGATAATTTGTTGAATCACGCTCAGAATTTTCTACTTCAGACTCGTGCAACTGTGCTTTGTTAATGCCTGATGCGTGAATTTTACAAATGTGGAGACTATAACCCGTCTTCAGGTACCGGCTTAGACATTTCAGTTCTTTTTCACACACAAAGTTGGTTAAAATACGGACTGTAAGAGACATTGCCACGTAAAAAAAAACTTGCCAAAAAAAAAACAAAAACGTTGGAGTACCTTTTGTAAAAACGTAGATGAATTGTTACAGATATATCTGCTGATCATCACATCTTTGCTTCACAACATTGCACTAAACACGTGGTGGCATGGTGTGGTAACAGGCTGGTCACTAGCGTAATGTTATGGTTTGCAATTACCTAATTTTCTTAACTGTTTTGTTTTTGTAACCAACTTCTGTTTGGGAGGACGCGATTTAAAAATTTTGAGTTTTTAGGCGTAGCTGTTTTATTAGAATAAGAATGTAAAAGAGAAATTATCATGTATTAAACTTCCAGTTAAATTACTTGAGAAATGATAGGACTAGTTTCAGGTTAGATAGCACTGTTTGGAAAACTAGTTTGTAAACCAGTTTCATGCATGGAAATGAATTGGCACCTTTTTATGGAAGATAACTTGTCACGTAACAAAGATTATAATATTTTTCTCAAATTTTTCCCGTAGAAATTAGTTAGCAAGACGTGTGTACCGAATGTTCAGAGTGGTTAAATTTACTTCAAGGCATTTAAAATGAATCTTCAGGTTTTTCGCAACACGTTGCTCTTTCGAATATCTCAGCCACGTGAGCACAGCAATATTTGCAGTTCTGTGCGTTATTACGCTGGCGGGTCGTTGCTGGTGAAGAATTCTGGCGACATAATATTTAAAAAATTGTCATGTCTTTGGAGGCCTTCGAACTCGGTGACGCGCGCATGCCGTACGAAATCAGTCCCAAGTCCAAGCTTTGCGGTAACGAAAGTGACCAGGTTTCACACGAGCGTGCAGAAATGTAAACCGTCGAAGCCAGCCCCTCCTCACGAACCAGTTGTCAAGAGTTTCAAAAAGTCCGATCTAAAGAGGTTGCTGTCTCTAGCGAAGCCAGAAAAATGGAAACTATCAGGTGGGATGCTACTCTGGTAGGTTTTTTTTACTCAACATAACTTTTTTCATGTGCACCATCTATTGTCACAAAAACTGTTAGTACAAATAAGGTATTTTTCTGTTCAAGGGGCTGTGTCCCTGCTGCTGGTATCCAGTGCCGTAACAATGGCTGTCCCGTTCTGCCTGGGCAAGATCATCGACATCATATACACCGCGGACCCTAGCAAAACTCAAGAAAACCTGAACAAGTTCAGTGGTGTGCTGGTCTGCGTGTTTCTGCTGGGAGCTGCTTGCAACTTTGGTCGCGTGTACCTGATGAACACTTCAGGTATTGTCNGCTGGTCTGCGTGTTTCTGCTGGGAGCTGCTTGCAACTTTGGTCGCGTGTACCTGATGAACACTTCAGGTATTGTCAGGATGAGTTGTAAGTGTATATACAACATTGTCGCTACACTCAAAGTGAAGCCAGGTTCAAATGAAAACACAACTATACAAGTTCCTTACCTGTTACAATGTCAACATGGTCTTAGCTTCTGGATTTCAGTCTTATCAATGTTAACACACAGGTTATGACATCACCAATATTGCGCTGATGTCTTCACACATTTTTTTCGTATTACCCCATCCCTTTTCTCTCACAATCTAATGTGGCATCCACAGGAATATGGGGGTTTTGGGGCGAATACACATTCAACATTTATAGACGTTGGTATTGGGAAGTACACTTCAGCCTATCCGCCTAAATGTACTATGCAATACCATAAGTGGTATCGGGTAGTATACTTCAGCCCACCCACTCAAATATACTTTGCGATACCGCAACTGCAAAGACTCTTTGACACTACTGAACCCTAACCTAACATGACCCACCCACAACACCGTCTATTACACCCTCCAAAGTATTTTATGATACCATCCCCTACAATCAGAGAGTCCATTAAAAATACCAAACACTCGCCACTATACGTACCTAACATTACCTACCTACATAATTTATTACACCCTTTCCAAACTTTATACACACATTCACTGCAATCTGATTAATATTTACTGCTGGCAAACAGGAGGGCGAGAGGTTGTGTCGCTCCACATTAAATGGGTTTGTTTTTACATGCAATTAGATCCTAGTAGTAAGTTTAAATATATGTAGGGGTAATTGTAAAGAATAGCTGCTTTTCCGGGAAAAAAAAAAACCGAAAAGTGGTATATTTCGACTCTACTAATTATACAGAACATGAATTTACTAGGGTATTAACATACTATGATTACAAACCACAAAAATGGTAGTGGGAAGGTGTTATGAAGGTCAGGGAAATTGTGGGGTAAAATCACTAAACATACACTCACAGAAAGTATGAAAACACCTCAATATAACATTTGTCCACCCAATTTCTTAATATGTGCCCATCTAACCTAACTTAATCTAACCTAGAATTTTANCCTCAATATAACATTTGTCCACCCAATTTCTTAATATGTGCCCATCTAACCTAACTTAATCTAACCTAGAATTTTAGTGTTAGAATCTAACCTAGGCTTTTAGGGTTTTAAAATCACAGTAAAACATACCGGAAGAATGTGAATTTACTCACCTACGTAGGCCAAAACAATGTTATTCAACAAACTGGCAAAAGTCCAGGTAACACCCGCCACATAGACGACTGTCACGCACAGAAGCACTCGTACTTGCACCCTCCATTCGTAAATCACAAGTCTTTGCACTGTCAGAATTTGGACGTCACAACTCACGCGCGCAGCAACGCTCCACTCGCCACGAACCTCACTGTCTCGCACCTAAACTGCAACTAACCTACAGTAACGTCTACACATCCACGGTAAATGGGACTATACAACATGGCATCTGATGTAAACAAAGCGGCAAAACGCCTCGTATGTTATCTATTTTATTTTCAACGTTCTGTTTATTTTATCATTACGCCCTCCTAAATATGAATTAGGTAAGGTGTGCAAAAGTCATTTGTATAACTTTTGTGGGTCTACTATGTCTCCTTAAAAAAAAGCCTCTATTCTTTATAATTAGCGGGTACAGGGAGACCAGTGCGGGGGCTGATATCATGCTGATTGTGTAAGGTTCATAGAAGGGGAACTGGGCTCACTACGGCAGCATGAGTGGAGGTGTGAGGAATGTCGGGGGAAAGACAATCTCCATAGTGGGGAGGATTATAAAGAAATTTGAAAATGGAGAAATATTTGCCATGAACATGCTTAAAAGAAAGCTAAATATGATGTTCTTTACGCTACTAAATTACACACACTTTTATAGAAAAATAGAGCTATATATGAAAACCCAGACATTGCCAATTTACATACCACTGATAGTACACAAAAACTGCAAAAAGCATTCCAATGATTACAAATATTTACCGTACTTTAAAGGCGCTTAAGCTACCCTTTCATTTTTTAATTTAGTATGTTAACCTACTCAACCCTAATCACAGTTTTTTGGTACTAGTTCACTAAATTATACCGACAGTAAACAAAAAAGTTTTCATCGCAAACATGGCATCAATAATGTCCCAGACAGTATAATTTCCCCCACCCCTCTCATCCCTTCCTAATGGGGTAGCCACAGGAACTTTGAGATTTTTGGACGGGGATACATTTCACACAAAATTTTATTCCCTGGTATATTAATTTGCAGTGAATCCAGTCAAAAATCAGTAGGGTTGTAATTCCTTAGTTCAATTTCATTTCTCTCTTTGCTTAATTATGTCACAAATTAAATTAGTATTTATAGTTGTGTTTTGTGGAATGTTTATTCTAAGATTTCATGTTTTCTCATGTAGGAGATTTTCCTACTGGTGAATTTATAATTCAGTTGCAGTTTACACAACCAATTCCTAGTTGCATTACGATACCCCAGGGCAAGCTAGTAGTGAATGGGGTATTTCTGTGATTGTTATTCTGTTAGGCAGGCAAAATATACATACAGACGCCAAGCAGACTCAGCTTCCGTACCTGAGGGCCAGACCAGTTGTTACCTGGGCGACCTGAACAATGAACGAGCTGAGTAACCTGAAGAATTAATGAGAAGTGGTGGGGATGAAGCAGGAAAGGAGTGTATGACAGAGGGACACAGGAGTTCCCTGAGAAAACCTGCTAGCCACTGACAACATTCACGACATGCCCCTCATGTGAAAATGTGTTTGGAGGCTGATTGTCGTACCCCCACTCGACCACCATACGTGGCAGCATTATTTAAGAGAGTCACGTTTAATGACTTCTGAAATTAAGATGAACCCTTGGTATTCTAGAAACATATTTGCATTTTCAACAATTTGGTGATGTTGCTTGATTACATAAATACATTTGAAAAATCTGTTAGTAAGGCAGAGATTTTCGTATGCTTCCTTATGAACAAATTGTTTATGAGTTGGCATATGTAAGTTGTCTTTTTAGTAGTCTTCGTAGCTTAAATAAAAGATATCTGTTAATTTTTCAAATAAAAGAACGTAATAAGAATTACTTCAAAACAAATCTTAAAATTATATTTTGAGTCTTTAAATTTTATAGTAGTTGTTTTGAAGTTGCTAGTACCATAACTAAAAATTTTGAAATGAATTTTCAAAANACAGTTTTTTTTTTTTTTTTTTTTGGAAGTATGCATTACATCATATATTCTGCATGCTATATTACTTTTGTGACTTATTAGCTGGTTAAATTTTTATTACTTCTGCATTTGTGCCAATTTTGTGGACACATTTCCTGTTCAAGTTCCTCAGTTCCTGTTTTCATAATCGTAATTTTGTGTAATAGTTTTGGCCTTGCTTCTTCTCTTGTGTGACTTTCCTAAATTTTGTTACTCTGTGGCATCTTTGAAATATTGGTCGTTAATAGTAAATTATGCCTGGTACAGTATGTGGTGAGCAAATGTTACGATCGTGGTACTTTGTCCATCCAACATTCTAACAGAAATTTTACTTTTGACATGTTTTTGTTTGGTAATGTGTTTATTTTATAATGATGCACAATGCAAGTTGGTCGTTTTTGTTTTTGCACGTCAGGTCAAAGAATCACACAACGCTTACGCAAGACTGTGTTTGCATCCATCATGAAGCAGGAAGTGGCATTTTTCGACAAGAACAAGACGGGGGAGCTGGTGAACCGACTGTCTGCGGACACTACGCTTGTCAGCCAGTCTGTGACGCAGAATTTCTCGGACGGACTGCGTTCTTCTGTCATGGCTGTTGCTGGTATCTCCATGATGGTGAGGATGACAACGGTATTATGAATATCACATGGCAGTTGCAGTTGCTACAATGCCAAAAGCTTTCACAGATTGAGGTGGCACAGTGATTAACTTTTGGATTCACATTCCAAAGAACTTGGAATCTGGCCATCCTGATTTTTGGTTTTCTGTGATTTTCCAAAATCAGTCCAGATGAATGCTGGAATAATTTCTTACAATATAGGCCATGGCTTATTCCTTCCCCGTTCCTGCTTCTCGGAGCAACTTGCTCTGTCTCTAATGATCTCGCTGCCGACGAGATGTTAAGACCTATCTACCTGCCAAAAGATTTCTCACTTTGGAAAGGAGGCTCTGGTGGTCAAGCAGTTAGTTCACTAGCCCTACGCATCAGCAATCCAGGTTTAATTCCTGGTGATGTCACCTTGGACCTAATTTTCGCAATTTGTCAACATGGCAGATGTGGCCAGCACTCAGGGGTTTTCTCAGTATGTACTTCTGTTCCTCTTCCTCTTTTGTTTTGTTATATCACCATCATATTTCCTCATTCCTTTCTTGCTGCAAGATAAATTGGGTTTTTATTATCNGTGTGAAGGAAGCCGAGACCACATTGCAGAGTGACCTACTTCAGCCACGAGTCGAGGGATGGTGCTAGAGAGCGCAGCTCCGCCCAGAGGTGGAGATCATTACTACCTGCACCCCCGCACCCTAGACGAGCCCACAGGCAGGTAGAATATAGGGCCTTGCACCGCCGAGGAACTTCAGTTGTTCTCCAGCTCCCAGCTCGCTCCACCACCTTGTGTGCTGGGGCTCTCTGCTGATACCAATGTCTTTGCGACCTTCCAGAAGCTCTACCAGATATTCACCAGCTACCCCCGAAAAAGTCTTTGAACCCCTTGAACTGCCAACACCCTTCTGGTAACCGCAACCACACTACTCTTCTGGTAGTATTAAACACCCCACTACCCTTCTGGGAGTGGTCCCCGATGTCCTTTCTGGACAATGGCATTGAGATAGTTAGGGACAGTAGTTGTAATAGCTACTTGGTCACATCTGTTTTGTTCAGGTCAGACACAAGTCCTCTTCACCTGGTTTACGTAGTTTATTTTCGGTCAGTTCTTGGTTAGTTAGGAGGTAGTATGGGCCACCGTCTTTATTCCTCACATACTAAATGTGTTTTCTATCAAACCTCTGCGTACTAATTTCGAAGGGCGATGTATTTATCTTCTGTAGACGTCAGCCTGCCAGGATAAAGCAGGAGACGGTGTGTTTGATAAACCCATTACCAAATTTAGTGTAGGACTGCGGGCTCCCTAAACTGGGCGAACGTGCATCATAAACACACCCAGTTGATGGCCACCCGTACTGTGCACCTGGTGCGCAGTAAGGTAGAGCCACACAATCCACAAGGCAGCCAGTTAGTCAGCCAGCCCAGCCTTCACGCCATCCACCGCGCTGAACTGTCGCCGGAGGGAGTGGTAGACTGGTTCTGGAGGTCTGCCCACCTTTGGACCCACACCCAACGTCGTCGGATGCTCAGAGTAAACCCACCGCGCCTCATGTCACCAGTTGGAGTAAACGGGTACGGCTTTGGGTTAACTCGGCTTCGGCTTTGGTTCTACACCTAGCAAGGGACCATCTCGTCGCCTGCTTCCCCTGACGAGGCTGATACTTGTACCTACCTTTATGCTGTACACCCAGAGGAGTGGTACTAAGTGGCAAGAAAGGAAGGCAGCTACAGCCTCCAAAGCTAACGGGAGCTGCAACCCAGCCCCAGCTGCACCTTGTAGCACAACCCCACCCCCCGGGACAAGCTCAAGCTGCCCACCAGCTGGAGAGGCCTCACCTCCAGCTTCCTCCCACTCCCTCTTTCAGTCCCGAACGACCGCACCCGATCATGACCGACTTCCGTCAAGATCGGCTACGTTCCGCTAGGGATTGCTAATCCGTGGTTCCAGTGCCGCTGGACCAGCAGCCCTCCCAGTGCTCACCGCAGCACTGCCGCTACAGGTCGGGGCATCAGCTCCAGTCAACTCCAGCAGTAGCTGGGTCAGCAGCCACCCGAGACCACCTTCAGCAAAGGTAAACCCGTGGCTGTGTGCCACCCAGTTTGCCGGACTGGCAAGCCTGCATTTGACTTTGTGCAGAGTGGCTAGGTCACGCGCCCTGTAATGTATACCGGTCAGCCAATATTATAGTCAGCCAGTGATATCAATCCGTGTCTTTGACCGACTGTGATGTCACCGTCAACCAACCGACGTCACGCGTCAATTTATATTATTATCATTAGCAAATGTCTTGCATAATTCACTTTTGATTTTTAGAGTGATTAATATTTAATGTTGTGTCTTTTCCAGAAAAAAAAAAAGCAAGATTAGAGTATTCATCAGTCTTGGGATGGAAATGAGAAAAAATTAAAACAAATAGTAGTAGAACTGGAATTTTACAGGAAGTGTTTGAATAAAATATGTACTGTATGCACATTTTGCAATGCTGTAATATAATTTTATTTATTTTATTGACCTATGAAAAGCCATAGACCCTAATAAGCAGAAGTAATTTAATTTTGTAGGTTTTCTATGCCATAATATAAACAAACATGGCATAATAGGTACTCTCTATTATCAGACAACCTTTTGTACCTGTCTACAATTAAGGGAGAGTCTGTTGTATGTGACAACTTGTGGTGTGGTACCCGGCCCAGCAGTGAGTGTACAGTGAAGGAAGTGTACACAATTTTGCAGCTGTACTTGTCTCCTCGGCTGGCGTTGGTGGGGCTCACCGTTGTGCCTCCGGTCGCAGGCATGGCCATCGTCTACGGCCGCTACGTCCGCAAAATCACCAGGTCTGTGCAGGTGTGTGCTTAAAAAAATCAGTTCAAATTCAAACGTACTTGGGATTAACTATTTAAAAAATTAGTGGTTAAAATTAATTGTTGAAATATTGTGTAATTTTTAACTTATTGGTTAATTTTAAAACAAATTAACTTTTAAGTTTTAATTGTTAAAATATCTGGTTAATGATTAAGACTAACGTTAGTTAACTTTGCAATATCACCTGGAGGCCGAATATAACAAAATATATGCAAATGCCATTAATATCTTGTGAAACTTCTTAAAAATACACAACGTATTTAATGGCCGACAAGTTGCACAGCACGGCATAAAGATTGATACACTGATATTATGTACTGAATCATAGATTAGTTTTATTTCAAATAGTTTTGTAGAAGATGGTTAATTCTTCATTTTTAAGTATGCCTATCTGATTCAGCATCAAGCAACCATGTTGGGGTAATTTTTTTTGGGACTGTAAATTGTAATTTTTTTGTGTTTTAAATAAACATTGACAAAAAAATTTTTTGAGATTTTATTTTAACTGTAAAAAAATGTTTTCTCTTTAATTTTTAACTTTAATCAGTTAATTTTTTTTAACTTTAATCAGTTAGATTATTTTGTTAACTTTCCCAAGAATGCATTCAAAATAGTTTCATTCAAACTTTTTCAATTTAATTTTTAATTTCAGTTTCAGAGAATAATAGTTTTAATTTTTTTTTACCCAGTGTTATGTTTCAAAATAAATACAAAAACATACTTACTTTTTTGTATGTTGTATTTCTGAACTGCACAGTCCCAAATATTATTCCATGAAATTGCTGTGGCCAGGCCTTAAGTGCCCTCAGTAAGGCAACCATGCTTTGGGTATGATAGTAATCATCACTTATTCACTCTAGATTTGAAGAACTGCCTACCTAGAGCATGAAATAATACTCATATTTTGATTAAAATACATAAAATGTGTGGAATTTTTAAAGTTGTTGCATGAGGTATTAAAAAAAAAGCTCTTTTGCAAGTTCCAAGCATAACAATTTTAACATGAAATATGACACTAGGTTTGAGAAATTGAAGTTAAGTTCATGGTGTGTTGGTGTTTTGTATGCAGGACTCCCTCGCAGATGCAACACAAGTAGCGCAAGAGAAAATTGCCAGCATTCGCACAGTGAAGGCATTCAGTAAAGAAGATGAGGAGAACAGGTCATATGCAGAGCGGATTCAGCATGTGCTCATGTTGGCGTACAAAGAAGCTTTGGCCAACAGCATTTTCTTTGGATTGGTAACTCCAGAATTTGTAATGTAACTTTTTATATTTTCTTGCAGTAATAACTGGAGACAAGGGTATTCAAGTGGTGCTAGTATAGATTTTTAACACTTACACATTCTCGTTACTTTTGTGATTGGGCCGCTTTTATTTCACGAGACTTCTTTGTAGGATTGTGAACCTGTAATACGCATGTAAAAGAAACCGAACCAGTCACGTAAAAATTAGTACACAGGATAAAGTGCTTATCATGATGGAATCAGCCAATGAAGAAATGCCAGTACCTGGGGTGTTTACAGAACTGTCAAGTTTAGTCTAGCCATCAAATGAACTCATGAAATTTCCAACAGTGAACTCTCACTGTGTGTTTGTATGCCCCTTGAAGCATTGTACTGTTGTACTGTGTTAGTGGGATATTCAACAGATCAGAGTTGTAGGGACACTGAGAATATTGGGATGATTTTAATAAAAACAACCAAGTATGCAGCACGAGACCTTTACCCCTGGTTGTAATCTGAAAGGCAGTCAGTCTAAAAAATATCTTTATCAAATTCTGTAAACTTTTTTGGAATCTCATGAAAGATTAAAAAAAAAGGTTGGGGGAACTCAATTATAAAATTGTTTTAATTTAGCTTTAAAAACTGAGGTTTGTAATTGTATTAATTTTGAGAAGTTAATATGGCCTAGATTTATTTTACAAGCTTTTAGGAACTTTATCATCATCTGTAATTAAAGTTCACTTAGTGCCAAACTGAAAAGTAAATACTGAGGTACTGTATAGTTATTTGAATAAAAGAGGTGAGATAGGGAGATCAGGGGAAATTTACAATTGAGAAAGAAAGTGTGCTGTTTTGAGCTCCTACTGCAGTGAGCGTATTGTGTGAAGAGAGGTCTTGCAGTAAATAATCATGTCACAGACACACACAACAAAGGAGGTGATGGCCACAAGACTTTGAACCAGCAGGTAGTTTGGCAGCACACGAGTTTGCAATCCATTGCATCCCCAGCTGTCACCCAGAAGAGAATTTCCCCCAGGGCACTAGAATGGGCAAAGGCACACAGAGGAAGGTGCAAAGAAACACAATGGAATGACCATAAAATGGTATCGCAGAGAAGACTCGTAGCAGTCGTTCACTGACTATCCACGAGAAACACCAGAACTGCCTCAAAGTACCAAGCACAACTGTCATGAGAGACTGTAGAAGTGGGATGCGTTGACAGGTGAGGCACCTCTACCAAAGCAGCTAATTATCGTGGTCGGCCAAAACGATCTCTGACAATGTAAGTAGGCCTAGAGCTATTGGTCCTGAGGTGTGAGTTGCCCAAAATACTATCTTGCCCTCCGGGAGGTTGCCCTAACAAAGCTATGATGATGTGTGTAACGAAATATCAATGAAACCTCTTTAATACAAATTTAAGGAACCTGAATTTTTGCAGTTTGTGATAATGAGGTTTGTATAAAAGGAGAGGAATTCAAGTACTCCAGAGTAGTACTTGTCGACAGGCACACACACACACACAAAGAAGGACGACACATTCTCCAACGACACATTCTCCAACGACACATTCTCCAACGACACATTCTCCAACGACACATTCTCCACGCGGTTGCACGATCGCGACGCTTCACTGGTTGTAGTCAACTCGCCACCTGATGAAGTTGGCCTAGCCAGCAAAACGTTGCAATGGTGTGGAAAATGTCATCCTTTGTGTGTGTGCCTATCAACAAATACCACACTGTGAGTACTTGAATTCCTGTCATTTTATATATATTGGGTTGCCTAGCAGGCTACCTGCAACCTTAATAATGAGGTTTGTATTAACAAGTCTGTGATAAATATAAAAAATCTCAATAAAATTTAATGTTGACTTTGTGATTTAGTTTATCAGAAAATTAAGCATTCTTATCACCAATATTACTATTTTTCAATCAGTAGAGTGGACATAACATTATAATACATATTAACAGCTTTTTTTTTAAGCATAAAAATTAACATTAAAATCCATATTTCATACTATTGGGCAAGAAGACAACCTTTAAACATATTAATGAAAACTTTTTATTAAAGACGAGGTTTTTATTAATGAGATTTGACAGTACTGTATATAACCTAGGAAATATAAGAGAGGTGATACAATATTTTATTTCATACAGAAGCCAGTAATTAACAAAATCATAATATATTAAATAATAAGTTTAACTTACAGATGGGACACATGAATATTAAGAGTCTTGAAGTCGAGTATTCAAGATAGAATTGGCTATCGTAGCTGCACATTTTGATTACTGTGCTTTTCATGACAAATAAAAAAAAAAGAATTTATGTTTTCTGTGTAGTAATTGGAATGATAAAATTGAACATGTGAATAATTGTACAGCCATGTTACCTATAATCCAGCATGTTGCATTTGTGACTTTTGCCAATATTGGTGTGAATTTTTAGTTTGATATTTGTGTGTGTGTGTGTGTGTGTACAATAATCTGCACCCGCTGACCCCTCCAGCACGGAAAAGGGGTGGTGATACCAGTTCGGATCAGCTATCAATCATCTCCTTGCCTGCAACTCGGCAGATCTGCCTTGGGGAGAGGCAGTTTGAGTTGTGGTAAATCATATCCCCTGCACCAGGCACGTGCATCCATTCTCTGCACATAATTTTTTTTCCTCCCTCAAGTTTGATTGCAAAAAATATCAATACTGGAGCAATTTTTACTGCTGTACTTTGCCATTATTTTCGTTATTTGAAGTTAAATGAACAGTCATGGTAATGTATTGAAAGACAGAATACCATTTTTTTATTTAGATGTATTGAAAGTTACAGAATATTCCCCCATCTAAGAAGCCAGTAATGCATACACATTCTTTAACCTATCGTGTGACCTCGGGAGTAAATTGGGAAAACAGTGAACCAAAACATTGTATAAAACACAGCTGCTTTTTGCTCATCTGCAGAGTGCAGATGCTCTCTGCATGCAGGTCTGAAATGCAGTGCTGAGTCTGATAGAGGTTGTTCATGGTTATCGTATTTACATGATTCTAAGCCGCACATTTTTTGAAAAACAAGGGTACAGCTTAGCATTGAGTGACGTCAATTTTTTGGCCCAAAATTTTTTTAGCATTGTTTTATTTTGTTAAAACAAATGTAATTATTTTTGTAGAAAATAACTGAACTACAGTGGCTTGTAAGCTATTTGAAACTGATGAATCAAACTTGGGTTGCTGGAGAGAAGCAGGAAATGCTGTTATTTGCTTCCAAAACACAATACTTTAGCATCATTTTACAGAGTGCAATATATTTGTTTCGATGGAAAACCATTTCTATCGATGGCAAAATTAAACTCCAAACTTCCTTCAGAAATTAAATTTACTACTGTTAGCCTCATATGTATACCAATAATTTTTTTGCAGGATTTTCCCCATAAAACTATGTGTGGCTTAGAATCGACTGCGGCCTACATTTGAGTAAATATGGTAATTAAGCACTTTGAATGCCCTGCTTAGGATCTACTTTTACTTCTCATTTTGTATCCTTCACCAGAGGTGAAATTAACACTGCCATAGAGTGTCTTACTTAATTCATGTGTTATTCAAATGAAAATGTACAGAATTTTTAGGAATGTAAATGTGTGATAATATGTAAATTTGTGCTCTTCTGTGAAATAAACAAGAAACACAGACGTAAGTAACTGTAAATCAAAACATTACACTCACAATCAAATGTCAAGTCTGACGCGTGACGCGTAGATATACTACTTCTTTCTGCTGCAACTCCATATCATCACATGCGTGCCACATACCCCAGAAATTATACAAACCTTGAATGGCAGCCACCCAGGCCAGCATTCCATCTCCATAGATGACATAGATGAGGTGGATGCCTGGAGAGCGGATTGCACCTCAAGGAAGAGAATATTATAAATCGCCCCGCCTAACAAAACCCCATGAGAAGAGAGACCAGTCCACCACGCCAGCGAAGCTGCCCCTAAGCTCGTACAGCCGTAACCACTTGCACACCAGGAAGACCTGCTTCCAGCCACCCCTGAGAGATGGCAGCAAGTGCAGCTCCGCCTACAAAGGGAGGAGCCACCCTGCTGAAGCTGTCCAAAGGGCGAAGGAACCCGAGACACCCATACCCCAGGAGGATATATCCCTGCACTGCCGCTGAATGGCAGTTGATACCAGCAGCTCGCCTTAGCACCAGTCGTGCTAAGGCTCTGTCCTGTCTGCGCTCTTCCACCTCGTGAAGAAACACCCGGGGATCACCATTTACGAACACTGGACTTCTTCAAGCACGCGCTGCAGCCCCGAACAGTCGTCGTTCCCCCCACACTTGACAATTGCCGTCAACCCCACAGCCCATACTCGTCCCTTAAGTCCCGTCAGGACAACATAGCTTCAGTTAGGGTTTAGTTGTTCTGACAGCTATCTAATTTGTTGCTCTTGCTCTTCTAGCACGCCCTTCAGGCAAGGCTCTTCAAACCGACAGGCCCCTTCACCTGTCTTTTGCTTTTACCTTCCGTAAGTTAATCAGTCCATTGATTTACAGCAGGAGAGTACAGGTCACCGTGTTTTATTCTGGACGGAATAAAACACATTGCTAGTCTAACCGCTGCCTGTTCCTTCTTGTGTGAACTGTGCTTAGTCCTTCCTGGTGTCACCCGCTGCAAAGGAAAGGCAGGAAAACGCGGTTTGAGAACTGGTTAGCCAAACATAGTGTAGGACTGCGCCTGTCCCCTAAAAATAACTTGACGTACGTCACCCAAAACACAACCCATTAAACAGTCACCCATACTGTGGACCAGGCACGCAAAGGTACCTGTTGTGCACGTACGGTACAGCCACGACCACTAGCAAGAGACACGACGAAGAGGATAGATCACCCTTGTCAGTTAACTCACTCCATCCACCACGTATAAACCTGCCGAAAGGAGTGCCAGGCCTGACAAGGAGGGATCTACCCCTTCTGGGCTACACTTTAGGTAGGGAACATCCCAGTGCGAACGTGAACCATAGTACCCCATCCCTGGTACATGCCATTCACCCACGAAAGGGGAAGTAAGTGGAGCGACAAGAAGGCCGATGTTACCCTTACCAAGAAACAAGCAGTGCTTAACCAACCTGCCCCAGCCTTCAGCTACTTGACCCCCTGGGAACGAGCTTACGTGCGCCGGCCAACTGTTGAGGCCTCACGTCGCAGTTCCCCCATAACTTGTTTGGCCCCTTAGTGAAAACCCTCGGAGCTGCGCATCCCGCCATAGAGTACCTCTGCCTGGGTCTGCCCCTGGTACTGGGTGTCTGGACGTCAAGCCAGCCGATGACGCTGGTCCAGCCACAGACAGTGGGCCAGACACCTGTCTGCCACTGCGGAGTCAGCCTCTCGCCAGAGCCAACCAGCCCGCCAGGTTGGGAGACCCCACCTAGGACCAACATCAACGAGTGCCCGACACATGGCAGTGAGAGGTAAGCCAGCGGCTTCGCCAACGTCACGCACCCGCAAGCCTAACCTAGCTCAGCAGACTTTGTGCCGAGCCGTCGGCCTATCCCCCCTGACTCTTTTCGAGGGCACAATAAAGGCCAAGCGCCAGACCCCGCCTCATAAGGTCTGCATCCCTGAGCCTCTGTCTGACCTAGCATGAACTAAAGACCTATTCGACGCTGACGCGCTCCAGCCCCTAAGGCAGTCACGCATCAAGTCTTAGAATTATTTTAATAGTTAGTTCCCAACTGAACTGGTAGCCTGCATGCCAGTGTTAACTTCAGCGTAAACGTATGTAGTTATGGGCAATGATTTATTTCAAAGGTTGATTAAAAAAATGTTCACTTTAAGAGCCTGGTGGTGTGCATGTCACAAGTGGGGTGGTTGGTTGTGTGCAGACAGGCCTCAGCGGCAATGCTGTGGTGCTGATTGTACTATACTGCGGCGGTGTGATGGTCAGTCAGCAGCAGCTCTCCGTGGGCGGCCTGTCATCATTCCTGCTCTATGCTGCCTACATCGGGGTGGCCTTGGGTGGCATCTCTAGCTGCTACTCGGAGCTGAACAGGGGCCTCGGTGCCAGCGCCCGTATCTGGGAAATTGTCGACAGAGTACCGTCCATTCCCTCTTCTGGTACCTCAGCTTCACATGACTTTACAGTTTTGAATATTTTATTGTAGTTTATTATAGTTTGTATAGTTTTCTTAATTTTTATAAATTTACAAAGCATTGTATAAAGTGTGAATAAATCAGAAGTAAACTCATGGAACGTTGTTTTGGTTCAGTATGGCAATATTTACATCCAGAAAACCTAGGGCCATGTTACTTTGGCAACTAATAAATTTGAGATAAATATTTTTGCTTCATTGATAGCAAGTGATTGTAAAAAAAATTGAACTGACCATATTGGTTTTATTGTAGTTTTACAATCAGGAAAATTTGTAGGGATAAACCTAAATGAATACCACTTCCTTTATTTTTAATGTGTTTGAAGTGTTTAACAACTAGAGTACATAAAATTTTGCCACAAGTTTATTTATTTTAATACTTTTAAGCATAGAACTGTGCTTTTTATTTCACCTCCACTGAAACTGTATTTCATTTAATGTTTGTATTTAGAGGGAGAGAAAAATTCAGAAAGTATGAAGGAGAACGAAACAGGGTAGGCAGGAATTTTTATTTGCGAGGGGGTTGGAAATTTCAGGAAGGGTGTGGAAGTCAAGTTTAGTTGGAGGGAGGTGAATGAGCTTGCCACTGGGTGGTAGCGTAATTGCGGTTGATGGTTTTATATAATAATAATAATTATTATTAATTATTATTATTATTTATATTGCAGTGGCTGTGGTTTTGATAGTTCAGCGGTCAGACTAC
Organism: Clitarchus hookeri; assembly: GCA_002778355.1. Taxonomy (NCBI): domain Eukaryota; kingdom Metazoa; phylum Arthropoda; class Insecta; order Phasmatodea; family Phasmatidae; genus Clitarchus; species Clitarchus hookeri. Next base: position 102,884 of record NQII01004833.1, on the reverse strand, counting down.
TCACCTCATATCTTGGTGAATTGGGTTCAATTCAGTGTTGTCTTTGGCTGGTGGGTTTCTTTTGTAAAGGCATTCTAAAGGTGTTTTTTATTTTAAGGTTTTATTATATTGTATTACTTTCACAATTGCATTCTATCACTGCACCATCAACACCTTGCTTCACCTTCATCAGGACTAAAGACCTAAGCTGTTGTGCACTGCCCAGATATTTCTCTCATAGTATGTCATTGTACTTTGTGAAGGAGACACACATGTGCAGACACTGTAAAGTGTTGGAAAGAAGTTTAGATTGAGTACATCCTAGGTGGCCTGGTGCTCTCCGGGGATGTGGTGGGACACGTCTCCTTCCAGAAGGTGTGGTTCAGCTACCCAGCCCGGCCCGGCACACACATCTTCCAGGAACTCAGCCTAGACATCCCAGCAGGCCAGGTAATGGCTGTGGTGGGGGCCAGCGGCTCTGGCAAGAGCACACTGGCATCCTTGCTGCTCAGGTTGTACGACCCAGACAGGGGCTGCGTACTGCTGGATGGCCATCCTTTGTCAAGTCTGGATGTCCACTGGCTGCGCAGACACATTGGTGCTGTCAGTCAGGTTGGTTGCTGTTTTCACAATGACAGAGCTCATGGGCGTTACATTCATGTCCACAAATTGTGGTATTGTGCATGTAAAACTTTGGCTGTGGAAATTTTTGTGTGTTTTTCCTGAATATGCAGTAAATCTGGGTTTTGAAGCATGTGGAAAGGCTGTTTGTTAATATCATTTCTGTTTTTGAGTTCTTAGAAAATACAGATTGACGAAAAGCAGTTTGACAGGTTGTGTAAACTGCAGTAAAGTGTAAAATCAGGGGGGAAATCAAAAAAGGTGTTTACTGTATGTCATTAGTGTCTCTTAAGTGTTGTCTGTTGGTATCATAAAAAAATTGTCATTGTTACCCGATAATACAGCTAGTGTGTGTGTGTGCATGTGCACTCGTGTGTGCTTTTGTATGCGCGTGTGTGTACGTACTTGTACGAGTGAGTGCTGAGATTCACGAGACACCTTTATACGTGTGCAGGAACCAGTGTTGTTCTCGTGTTCCATACGTGATAACATCACGTATGGTGCAGATGACCCAGAGAAAGTGACCACTGATCAGTTGATCGCCGCAGCCAAGGAAGCGAATGCGTACGACTTCATAATGAACACGTTTCCTGATGGGTTTGAGACCAGAGTCGGAGAGCGAGGTGTGATGTTGTCTGGTGGCCAGAAGCAGAGAGTAGCCATCGCTCGTGCACTCATTAAGGTATTGTTTCTTCAAGAACATCTCTGTATCTATTGGACTCTTGCCTGGGAATGATGGTGGTACAGTAAAATTCCTGTTTGTTACAGAACCCACGTATTCTCCTGTTGGATGAGGCGACAAGGTTAGTTATACCTGCATGAGCATTGCGTACTACTTTTATGTTATCAGATATTCAAATGCTTGACATAGTTGTTGGCAAGAGGCCATAATAGCACAGCTGGTATCTTTCAGAATGTGGTTGTCCTTAACTTTGTGCATCTAAAGCTAGGTGAGTGTGGAAAGCTCCTGCCATCATTCATACTTAATCTACTATTTATACTGCACTTTCCTTGAATCTTTTACTCTATACCTACTTGCAACATTTTATGTTTATGACATTGGCGGAAAATGATCTACAGCTTGTGTTAACGTAAAAGTATCTAATTTTTGGTTAAATTCAACTTTTACTTATATTTTATATATAAATTATATTTTTTAATTAATATGAATATAAACGAGGTAGAATATAGGTGTATTGGAAATGCCTAGTAAGAAATAGTTCTTATGCAAAATATTATTACACTGAGTGCTCACAAATGCAGTGTGCTGTCCCTTTGGTGTAATTTTTTAGACTCGGTTAAGCTTTGTTTGCATGAGGCGGAGGAATAGTCTGTAAATAGAACTTTAGCAGAGCTTCAGAAAAGTTGGTAGTAACCGTGAAGGGACTATACAAATGTTTTCTCTGTAGTACATTGTTATTATGTTTCATGTTTTCTAAATCTTCTTTAAGAAAAGGTAGTGCAATGTTTAGGGTAGAATTTGAGAAAAACTTCTTACAGTGGAAAAAATCCAAGCAGTGTGAAATATAAATATAGGCCCCTACTTCATTTAGTGTTAAATAATTGTATCTCGTTCAAAAAATTTAAAGTGCAGTAAATTTAAAAGTATGAGTACTGCAAAAGGCATTTAGATGTAAATAATGCAGATATTTACTCTTACTCTGTGTTTTCTTAACTTAACTTGTAGAAAAGGGTGATAGGAAGTACTTTTAGGCAAATAAAAAAAAAACAGAATAAGCACTGGTGGAAACATTTTGAAGTGGTGAGTGTACTGTTGTTTAATATAATCACTCCCAAAAATTTTTCTAGAAATCATTCAGTTTGCTTAAATTTATTTTCTGTGTATGTTTGTAAATGTAAAGTTAATTTTTCTGAAGGAAAAAATCAAACCCAGAACTTAGTAATGTTTGTTCTAAACAGATGGAATAATTTTAAAAGCTTTCTTTGGTGATCCTAGGACTGAGTGTGATGAGATGGTTGGATGGATAGTGCAGACTGGCATGTGTAATGGTGAAGTGTACAGTTGGCTAACAAAGTACTATGTTGCAGTGCACTTGATGCAGAGAGTGAACACCTGGTGCAGGATGCTCTGGAACGTATCATGAAGGGCCGGACCGTCCTCACTATTGCACATCGTCTCTCCACCATCAGGAATGCGGGTCAGTATAATGTGCTTATGTTGCTGCCAATTAATTTTACATTGCAAGTACTTATCTAGAGCGACTACTTGCTTTCAATTACCTTTGTGATAGGACAATTTGATTATTAATTTTACAATTCTAGCACTTATGATTATACTTTAAGTAATTTGAGTGCCTTGAGCTTTTGAAAAAATTTCTTCATCACTTAACATAAATTTCTCAATTACATGTACCTTAAAAATTTTTTAATATAAATTCTATTGTGAATGTTAAAAAAAAATTTAAAAATTTACTTATGTGAAGTAACAATCACATTGTGAAAGATAATTACTTGGTACTAAGATATGTGTAATTACAGGCAGCAACATCTTCAAATTTGTGACACATACATTGCTTATTAACTTGAGATTCTTCTTGTCATGTACAGTTATTTTGAACTTGAGTTTCATCATAAGTTTAAATTAAAATTACAGACTTAGAAAAATTAATGAATAGTGCATCACTAAGAGTAATGTAGGCTTTGACGCGCGACGCTTATTTGATAAAGATATACACACGACTTCGCCTCATCTGTACGTATCATCACGTTACCCCAGGTGGGGTTTGAACCCCGAAACGACTTGCTACAAGAGCCTACAAGTATGCCCCTAGTTACAGGGGCACCCACGGAAATGTCAGCCAAAATCATTCTCCCTTATGTAAGACATCACGCCACCCCCTCACGTGTGATTGAGGCTAGCCAAGCAGCCGAGTTAAGAGCTTAAGCTTACGCAACCAAGGCAACCCAGCATTACAGAGGTGCATAGTTCGGCCTTGGGCCGAGGGGTTGCGCTAGAGAGCAAAGCTCCGCCCAGGAGGAGGAGCTCCGCATCCCAGTCGAGCCTGCGGGCAGGTAGAATATATGACCATGCACCACAGAGAAATGTCAGTTGTTCTCCAATTGTATTTCTGTTCTAATCTCCAGCAGCTCGCTCCACTACCTCGCGTGCTGGGGCTCTCAGCTGACCCCAACGTCTTCATGACCTACCAGAATCTCTTCAAGACCTGCACTAGCAACCCCCGAAGAAGTCTTCGAACCCCTTGCACAGCCTACCCTTTTGGTAACGGCAACCACACTACCCTTCTGGTAGTGGTCCTCAAAGTCCTTTCTGGACAACGGCATTGAGATAGTTAGAGACAGTTGCTATAGCTACCTAGCTGCATCTGCTCTTGTTCAGGTTAGACCCAGGTCCGCTTCACCTGGCTTACGTAGTTTACTTCCGTTCAGTTCCTGATTAGTTAGGAGGTAGTATGGGCCACCATATTCCTATTCCTCACGAAATAAACACATTTTCTTTAAAACCTCTTGAGTGCTAATTCTAGCGTGACTGATTTTATCCTCTGTAGACATCTACCCACCAGGGTAAAGCAGGAGGCTGCGCCTTTGACAAACCAATATGATAGGACTGCGAGCTCCCTTAACCAGCTGCACGTACGTCGTAAAACACACCCAGTCGATGACCACCTGTACTGTGCATCAGGTGTGCCACGACCACTAGCAACACAATCCAAGGGCTGTCAGTCAGCTAGTCCAGCCGATTCACTTCATCCACCATGCGGAACTGACACCGGAAGGAGTGCTAGACGGTTCTGGAGGACTGCTCACCTTTTGACATGCACCCAACGTCATTGTCCAACTTCCGGGGTAAACCCACTGCTCGAACCATCGCGCTGAATTGTCTCCAATTGGAGCAATCAAGTACGACTCTGGTCGGTTCAGCCTCTGCTTAGTTCTACACCTAGCTAGGGAACATCGTCACCTGCTCTTCTCTCATGAGGCTGATATTTGTACCTCCTACCTGTATGCCATTTACCCAAAGGAGTGGTACGAAGTGGCAGGAAAGGAAGGCAGCTGCAGCCTCCAAAGTCAGTGGGAGCTGTAACCCAACCCCAACTGCACTTTGCAGCATAACCCCCCGGGAACGAGCTCAAGCCACCCGCCACCTGGAGAGGCCTCACCTTCCCACTCCCTCCCACTCCTTATTTCAGCCCCCGATCAACAACGCCGGCCGACCACACTCGATCGTCAAAGACTTCCGTCAGGAACGGCCCATTCCGCCAGGGATCACTTATCCCTGGTTCCAGTGTCGCCGGACCAGCAGCCCTCCCCGGACTCACCACAGCACCGCCAGCCGCAGCACCACCATCACCCTAGGTTGGTGCACTTGTTCCAATCAACTCCAGCAGCAGCAGCTAGGTAGGCAGCCAACCCGGGCCACCTCCAGCACAGGTACACCTGTGGCTATGTACCACCCAGTATGCAGGACCTTTAAGCCCACGTTTGACTTTGTACTGTGCCGTCAATCCACGCTCCCTGTATTATATACCGGCCGGGGGCCCAGTCAGCCGTTAATGTCAGCCAGTTGAATCACCCGTGTCTCTGACCGACACATTGAAACCTTTCCCGACCATGACGTCGCCGTCAGCCACCCAACAACACGCATCAGCTTACATGTAGTAAAAGTCTTTTATGATTTTATTAATTTATTGGGTTGAATAGAAAAGTAGTGGTGCAGGTCTCATGTGAAGATTAAGATTTTAGAGGAAAATACAGGACTCAGACCAGTCTGGCTCATCATAACATAGACTGCTTTACCCTCTCACCGATGAGTGCAAGGCTACGACAAGGATTGTGTCAGCTACTGCATTTGCTGAACCAAAACAGATAACTGTCAGAGGGATAGTAGTGGCTTTAAGGCTGGTTAACAAGTACGTGGTTGGCCCGGCAGGTGTGCAGTTCACGTTTGAAGTTTTTGTTAAAGTTGTACATGTTTTACATAGACAAGTGACTTTTAAACTGTAATTACGATAGAAAAAATAATGGCACGTTTGCCGTATTTATGCGTATTTACACCAAAGTTGTGACATACTTTAAGCCTTTTGTGTTTAAATCTCTCATCTGTTTGTGTCGCGATCAGACTGTACCTGTTGAATGACAGTTTCTGCTCGTGTTATCAATCACCCGGCAGGCAACGGGAGCAAGCGCACGTTGCTGGGTGGCAAAAAAACGGCCTAAATCATAAATATAATGCCAACCCTATTTTTAAGATTCCAATTAAAAAAAAAATAATAGGTGTTTATTTTTAGTAACTATGGTATAGTTCATGCCACATTTAGTTTTGTATCATGTGTATATATATTGTGCGATACAGCTGTGTACTGGAATACAAGTTTTTAGAACTGAATATGTATAAATTTTTTTTCCTGTGACAATCTTCCAAATTTGAGGTGCGAGTAGTACGCTGGTAAATATGGTATGTGTTTTGCTGTCTGATAAATAAACCAGTTTAGACGTCCTGCTTAGTTTAGGTGTTCGCCATACCAGTTGTGTATCCTTCTGTCACACGTTATAAATTAACATTTTCTTGGACGTAATTCTTGTATCTACTAGTTGATCAAGTTAGTTTTTTTAGAAAAATCACTATGTTACTGTACTGGTAGATCTTATTGGAATGTTTGTAAAATAGGAAGAACCTAAGTTCATTTGCTTTACACTTTTGATATACTAAATGCATAGAAATAATTTTGCTAATGAACTGCCACTATTACTGTGCGTACTCCACTTACTGTATGTTAAAAATTTGTACTTGCTCTGTGGAGCAGAATTTTTACCTCCAAAGCGACAATAAATGAAGAACCATCAATAACTTATGTTTGCAATACAGTATTGTTCTTGTTGAACGTGTACTAGCACTTATTTTGCAGCGCAATTATACATACAAGACTGCATCTGGAAGCTGTTAATTCTTGCCTACAGACCAGATTGCTGTTCTGGAGCGAGGTGAGGTTGTGGAAATTGGCTCGTACGCCGTGCTAATGTCGCTTCCCGACGGGGCCTTCAGGAAGCTTATCCAGCACCAGACTTTCCAAGAAGAAACACCTGCCAGCTTCCAATAAAGCTTTGCAGTTTTCATTTCATCGCTCGTCGAGCCACGGACCGCGTACTGCAGCGTATTGAATTTCACTTGCTCATCATCAAGGGTAATGACGACGACGACAGTATTTTCGAGTTCCGGTCAGAACCAGTTACCCCCAAAAGATGCCACATAGTTTTAATTTTCGTTGTGTTTGAGAGAAGCAGTAACTGGAATTGTGTAGATGTGAAGTCACATTACTTGGTTTGTTAACTAGCATTTTGAAAATAGAAGCTGTTACACTACAGAGTGCAGATAGGTACAGAAGGCTTTGTTCTACAGTGGCCATACATGAGAAGGCATCGCACTTATGTGACAAGAATGCCAAACCGATGATAGTTTCTGCCTTACCTTTGTTGTAAATCAGTTATGACCACCAGCGACCTTCATGACCAATGTAATTCAGATGCCTTCAAACCACAAGGTTTTGGTTTTGAATCCCAGGCAGATTATCAGTACGTATGTGATTTATTTTTTGAATATGAATGTGAATTTCTTTTGTAGTTAAGGCATCCCTCGATTAGGCTCTCTTCACGAAGTGGGCACAAAAAAATAACTTACAAAAAATTACACTAGCACCGGTTTGAGAGTTAGGTGATGATAGGTCACTGTAATCAAGGGCTTCCTATTACCTTCAGCCTTCCTGTGCATAACAAATAATATAAACATTAAAAAAAAAATTTGAACATTGACATTTATTTTGCTTTTTGAAAAATTTAAATTAAGTTGAATATTTCTGTGTAGCAGTATTTTGCCTTCAACCATGAATGATCAGTTTGAGTTCTGTAAGCAGACATACTACAGTATGTCTAAGTACCTCCACACATCGTATTAATATGATTGAAAGGTTTGCATGATTTGTATTAAAAATGTAGTGCTGCACATCTGCTAGACAGCAGCTGGAAAGGGGGCTATGGTGGTGTAGCTTTTGCCTCCCGTCAAGGAGAGCCGGAATCCATTCCCATCGGGGACACCCAAATTTTCGCATATAAGAAACAAGATTTATGTTGCAGTTGACCAGCAGGTTTTCTCGGGGCACTTGTGTTTCTCTCACTCTTGCAGTCTGCTGCCGCTTTACCCTCACCAGCGCTCAAGACTTTTTGCTGTCAGGTTCCAAACCAAAACCTTTCAATTCATCTCAACTAAAAGTTATTGTTTATTGAGAGACTCTTTTCAACTGTGAAACATCTAGAAATATCAAAATAAGTTGGCAAAATGCTACTGGTATGGCAGGAGATGATGATTAGGGGAGACAGTACATATCTTTTTAAAACAACCATTTAAATAATCACCTGAGCAAAAAATAATGATTTCATTAGTATTTAAGTATCATTAATAACCACTATTAGTATGTTAAATGTAGCCATGACAGAGTAGTTAATCTCATCCTCGTGGGGTTTAATTCTTCCCTGGAGTCATCTAATGGTGTGGTACAATGAGTGTGTTCAATGACCGTATTGATGACTCCTAAAGCCAATTGTTATCGTAACCTCATGTTTGCCCACTGTGTGGTTCTGCCATGTGGTGATTGGGGATTTTTGCTAGTAGTACAACATGGGTGTTGTAATAATGTCCACACAGGTAACTGATTGCCTTTGTGTTCTAGGATATTTGTGTGCCATTGACTCATGTTACAAAGTCACAGAATGAAATTTTGATGTCTTATTATGCTAAGCCATCCTCATAATGTGCTGAACTAAAGTGAATTTGTGACGTCAAATGTTGATTCTGAATGTGAATAGGTACTTTATCTTATTTGATGACGAATGAATGCCATACATTAAAATATTCTGAAAATTTGAGTGAGCTTGCATGTAAGTGTAGGCTGGCAATGTACTTAATGTAATTTAAATATAAAGTGGTGTATAAATACTTATCAGGTACAGGCTCAATAATTTGTAAAAAAAAATATATATATATATAATTTGTACATAGAAACACACACGTGTAATTATGTAATTATGTATTAGATACATATAATGTGTATGAAAAAAAAACAAATGTCCAAATATTCTTGTTTGAAAACTTTATCGAGTTCACAATAAAACCACCCAGTCCTGTGTGTTTAAGTGGTCTCTATAGCTTTGTCAGCCTAATCACCATGACTTTGACACAGTTGTGTAAAACAATATAAACTAATTGATGTGCCTCCATTTCCTACAACTCAGTAGTAAGAAATTTTTACTTTCATTGTGATGCAACTTACGAATTACAGTATGTGTTACACAACTTGGTCAATGCTTCTAACAAATTTGTTTCTGTACCTATTTCCCTCCCAAAGTTTTGAAGCCATGTTCAGGAAAAGCATCATCCTATCCTTGTTATCTGAAGTGTATTTCTTACTGTTGTTTGTTCCAAATACTGTATAATCAGCACTCTTAAGCTGTATGGTCATACCCATAGCAGGTGATCTACCTCCATGTCTTATTATTCATCTGCAATGCTTCATTTGAAGAGTTATACAGCTCTTCATTTTTTCAATTTGTTGCCATTTTATGGTCAATATTTTAACTTGACAACAAAAAATATTGTGAATTAGAAAAAATCGCCATGTGCTATGTTTGTAATTATAGTATGGCCTTGATTCACAGTAGTTAGAATTTTTATAAGTGAGAGTAGGAAAAAGCAGTACCTTTGCTTGTAAGTTGTAACATCACGGTATTGTAACTTATTGTTCTCAAGTTTCATATGCTCACAAATTAATATTTTTTTAAATTATTTACTAAAACAATATAGATTTCTAATAGAATGTTTCATTATTGTAGAAAATGTACTAATTTGTTATGAAAATAAAAGTGTGTTTATATTTTGTAGGCGCATGTGTTTTTTGCATATTGCATGTACAAACCAGTCAACTGTTACGTGTGGTGAGTCAAAATTGCGTGCCTTTCAATGTGCATGACTGTGCACGAGCACTTTTCAGAGTACAGCAGGCAAGGCTGCTTGTAACTCGTATGTATGTAGCAGTATGAAAAGTTACCCTTGCAATGACTAACAGCTAAAGATTACTTAATAAACTTCATAAACAAGTATAAAATTCCTTAGGATGGCCTCAATGGTGGGTCTGATTCTTGGTGCCACCCTCCAGGACTATTCTAGTGGCAGTGTGTTTAGAACTGGGTTGATACCGCGCCTGTTTCCTCCGGTTGCTCCTGGGCAGGTGCAGTAACAGCCATTTTTGCAGTGTTTTTTATGTTCCCCTTTGTTAGTGCACATCCACCAGTTCCTGCTTATGGGTCCGCGTCATTGCCGACAGTCTTTAATCAGGTGCGAACAGGATAGGCAGTGCTGTAGAGCCCCTGCCGGGCCTTCAAATCTTGGTTGAATCAACCAAGATAACCAACGCCAATAAAAGTTAATTTTCTGGAACTGTTTTATTTGATGTATTTACGTTGGAGGAGAACCTCCCCGTCCCTGCAGGCTTGTGCACCACAGGGATGCGCAACAGCAACTTAACATATTTTACATGAGCCCCATTGCCCTTTGTTCATGCAGCAGAAGTCGCCGGCAGGCTTGGTGAGATGGATCTGTTTTAATCTTTTGGATGTATAGTGTGATATTGAGTGGAATTAAAGGATTTAAAAACGGTAAATACAGATTGTGTGTGTACTCTTTTCAGTTCTGGCCACTTTTTGTCTTGTAGGGGAGTTGGATGCCTCAAACCAGCTAAGATATTGCTATTTTCCATATTTGTCACATTCTATTTGTGTGTGGGAGAGGCCACATCATCTCCAGATTGATGCACCATGAGCGACATTATTCTCTCATCTAGCCGGCCCCCTCCTAAGAAGAGCCATTATGCCGCACACGCCACAGGGCGCCTTCCAAGCCAGGGATCACTCGCCCGCTGTTGCCGCCTGCTGTGCTGCAACCAGTTCGCATCACGTCGCCACACACTACCCCTCCAGCACCTGGCGTGTGAGGGGGAAGTCTCCGCCGCCCTCAGTTACTCTCTTCTCTCCTTCGCATCTGTCTCTCCACACCCACAACCCCCAAGCTGGCCCTGTGCACAGAGTATGAATAGGACCCGCAGTCCTCAGTTCGAGGCTGTCTCGCACCATTTGAGTAGCACACGGTTACTCTGACGAGAGCCTCCAGACACTGCATCTTGCCTTCACAGAATGTCATGATGCCCGAGCAACCACCGACTTTTTCAAGTAGCCACTGCCCATTGCAATCCATTCGAGAGTTCTACTCTGCACGAAGCCAATCTGCCAGCCAGCGCACCGACTCACCACCCCCTCCCCCCTTTCGGAATTCCGCATCTACAGAGAAGGTAAGATACCAGTGTGCAACTTAAGACCGGCCCTTCAGGCCTCGGCCAGAGTGCAGGCTGGTTTGTGTGTGTTTGATTAAGCAACCAATTAAAAACAGGCATAAATCTGACTTGGTTGTGTTGTCTCTTCCGGCACTATGTATTTCCTACACCCTGTCCTTTCTCTTTCCAGCTCGTCACCTACCCTAGTAAGACTCTTCTAGGTTAGCCACGAGCCGAAACCTTGCTCCTTTTCCCTCCAATTGTTAGCTATCTCAAAGTGCAGCGTAGGAAGCTTGCCTTCCTGGGCCTTGCTAGAGCAGTTGTTCCTTGGACTATCGACCTTCAATAAGTGCCTAGGTCAGACCGTGACTTCCCGCACACCAGGTCACTTGCTTGGAAATGATAGACCAACCCTCAACAGGAGCTCCGCTCTTCGTGAGACCTGGGTCAGACCGTGATTTCCTGTGCGCCAGGAACCCATGGGAGTGGATGCCCTAAGCCTTCTTCTGTAACCTCCAGTTTGGTAATTGGGTCAGAATGCGACGTCCCGCACACCAAGCCACTGTACTGGAGTCCAGTAGTACAGGCCTCCAAAACTACCCGACCTCCGCTTCATTCACTATATCAGGCTTTGTCTACCCCCACCACCTTATGCCTCATTATAGGGCTGGGCGGTGCAAAGCTGCCAAGCAGGGGCTAGCTTAGGCTGGGATATTGAGTGGCTTGGTTGGCAACCAGGTATACTCCTGGAAGAGAGAGTAGGCTGCATGTCAGAAAGGGTCTACCACTAGTATCAAGCTCCACCTGGAGCCTCCTTTTGCATGTGCCACGTGCAGTACATCCGCTGCCACCTACCTGCCGAAGAAGACGCCTAGCTTCGTCCGGCCAGCCAATGTTGCCAGGGTTGTCGGGCCCCTTAACATCACAACAGCTTATATCCCCACCAGGATACCCACTCGCCCATCGCTCGCAATTGCGCCACCCAAGGCTTAATGTGCAATTATAGAAGTGGCCAAAACCAACAACCTATGCACCAGGAAAAACTCAGTTCAAGTGGTGACCACGGCTTCACCATCGCCCAGGAGGGAAAGGACCTTGGCCGCATCCTCAAACGGTCATTCTCACTATGGTGACCGACAAGGCGACAACTTTTCATTCTTGGTGCCATGGGAGAAACATGGGCCATCAGCTATCTTTTTCCAGACCGGGAAGGAGCTCAGAAAAGTCCTTTTGGGTCCCCACACAGCAACCACTGAATTGACTTCGATGAGTCAACTCAAAACATTCCATGCCGCCCAATTCCCGTCAACAGCACCGGAATGACCACATACGAGAGCATGACTGAAACAGAAGGGCAGATTTGCACCATGGAGAAATGCTCTGGCATAGGTAAACCCTTTATAACTTGCGTGCATTGTGACGCAGCATTTCACTGTGTCTGTCTAAGGTTGGGAAGACGAGGAGAGAGACACCCAGGGATTAGAGTACCGTTGCCCAAACTGCAGGGACAGGCAACGTCGATGCGACCAAACTGACTGTTCGGGAAGGGGCATATTACGGGTAGCCTGTCACGAACGCCCACGCACATATAACCTTTGCCTTGTATGGCAAGACCAAGTCAGAGACCTGGAGGGTCTGTACTTCCGTTGCTCGACCTGCAGAATGACGTCTGAATGGTCACCACTCAGAACCGAGACTGCACTGCAAGAATGCTCTCCAGTACTGGAGCCTCTATCATTACCAGAGTACTCGGGGAAGGCTGAAGAGCATCCATACTTGTTTCGACACGCTTGCCAAATGGAGTTTGAGAGGACTCACCTATCCAATGCCTTGTGGGTCATCAAGACGAAGGCCCAGCTTCAAGTCGACGTAGAAAGATGCTGGGGAAAGTACGAGGAGTTCGTCACCAACTGGGAAGAATTGTTCGAGGGACTCGTGACGCACTTCTCAGGACCCCAAATGATCGCACAACTGACAAACGAGCTCTACGCTCAAATGCAGAGAGAGAATGACCTGACAGAACTCTTCATCAGGCACAAAGATTTGATATTCCAATGAGTTCATCGAAACCACGACGAACTGGACGCCATCGAACTTATCACCAGGCTCTTACTGCCAGAAACACTCCCATCTCTGTAACCCAGAATCAGAGATGCTAGTAGATCTGATGAGACGGCCACGTATTAGGGAAATAGACTTGGTGGACATCCGCAAGTCTCATGCCTAAGACAAGCTCACACCTGTGCTAGCAGGAAATATAACAGTCACTAACACCTCCGCATGTGAACGGACATCGGGACCCACCGTGGCATCTCCAACAATACAACCGAAGTACTGGCATTGTCCCGCCAGGCACTTTCACCGAGACTGCCCAGTCCTAAGGCAGAAACTCCAAAGCAGACAGGCAGGACCGGCCTTCGTGAAACCTGGGTCAGTCCGCGACGTCCCACGTGCCAGAGAGCCATGTGAGTGGATGTCCTTAGCCTTCTACTGTAACCTCCAGTTTGGTACTTGGGTCAGACCACGATGTCCCGCACGCCAAGCCACTGGACTGGAGACCAGTTGTACAGGCTTCCAAAACTAACCGACCTCCACTTCCTTCACTCTATCAGGCTGTGTCTACCTCTTTCTGACCAACAACCTAGACACCAGGAAAAACCCTGTTCAAGTGGCGACCACAGCTTCACTGTCGTTCAGAGGGTAAAGGACCTCGACCTCATCCTCTAACGGTCATTCTCAATAGTGTGAATGACGAGGCGACAAGTTCACAGGTATTTAGTCGGTATAGAGATCTTATAGAGGCCCTATGTTTTGAATGTGCATGTTAATATATGCACCACAAGTCTTCTACAGTTAGAAATTTCCAACTACTCATCAATACTATGTGGAGGAAAATAGGAGCTAAGACACATGTGTGGTCGGCACACGACTCCCATTACTCTGCCTATATCATCACCTGAGGAGCTGGCATTTCATATAACTGTTTTCGGTGGGTTATAACGTCTCGAAAACATGTCAACTGCTTTCGAGGGCATCATGCTACCTCCTCATTCTCCCCCTTCCTCAAGTCAACAACATGTCACTTGCTTTTATGCCACTCAAATGGAGACATCTATTGTGATGAGAGCAACCAAAGAAAACGAACTTACACTTGGTGCTAAGAATGAACGGGAGCTGACAAAAATGCTGTGATATTGTAATATGTACAAAAATACTGCTTTGATGAAAACAAAAAGAAGTGGTTCCAAACAAATTATTTTGGAATGAATTCACCAAATGTCTTAACTTTGTCGGACTGACCCTTGACATCTACACAAGATTTTAATTTCACAACACATCATATTAAAATTTGTCGAAGGCCACTACATATATATAATATTACCACTTGTGGCATGTATAATCTGGTCCATATTTTCATTATTTTTATGAGACAGTCATGCTCATCGTATAGGCCTAACTGTGTAGGAAGCATCCTCGACTTGTAGATGAGTATGAAATGGCAGTTTCATGTTGTGTGCATAGAGCTGTAAGGGGACGAGCTGAAAATGTTTTTTGATTTATTGTAAAATTTCGGAGGAAACAAATTTTTTTTCCTTAACACTGGAACTACCAAGGGATGTTTTGCAAACAAGCTAACTTGAAATTGGACAATAAATTAATAGTAGTTCATGCATGGGGTATTACTGGATTTGTCGAATATGCTCTCTCTATCTATAATGCTGGAAGAGCCACTGTCGACTACCACTGCCAAATGAACAGTATTAATTTAATTAAGTTGTTTACCGAGAAACTTGCACCTAATCTCACTCGATCATCTGTGACAGTGTTACATGCTGCAACTTATCATTGCGCAAATATAGACAAGCCACCTAAAAATACTCTGTGAAAGTAGATATGTTAACATGGTTAACGAATAAGAGAATTACTGGCTACAAGTCGATGCGGAAAAAGGCAGTTTATAAATTGGTGGAATTGGCTAAACCTATAGCGAAAGTGGACAAATTCGACACATATCTGACATCTTTGGGACATACTGTGGTCCATCTTCCCCCTTTACACGTGCGACCCGAATGGTAAATATAACATTTCAGAACAAAAATGAGAAACATTAGTGCTGCTTAAGTTTGCAATTGAGCCAGCTTGAGCCAAGTTTAACCATGTAGTACACGAAGGAAATGTGTCCGGGGATTTACATCTTCAGAAGCTACGAGAGATTACACCTAAAACGATGCATACCGTAATAAAGACAGACTGGGAAGGTTACTGTGGCCATGTACAGAAACTGGAGGTGAAATACTGGGAAAAGAACAGTATTGTCAGATGTCATTGACAGTATAGTTGTTCGTCTTGACGACAGTAGTGATTCCTCCAGTGGATCTGGCGAGTGAAGTTTGGATAGTGAACAAGAAAATCCGGGTTCACCATTAGCAACACCACTTTCTTGCGGCGAGAGCATGTTTTTGATTATTACAGTAGAAAATAAGGTAGAGTGTGCGGCCTGTGTTCACTGTATTAATTGGAAGATGCCATATGTGTTTTTTTCTAACCTACCTTAAAACTAAGAGGGAGTAGGATTCCTAGGTAAGGATCTACCAAAGTGCATCTTAGCAGGCTTATTCTGTACTGCCAGCACTAAGTTGCTTCTTCCGTATGCTAAAATTTGCTTCTGCGCGAACCATTGCTTCAAGGAAATAACTTCGGAGGTTTTGCTTTGACGGTAGCCATAGGTTGGCTGGCCTCTTTACGGTCATAATGCACAGTAGCCACTCTGTGTCCCAAAATTGGGCTACGAGAACTGTAAACGACATGGATAGGATTTTATAAAATGTCAGAATATTGTTTATGTAAACAAATTGTTTAAATATTTTTATAGTTCTCTAACCAATGTTTTAATTAATTAAAGTAAATTAAAATTTGTAAGGTATTTTACTTATACAACACGGTTTCTCTTTTGAAAATTTAGGTGTCGATTTTTCCAGTCAGTATGAATTCGCATAGAGTTCAGTCGTTCTTAAGGTTACAAATCTTCAATGCACTGAAAAAGCGTGCACCGAGTGCAATTTTCGCCTAATTGTCTCCATAGTCACTGAAATACTTCAAGTATAAATATGTTCGACAATCTATAATTCGGGCAAGAAAATTATAATCGGTCTTTCATGGTTTTGAGCGCACTGAGTGCGGTTAATTTGACATCATAACAGAACAGTGTATATTATATTACACAGACTTAGACTATTCACCTTTTGCGCATGTACCGAACACTGATTTACCCCCACACCAATTTAACTGTCGAAGTCATTTGGTCAACAGTGATAAACACGTTCATATCTTAATTTTGAAAATACAAGCACTTTTATATGAATAAAAGGTAATTTTCTACTTGAGGGGCTTTCCTGAAAATAAGAAAAAAAAACTCCAGAAAGTGGTATATTTCGACTCTACTAATAACGTAGAACACGAATATATTGGGGGCATAGCTTTAAAATAAGTACAACATATTTTAAAAAATTGAACAAGTTTGTGAGGTGACTGTTTCTGACAGTTTGTTTACGTTTTGAACGAAACGTTTTATGTCAACAGAAGTTGTTTTAATGAATTCAGCATAGCTTACCTAGTTGATATTGAAGCGGCCGTACTGTTAAAATAAGTACAACATATTAAAAATACTCGCTACATGTACGAGTAACTGATGTTTACGTTGACTAACGTGTGCCGCCATTATTAATGGCTACGCAGTGCAGATTTCATGCAATCTACCGGCGTCCGGCCTTACGTTAGTATGCATGCAGGCAGCGGTCGTGGTCAGTTCGATGTTGCTTAGTTCGTGATTTAAGACGGAAAAAAAGCAAGCAAGATTACGTTTCTGCGTTATATTAGCCTATTAACGAGTGCTTCTGTATATATATTCGGCTGTAAATGAGTGTTTCAGTGCGTTATATTCGCGTATGTGGTGCTTCGTGAAAACTGTGATTTCATCTAGTGATCTGACGTTGAATGGGCCATTGACAAGAGTATGTACAACCCGCCTACATTGGTGAGTGCATTTATATTATTTGTGTGGGTTTTACGTTCCTTTAAATCCCTAAAATCCTAAATTCGTAGTTTAGTGTGAAACCCACAAATCCTATCCGGTAGCTTAACGTGCAAATGTAGTTATATTACGTAAGTCAAACAAGGCTTTTTCCGGACGTTTATACAGCACAATTTCACATTCTTTCTATACTAACCTTGGATTATTCGTAGGTAACGCAGAACACGACTATAGTAGCGTCGTTAACGTATGACTAATTGTATAATATGTGCCCACCTAACCGAACAGAACCTAACCCCACGATGGGTGAATCACTATTTTACATTTTTAAACTAACCTAGGATTGTAGCGATTTTAACTAACCTAGGATTGTAGTTACTTAAAATAACGTAGGATTATAGGGTTCCCATGTAGTCTGTGATTGTAGGGTGTTGATCGGAGATTTTTTTAATATTGTATAATCTTATATTACTGTACAACCTTACAATCCTAGGTTAGTTTAGAGCCGTACAATCCTAGGTTAGTTTAAAAACGTAAAATAGTGATTCACCCATCGTGGAGTTAGGTTCTGTTAGGTTAGGTGGGTACATGTTAGGAAATTCGTCGTACGTTAATGCCCCTAGTATATTCGTGTTCTACGTTATTAGTAGAGTCGAAATATACCACTTTCTGGAGTTTTTTTTCTTATTTTCAGAAAAGCCCCTAAACTAGAAAATTACCGAATAAAACTCTTATACTTATTTGAAGGTAATTAATCTGCTTTGTAAATTGGTTAGAGGAAATATACATATATCTCAAAGTTCTTGTTTACTTAACACTATTCCGACTTCAAATCATAGAGGTTTCGTTTTGATATTCATATTGGCAGTAAAGCAGCTCAATTTTGGGACACGCAGACTGGTATTTCGTTCGCAGGTAGCGTGATCACTGTACATTTCTTGGCAAAGGAAGCATTTCTTTGGCCCAATCAAGGTAGAACTAATACAATCATCATTGGTAGAAACGTAAAATGATATTCGATTCCTTAGTATTCTTTATGTTTCTTTTTTAATTATGTTATATTGATAATATTTACACTTTTTTTGGTTTTATCGCTAAAAAAAAAAAACAAAGAAGTAGATACAATGCAGTAAATTTCTTTGATAAAAGTTGTTCCCATTAAATCTATTGAGTGTACATTATTGCAAATATCGAATGTAAATGAAGTTTTACTAACATAATTGCTGGTTTTTCTCTAACTGGCATATGATGTCTATGGTGGTTGTCAAGGTAACGTCAAACAATAACAACGCCGCATTATCTTATGTTTTGTGTGTGCAACGATTCGTTTGTAATTAATTTATATCGGCAAAAACATGAATTTACTGCTATATCGCATTCGAGATAATGCATCTTTCCGTTTTTCGTTACACAGTAAATATAAGTGCGCAATTTGTTTTTTTGTGCGTAGATTTTTTGATTAATTGTTTTGGTACATTCGCCCGGAAAGAAAGTGTTATTTTATTAGTTATTTACATGTAAGTATTACTTTATTATTATAAGTTGATATAAATAAATTGCGTGACAGTGTAAGTTATGCCCTTTCCAAAACTAGCATATGGAATTTTGCCCCCAGTAGGGGTGGGTTTGCGATTGAAAAATTATAAATTACGACTGAAACAGTAATCGACTATTGCTCGTACTTAATTCTTGCTTGTAACCTGATAATTCTTAATTCTGGAAAGTGAAAACACAGGACACACTTGCCATCTTTTTATTCTTGTTTATTTTATTGCGTCCGTAAGATCTTTTTTTCTATACAAGGCTGTACAAAGATATTGGACATGTCAAAATACAATATACAAGGTTTATACACTGGGCATAGTAAACACACACACACATATACATATGTCGGATTGCATGTACACACACCATATCTTTTCTTCACAATTTGACTAATCTATTTCCAATATGCTATAGGACGTCACCGTGTTACTGAAACAAAAAAAAAATGAGAAAACTGGAACAAGAAATGTGTACAATGAAATGTTATATAGTTATTTCTTACTTTTTGTAGTTAGATATTCATCTACACTATGAAATGCACATTCAGTGAAAAATTATTTCAACTGTTTTTTAAAGAGTTTTTGGTTAGAGACGCGAATTTCTTGAAGGTGGTGTGGTAATTTATTGAAAAGTTGGCTACCAAGATAGGACAGCCCTTTCTGGACTAGTTTTTAGTTAACTGAAGCCATGTGTGTTTTTTATTTTAGTGTCATGCTTATGAAATTACTCATTTATCTGAAATAACTGACTGTTTTTGGACACGAATATGAGTACTGAAATCCTGTACTCGCATGCAAATGTTAAAATCTCTGAGCTCTTGAAAACAGGTCTACATGAGTCTGACTTTCTTTTGCCATTGATTATTCTTACAGCTCTCTTTTGCACGTGAAATACTTTTTCACTGTCAGTGGAATTACCCTAAAAAATTATACTATAACACATGATGGAATGAAAATATGCAAAATATACCATTTTCGTTCAATTCCTCTGCAACACTTCGTAGAGCGAAACAGACTGAACTTAGTTTTGTTAAAATATACGCAATGTGAGATTTCCAGTTTAATCAGTTGTCTACTTCTAAGCCACGAAACTTAGTCACTGCTGATTAATTAATTTTGTCTCTGTTACTGCTAACATATGAATGAGTGTTTTTCTGTTTGTTGTGAGGAAATTCAAAATATAAGTTTTATCTGGGTTGAGATTTAATTTGTTTGCAGTAAACCATGCATTTAGCTTTGTAAATGTTGTGACTTTTTTTTTTGCATAAGATCATTTACTGAGTCTCCAGAGACTAACATGCTAGTATCTGCAAATAAACTTGAAGGTAAAATGGCTCAACAGTGAAACTGTGGTACAGTAATTAAATTTGTTAGTTGTTGTAAAGGCGAGTCAGTCCTCTACAGAAGCTGTCGGATGCTGCTTTCCCCATTGCTAATGCTGATCCATTGACTTGCCCACAGTCTACGTTTCTTCTTTTCCGACTTATGATGTAACTTGTCGCACAACAATTGAGCGACGACGACTACTGCCTCATTTACTAATTCCAACATGAGGAAGCGACAAACACTGGCACCAGGTATGACAGCACTGACTGAGACATGAGCGCGGGAGCCCAACATACAATTCTGTAATCCCGGCATAGAGCAAGCAAGTTTTGAGCACATGCATGCTCACTTATTCTTTTTGATTGTGTGGTAACTTGCACATTTTCTTGCAACCACCTTAGAGTGATTCAGCTTGCATATTTTCATTGGATCATGATTAAAATTTATTCATTTATCCATTGATCCCTTCACCAACCCATCCACCCACCCATCTACTGATCCATCCACACATTCATATATTCCCAATTTATACCTCATCCGTCACTACACATATCCATACCCCATCCATCACTACACACGTCCATATATCCATACCCCATCCATCACTACACACGTCCATATATCCATACCCCATCCATCACTACACACGTCCATATATCCATCCATTCATCCTTTCTTTGTGATGTACATCGTAAAGACTAGATCACATCAAGTTAATTCTGTTTTTAACAATTTTTTCCAGAATACAAGTTGTGTGCCTTATCTTCTCTGTGATAGTACTTGTCCTCAGCTTCTTTTCAACATATGCGTTCCAGGTAAGTTAAACTTTCATTCATTAGTTTTTCTGTAAATTCATTAATAGTCATGCCTATGTAAGTAATGAATAAAACTTGTACTTGCTTTGCAGCAGTCGTACTGCTTAACTGGTTTAATCCAATTTTGAAAAGTTGTAAATACTGTTAACTATCTTGGTAGGGTCTGTGTGGGGTTGGTAAGAAATAATATTGTCAGCTCATTTTTATACACAGATCAATTTTTCATCAATTTATTGACTTCCCACAGACATTGAGCACAGTAGAACATTGCTCGGTAACGTAATGTGGTTATTCTGTGTTGGTATTAAATATACTTGATTTTAGTGATAAGGTTTATTATTATCTAGCTAACAAAAATTATTACTGTACCTACCTTTTTTGTTATAATTTTTTTGGGAACCTTTGTTTTAGCCATTTTTGACCAAAAGAAATGTGTTAAAACCAGAATTTTGTTATCAAATTGTGTGTGGTGTGTTTTTACAAATTCCCATATAAGATAACTGGCAGTTGTTGATTTTTGCCTGATGCTCTGTTGAAGGCCTGTGATAGATGAATTTTTTCACTGTAACCTGGATCATATTGCAATGACATGCTCAGTATTACTCTTTGTTCTCAGATGTATTCCTCCCATCTACATTATGTTTTTCTTTATACTCTTGTGCAAACCAATCATTATACCAAAGGGCAATGTGCAGCGAAGTGCAAATGGCCAGACTATTTTCAGTGCCAGGTACTATGATGGTATCTTTGTCTAATGGTGGTTGTGTGGGTCAGGAGTACAACTCGCCTGCTCGGCAGGTAAAACAGCAGCACGCAGGGCTCACTACATGAGAGAGTTGAAACCTCTGCTCAGTGGTGGCTCTCAAAGGATGCTGTGGACTTACGCACTGTGTGTGATAAGTAGTCAGTATGGATGTTTGAGAACTATTTAATTAACTATCAACTAGAGAGCTACATCATGTATCCAGACAATAACATAAAAATACACGACGACACTGTCGTCGACTGTACATCAAGAGGTTCCTTCTGTTGTCCTTGCCTCTCGATCTACAGGATGTATCTAAATTTCAACGACAAACTTTGGTAGCATGTTAATCACGAAAAAAGAAGTTGAAAACATATATACGACCTATGGTCTAAAATTGAATTTTGAGGTTGAAACTGAAGAACTAGTTCATTAGTGTGTCATAGTAATAATAATAACCGCAATTGGACTACCGCCAGGCGACGAGCTCTCTCACCTCTCCCCTACCCGACCAAACTCCTCTCCTATGGCCTTCCTGAACTTTGCAACCTCCCTCACAGATACCAATTCCTCCCGCAACACATTCCACTCCCTCACAGACCTCACAAGCATAGACTGCCTACCCTGCTCCGTTCTCCTCCACACCCTCTGAAGCTTCTCACTGTTGTTTCCTCTCCCTCTAAACACCCCCTTACTTAGCTGGCCGCGTAACCTTCCCCACCCTCCCTCTCCATTCACTAACCTGCACATACTGACCAGCCTTTCAACTTTCCTCCTGTCCTTCAACGAGCTCCATCCCATTTCTTTCATCATCACTTTTGGCCTATAGTTCCCTTCGTCATCTCCACCTACCCTTCAGCCATCTTGCTGCCCTTCTTTGCACCTTCTCTAGCTCTCGTACCTCCACGTACTGCTGCCACATATTCTAACAGCTGCCGTACCATTGTGCCATATACCTTCTCCTTCACCTCCATCTGACTGCCTTCAGAACCCTCCCAACATACCCAAAGCGTGTATATTGGCACGTGGCTTTCCCACTCAAGGAAACCTAAAATACTATTGACATTTAGGCAACTGGCCTCTGTAGTTCATGATATTGCTTCTATTGTATATTGTCTGCATCACTACTTCCATTTGAACTCTTAATTGGACATTTGGCACTTTGAGGTCTAGACACATTACATATAAATTCAAAATAAGCTAGAAGCGGGTTGACTGCATCTATCCCTGCATGTACAGAAGTTCTCCTCGTTATTACTTTCCTACTACCCATTGGTCCAAACTACACTGGATAGCCATACTGTAATCTACAACATTTATTATTGGCTGACTTCCTATTGAGTGCAGAGTTCAGTGTGTTCCATTCAAATGTTTTTGTACTTAACGTGGTATACAATTCGTTATGTTTACTCGCATAATTATACAAAAATCTAGTATTGTATTCACAACTATGTTTGATGAT
Source organism: Clitarchus hookeri (assembly GCA_002778355.1). Lineage (NCBI taxonomy): Eukaryota > Metazoa > Arthropoda > Insecta > Phasmatodea > Phasmatidae > Clitarchus > Clitarchus hookeri. The sequence continues at coordinate 80,009 of NQII01004833.1, read as the reverse complement.
GAGACTAAAAGTTCTTGTAAAATCGTGATAGCTACTAAGAAAATTTTGGAATTAGGGGAGAGGTGGGTAGCCTCAGACAGCCTTGGGGCTCGGACATGTTATGGTTTACGTACTTCCCGCTAGGTGGCAGTGCTGTCCAACTGTGGCCTGGACTCCCTCCTTATACCGTGCAATTTGCTTGCAGTTGAATTAGATTCAATCGAGGGTATAGATCTTTAATGTCATGTTGTGTTTTGTAGTAAGAATTTCTACAACGTAGTTAATATCTGGACACTTCATATGGCTCGGTGGGTATGTGAATTTAAACTCAGTGTAGACAATGTCTTATGTGTAATGTGTTTTTAAACATATCATACAGGGATGTGCTTATTGGCAGCCATGGCCATGTTATATTCGTCAGAGCGAGGTAGTGCATTGTGGGTAGCCAGTGGCACTTAGGAAGAGGGAAGCTGCGGACACACCATTTGATAGGCCTATGGAAACAGAATTAATTTGTGTTAAGAAGGTAGGTCCTCATCATTAATTTTATGGGGTCATATTTTACAGTTAGGCATAACCGTCATACCGAAATTCAAAGGCGTATGCACCAACAGGGGTTCTGGGGTTGAAGAATTGGTGAAAAGTGTTGTGAATGTCCCATAAAGTGGTAAAATGAGTGTAAGAAATCTAGCCGAACATTTTACAGAAGTCTGCCAATCCTCAACATCAAAGCATGTAGGAAGAGTTTTGTAAACTGTCACCTCTTCCAAATGCCAGCAACAGAAGAACATCTCGAACAAGGGAAACTCAAGAGTGAAATCCGAACTTCAAGCCCCTATAAAGAAGCAGTTGAAGGCATTACAAAAATAAAAAAATTCTGCCACAAAGAAAATCAAGCAAAGGTTCACTGTATGTGGGAGATTCTAAGTCGAAGCAGTGCCAGAAACAAGTGCGAAGGAAAAATCTTCACTGAGAAAGAAGACAAATGTGCATTATTTGCTGTGAAGAAAACTGGATTCAGTGCTGCATGTGTAAGGGCTGGGGGCACATGAGAAATGTGCTGCAGTTGAATCAGATGATATATATATGTTTTTATTGTGATACGTGCATAATGAAGAAATGCTGTGTCTGTGGCTACCCTGCGAATATCATTGCAGTACCAATATGATGATTAACAAAAGTTACGAAATTGTATACTTTGTTGTGGCAATGCATGCAAATACTATGTTTAAAGGATAATGTTAGTGGAGTGTCTTGCCAAATATATGTAGTAAATTTGAAGATTAATGCAACTATGCTTAAGTGTTTGCAGCTACTCACCTTTCCCCTACTTATCTTCAGGGATATAGATATTACCAGATTTTGCTCGTGTGACACACAGACATAGTCCTCAAAGTGTTATAAGCTCTATGTTTGTAATTTTCATTCTGAAAGCCTGAGTTACTGGTGCTGTATCTATCACTGGTACGTTGAAACCTTACCCAGAATTCTGAATGCACCATAGGATAGGGTAGTGTCTTTACCTTGTGATGCAACGTAATTGGCTTCGCTGTAGCTCGTAGAGTGGACATTTTGTGTGCATAGGCAGGGTTGATGGGCCGGCTGTACAGCAGGTTTGGCCTGACGCTGTTTGTGAGCTCGTGCTACCTGCTGCTGACGGTGGGACTGCATGTGTGGTCTCTGAGCGCCCGTTGGGATGTGCCCCTGCAGCTTGTGTGGCCGTCGGGGCTCCTACCGCTCTTCGTTGTACACAGGCTCTGTGAGTTTACCCCTCAATCTTTTTACTAACTATCTGAAATATTAAGAGGACGTGAGATACAGATAAATGTTAAACACAGTAATCAGAAACCACAGATTTCTAGAGACCAATATAAACAAACCAAAAAAGGGCAATCCTTTCATTACAGTTTTTGCTAACTTCGTAAGAAATTTTGCCATAGTATCATATTCCTTCAGCACAGTAACCTGTGCTACATCTAAATGTACAACATTTCAGCATCCGAAATACCTCATTAGAAATTTATACCATGCCATAATATTTGTTCACAAAGTTGATAATTACTGTATTGTAGGATTTCTTTGTATTTTTATGTTGACTTCCAAAAGACAGTACACTTTGATTATTATGTTTATATTTTATTTTTTTGCCATGTTCACTTAAATAAAAAAAAACAATCACATTTTCTGACCCCATTCTTAAACACAGTACATACTTTCAGAGCATGGCTTGCATCATGGAAAATAGGGAAAAACCTGGAAAGTGTGGGAATTTTGTATTTCCAGAAATGTCAAAGAAATGTATGTAAAGTCAGGGAATTTAGAATCGCTGGTTAGAAATGTATGTAATGAGAAATTAAATATTGGATTCTAGCACTTATGATGCATGCAATCTAATTATTTTGAAATTGTGATAGAAAACTCAAGTGCTCATGGGGTGGTACACATGGAAAGACAAAGACACACAAAAGTCAGATGCACACAATGGCTTACTTCGTCTTTGAAGGGAAATTTTAAATCTTGGGGGCAGTTTTGTTGCTATACAAATTTTTCTTGGCCAACATTTTTATTATCTTGTCGATACAGCAAGCATTGACATAGTTGCAAACATGATTTTTAATGTCTAACACTTGTACGGGGCCGCAGTGGCTGAGTGGTTAGACTGCTCGCCTCCCACCAAAGCGAACAGAGTTCAATCCCCGGCCGGGTCACTCCTGGATTTTCGCAAGTTGAAATCTTGCCGGATGCTGCTGCTGGTCGGCTGGTTTTCTCAGGGATCTCCCATTTCCCCTGCCCATGCATTCCGATGCTGCTCCATTCTCACCTCATTTCTCTCAACTCAACTCTTGACTCTAACACTTGCAATGGTTCTCAGTTTACTACATTGTATTTCTTGACTGTGTATTGTGATTTTGTTGCTTGCCCTATGTCACTTTGCTTTCATTATCATCTCTTTGTATCACTTTTTTTATTTGAGTTTTATACATATTTGTCACTGCATAAAAAGCATGCATATGGAAGGCTGTTTTGGTGCTACCCATAGAAGAAATGTATAATTTTAAGGAAATAATATAAAAACATTTCTGATGTTTAACATGTATGTGGTTAGGGAAAAATAACAGGATCTGTGAAAATGTCAGGGAATTTGTTATAAGGATACTGCAAGCCATGTTGTTTCATGTGCAGTGATCACAGTGGTGTAGTGTCATACCTCAAACAGGTTCATTTCCCACTGGTGCCAAGTCTGAAGAATTTTCACATGAGAAGGTTTTCTCTGGGTATTTCCAATTCCTCCAACATTACATTACATAAGTATTCCATCTCCAGCAAGCTTCATTCCCAACTACATCTGTTGAGCGCCACCGAAATCTCTTCCTTTCTCTCACTTTCCTGTACATTTCTGCTCACTGTGTCTCCAGCGCACAACACACACTTCCGTGTTCACTTCCTTCCACTCTACTAATTAGTATGAAATTATTTTCATTGGGTACATCAAACCATAGTTTACCTGTTATCATTATATTTGGCAGATCGTGATGCCAGTTGACATAAGTGTGTTTTTTTTTTTCCTCCCATAGTTTCTGTTCTATATTACTACATGTACAAGAGATCTGTTCTAAGAATAGCTGATCCCCGCTTCTATCAAGACTTTGATTGGTACGTGCTCGACCAGAGTTGTCAGATTTTGCAGTAAAAATTTATGTGATGTACTATTATGTACAGTTTTTTAAATGAACATTTGTTAAAATAAATTATATAAGTTACGTTAAATGACTGTAAACGCATTACGACTTCTGTTTTATATTTTGGTTTTATTATTATTCATGTTATTTTTATTTCTTGCTTTTTGTCATGTGTTTCCGTAGTTTACAATTACACATTACATAATAAATATGTATAATATTCGAACATTTTTTTACTTTGTGCCATTGTGTAATTTTTTATCTTAGTTTTAAAAATAAATTGATGGTGATGAAAAGAGTGAGGAAAAAAAGTTTAAGTTAGTGTATGGTTAGAGCAAGATTTTATATAACTAGATGTTATTTTTGTCAAAAAGAGCTGTTATTTCCGTGCTACAAAAATACAGGTTTCTGCATGAGAATTGTTCCAGTTTGTCATGTGCTCTTTATTCTTTATAAAGACATACATAATTTGAGAACTGTAATTTTATTCATAAAATCTGAAATTGGCAGTATTATTCCTATATAAAAGCGGTGTAGTTTTGTTTCATATTTTACCGTCATGTTGCAGCAAAGTGACAAAAAAAAATTAGACTTAGTCAGAAATCCGTATTAAAATTTATATAAATACATGTTAAGTATGTTATTTTGTTGTTTAAATCAGTTGAAATTATACATCTGCAGCTAAAATGCTACGTGGCTTTGGCCCAGAAAGCTACTATAACCTTATTCAAACACAAAAATAATATAAACAAATATGGCGCGTGGTCAGAGAGCGACAGAGCGTCAGCAAGTAAACATCTTAGTGCTCTCTCTGTGCAGTATCTCTTTCGCGCTCTCTCCAGCGAATTGAGACGACCAGAGAGCATTCTCTGTGACGTCATCATTACGTCGACGAGAGATCACGAGAGAGCACTCTGAGCCAAATGTGACGTGACATTAACAAGTCGATACAAAAAGGCAGCCTTGTTAAAATCAAACGTACGCACTTCGCATAATAATTATATACAATGTTCTGCTTATAGATACCTTAATATAAATTTTACAATCAAAATAACTAACAAAATTGTAGTGCACTAATATTTGCATATCGTAATAATTTCCAACAAGCATCTGGTGGTGCCCTGGTGTCACGGTAACTGATCAAAGTTGCATATAAAAAACAAAGAAACTTGGCTACGACTCTGACTAAATTCCAACACTTTCCACTTTGGAATCACAAAAAAAATACATGGTTATTATTTTTATTTATTTTTTTTAATATATAAATGTTGGTTAGCATTACTACGTCATTATCGTTTCACAATAAATAGTTTTTCAAGTAAAATAAAAATTATGTTAATTAACCTTCATTAAAACAAAGAACATCAGAGTTTAAAAAAAAAAGTTTTACCTTATGCAAACAGTTTTTAAAAAAATGTGCGTAACAAAACTGGAATTGATTGATCGATGATTCAACAGGTATATCGATATATCAACTCAAGTCCTATCGATATGTATCAATGTAAGCTCTGGAAAATGTTTTCAACTACACAGCTGATCCAACACAATCAGAAACAAAATAATTCTATTAATACGAATTCTGGATAAGTTATTACTCATCAGCAAAAGTAAAATAATAATGCATACACAAAATTAAACTATTACTGCCACAAAAATTCTCTTTATTTTGGGGAAATTCCCTGACTTTTCCCGAAGTGTGGGTTACAGAAGGCATGGTGGGTACTGACTGTACATCTTCTGAGATCAACTCTTGATCTTTCGGAGGTACAAAACTCTTCTGTTGTTGAAGTTGCTGGATGTTGTGTTTGTGCGTTTAAGACTACTAGAAACGGGCTGAACCTCAATGCGATCTAGTGTTAGATCATTAACTGCTGTTGCTGTCCTCTGTGTTTGAATATTCATGTTCTGATCTTGTTGAGCAACTTGCTGGTGTTGAATTCGTGACAAGGCCAATTCATTAATATCTACTGAAGGATGCGCCTGTCTGCTGAAGGTGCTGGTTTCATTTCCTTTTGGTGCTACTGAAGGTTTTTCAAACACAGCCGAATCAAATTTAGTAGAAGTTGAAGCCAATGGGGTGATCACCTGAGTCTCACTCAACATCTTTGATGGATCTGGCCTTTCTGTTACATATGAGCTGCGATATTCATCCTCTTGGAAAATATCAAACTTTACAGGCCACAAATTAGAAACTCTAAATACAGACTGAAAATTTGATGGAGTAAAAGCTTTAGGATATGCTACGCCTGACAACTGAGCAACATCATAGATGAATATTGGTTTCCCTGGATTATTGCAAGCTTGATTATAATATTTCTTCAACGGCCCAAACCCAAACACACACCGATCGAGAGGCTGTAGCTTATGTCTCGTGTGTGGAGGGAATGTCGCCATAATTATACCATTATCTTTGGCCATTCTTACGGCCTGATTTGGGACATGGCTTTCATGGTTATCTAATATCAGCAGTACTGATTTGTCTTTGGTTGACATGCTGTATAAAATGCTCAAGAAATTCGACAAATATTTCTCCATTTGACCAGCCACTAGGATGAGCAGTGCCACGAGTATACTCTGTACCATATATGAAGGCCACATTCTTGACAGTTGACGATCGCCGTGCCAATGTCAACTTTTCGTTTATGTATCCATTCACCATCAACTGACTTTGATGTGACGAGTCAGCACGTCCAGGAGGTGCTGCATCGTGTGGCAATTAGTGAACTACTTGGGTGGCGCAGCAGGCGGCGAGAGGTTTGAAGGGCGTGTGTAGGTTCGTTCGTAAACGCTGTACCCAAAATATATGTTACTTTAAAAATTATGCAGAGCTCGTGAAAAATAAAACTATTGGTACCCTGTTTGTAAATATATGATGTAAAGCAAACAAACGCTATTCTCTTCTGGCTTGTAGTGCTTCGAAAATAACTCCACAGATGGCACGCACAACATTTCAGCACGTGCTCTGAGCCACATTTTTTTCTCAAGAGGTAGCGTCTTTGTAAAGTTTACTGTTCTATTACTGGCTCGGAACGAAAGGAATTTGAAATATTTTTCGTCACATTATTAGAAAAAATAATCCAACAATATTATGCAATATTTCGGTATGCTTTTGGAATTAATATCAAATATGTAAGGAAAGCCTGGTGAAATAAAACGTGAAAAAAGTTTTTGAAATTGAGTTTCATATGGATATGGATCGTTTTCATGTGACTTTAATTTTGAACACCTATACATTTCTACTTTAGCACGAAGTTTAGTTTTTAACACTAAAAACCACTGTTTTATGGCCACGTAAAATAAAATGTATTAATTAGCATTGGAACTCTTTCTCTTAGCGTATTTACGGCCAGTCTAATGTGCGTCGCGTCGGCAGTGCACTCAGAATAGCCAACGTAATATTAACTTTTGTTCGTTCCATGCATCAGGTGATACAGGATTTTGTAAATGGCACGTTGTTTGTTTTGAATACCTGAAATTGCCACTCACTGACTGTCAGAATCTGGCCTTCTTATATGAAATTAACTATACCAGGTGGTGCACCATTCAACATGTGATTCTTGAAATGAACTGTTGGGAAAATTAAAACTGGAGGTACAAAGTTGCCAAGGGCATTGATGGAGCCTATCAATGTGACATTTTCACCCCTCTCCTGTGATGTGATGCCACAACTTGTTTGGTGCCTTTACAAGCCACTATTTGTGGAAGGTTATAAACTGTCTATATCCCACATTCCTCAACATTGTAAATCAATTCATGGGTAAGCTCATATTTTCCCACGACGTTACTGCATTTCTCAAAAAAAGGTGCGACTACTGGTGCATTAAAAGCTGTTGATCTAGCAATAATGGTAGTCTGGGGCCTTCTTAATGAATCGACATTGTTGTTTTGTTTCGTGTAATCTGTGAACCACTGCTCACCGGATCGGCCATTCACATCCCAACTGGAAGGATAATTTTTATCCTTCACTTTTGCAAACTGAAATGCCAGTTCCATTACTTCTTTCCTAGAGAGGCCATAATGAAGATGACTGTTATTAAATAATTTGTGAGAGCTCTCGCTGCTTCTAAATTAAAAACTGTCCATACTGCACATTGGTTTACATATGGAAGCTGTACATTGCCACTATCGCGATGAACTTTGAAGTGTCTTTGCAGTGTAGTACATGCTACACCAAACTGCTTGACAGCAGTTCCAGTGGCTCCTCCATTATCTTGCACAGCTTGTATTGCTACAGAAAGATTATTTGTTGAAATTTTTGCTCGCTTGCGCCCTTCTTTACTTCTTGGCATATAAAATTAAAGGAGTTCGAGATATTTTGTAATTTTACACTTGGAAAACATTAAACAGTACATATCACTAGGTGGACCTTAAGTCTTACGTAGGCATGTATCAAAAATATTAGAGACCTAGTTTTATAAATTAATATTTGTACCTTGGACTGTGGCTCAAGGTACAACTGTTAGCCATGTTTACTGTTACTGAACCTCTCGCCTAAAGTTTTTCCAAGAAAACTATAAGGTTAGAATCATTGTTAATCTTTGAAGTACAAGCCCAGCCAATATAATATAATTCCCCTTACTTTTGTGGAAAATAATCATATACTGCAAGCGGTGAGCTTTACTTAAGTACCAAAAAACTAGACATGTATTCACCAAAACAAATACAGGTGTATATTCCATTTCTACATTCACTTCTTGTTAAAACCAATCTAAAAGAAACTTAAATATTTTACTTGACCAAATTTACCTGCTTCTATGGTGGCCCTAGATACAACAGTCTCCCCATAATTTATTTCAACTGCATTTAAATGTAGGTGCAAAGAGTAATTCAGTGATATAGCATATACAATGGAAAGTGACACTGACACGCTAAGAAATAATGTGCAAAAATATGATTAAGTTAGGTGGGTCGGTGGTATGGAGCAGTGGACCTGTACTCACAGCTGTAAGCAAGCAACACGCGCCGTGACTCATCCTGGCGGGACCGCTTGTCGCTCGCTACATGCGCATTTACAGATATGTATTGCTGTCGATGGTAAACACATCGAGCACATGCTGTGAAAAGACCTATGTGAAGCGTTTTGACCATAACTGGGCCGTTTTGTACTATGCATTCAGATGTGATTGCATTTCTCCTTGGGTTGGTTTGTTCTATTTTTGTTGTGCATCTGTACGCACTCGTTACTCAGTACAGTTAATGACTAGGAAACAAGTCTACTGAATTATGTTGATATCTGAATAAGATTTAAAGTATTTCTATCAGACTTGCACTCACATTGCCTGTCTTCCCTCCACTGCGGTGCTCTCCTTTGTCCAATATCGCATTATGTGCCCCTTGCCCCATTAAGGTAAGCGCTATGCTGCTAAGAAGCGGTCCTGCTAGGATGAGTCATGGCACGTGTTACTTTCTTGAGTGCAGGTCCACTGCCCCATGCTACTGGCTTACTAAACTTAACCATATGAGTTCATTGTTCATTGGCGTTTCTGTGTTACTTTCCATTGCATATGCTATATCATTGAATTCCTCTTTCCATGTAGTTTAAGATGCAGTTGAAATAAATATGTTTCCAGGGGAAAAATCATATGTGGTTTAATTATTTCTATCCATACACATCACGATCAGTGACACAAAAGTAACAAGGCCAAGTTGCAGTGACATTGTCTAAGAGACATTGTACTGTAGCTTTCATATTGTGTAATGCACTTTATTTTTGCACATTATCATATAGTGAATTAATAACTTATTACTACTTTCAGGTCTATTAATCTACAAAATAAACAACTCTTTATGTATGCAAGTAAATCAATTTAACAATTAGAAATGTGGTTGTCCTCATTATAGAGAACAAACTTTATGACTTTTTGAAAAGGATTAAATTTTCTATTGCTATACAATGCAATATAAATGTATATATATGTCCATCACGCTAAATAATCAACCAGCAACACAGTTAAAACAGTTGACGTCTATTTCAGTAGCAGAATGTAGTATGNGTCCATCACGCTAAATAATCAACCAGCAACACAGTTAAAACAGTTGACGTCTATTTCAGTAGCAGAATGTAGTATGATAATGTTTATGCCTTCTTTACTTGATTCCAGTAAATTGTACTTTTATCTGGTTTCATGATTTGGCAATACAAAGTGAAGAAAAAATATTTATTTCGATTTGACATCTAATTTATTGCCAACAGAGCGACTGGCACTACTCATGTCATGTGTCTCCTGTGTAGGGTTACCGGTCGCCGGGTAGTGGCGCAGTGCAGCTATACAGGTTTATGGCCCTAGCTACTTTCAGTTGTCGCTACAGCGACATGTGACATTCATGTCGCGGTGGAAAATTCACAGCGATAGCAAATATTCCCCACCACTAGTTCATAATTATTCAATTTTTAAAAACAGAACCTCTTAAAAGGAATATTTTCTCAACCCTAGTTACGATTGAACAACATTACTATAATTTTTTTTTCTTAACCTACCTTATTGCTGAGTATTAAGTGTACATCCGGGGCAGGGACAAGTTCTAAATGCGTCTCAGGGCTAGGCCCCATACGCCTACAGGAGAGGAAATTGTATGCAAGGGGGCGTGCATCGCGGCAGAGAGGGATTACGGCAGCCATTGGCCACAATTGGGGCCATGAACTGCATCCTTGAATGTACCTATAGCTGAGGCTATAACTAAGTAGGAGAGGAAAAACGGNCTGAGGCTATAACTAAGTAGGAGAGGAAAAACGGGCATAGGCACCGTAAAAACCCCTCCCGGCAGGAAAGAAGTTCAAACTTGTTAATGCATTACTGAAAATGCTACAGGAGACAGCTGATGTGGATTCCATGCTCTTTAATGTGAAGTTGAAAATCTAGAAGAGAGGGGGCGGGGCTGGCGTGCGCAAGCGGCCTTGAGGTTGAGCTGCTGTCAATATTTCTGTGCAGGCGAACCAGTACAATAATATTGACAGCACCAATTGAATGCACGGTCCCCCTGCTTCTCGTCGAGTGCGTCGGAAAACTGGGCAGCTCTCTCATGGCACCTACTACATCTTCACTCTTCTGCGCTATCAGGGTCTCCACGTCGTGGGTGAAGGCGGGGACCAGTTTTCCGGGGAGCCACCCCCTCCCCATGCTCCAAAATAGTCCGTCGGTCTTGGTGAGTTATTAAAATAGCTTGGCAGGACCTACCAGTGATGGTGGCGAATCCGCTGCCTAGGAGTGAAGGCTGGCGTCAGGATGCTTCCAAGGTTCGATGCATTCCATTTCATTCCTCACGTGTCCGCAGTCGGCAGCCCACAGAATTCAGCAGTGATGTTCTCTACACTTAGCATGTTTCAGCATCTCGAGATCCCCCTCCTTGCATTGATTGTTGTTTTGCTGCCTCCCGCTCGACGCGCTTCGCCATCTCGTACTGAGCTACCTAGGTTTCCGACGTCCACGACGATGGCGCTTTC
>NQII01004833.1:0-68903 GCA_002778355.1 Clitarchus hookeri | reverse complement strand
CGTGGGTGAAGGCGGGGACCAGTTTTCCGGGGAGCCACCCCCTCCCCATGCTCCAAAATAGTCCGTCGGTCTTGGTGAGTTATTAAAATAGCTTGGCAGGACCTACCAGTGATGGTGGCGAATCCGCTGCCTAGGAGTGAAGGCTGGCGTCAGGATGCTTCCAAGGTTCGATGCATTCCATTTCATTCCTCACGTGTCCGCAGTCGGCAGCCCACAGAATTCAGCAGTGATGTTCTCTACACTTAGCATGTTTCANATTTCATTCCTCACGTGTCCGCAGTCGGCAGCCCACAGAATTCAGCAGTGATGTTCTCTACACTTAGCATGTTTCAGCATCTCGAGATCCCCCTCCTTGCATTGATTGTTGTTTTGCTGCCTCCCGCTCGACGCGCTTCGCCATCTCGTACTGAGCTACCTAGGTTTCCGACGTCCACGACGATGGCGCTTTCACACCGGCCAGTTGGTCCACGGACTGGCATCAGCATATTTCCAACCACCCCAGAGCCTGGGGATCCCCTATCCGCCACCTGGGGATGCAACGAGTTGTGGAGTAGTCGGCGCACCAAACTGCCATAGTCTCGCTATACTCGCAGAAACCCTCACATTCGCTGGTCCCAAGGGGCGGGCTGATCCCGGAGAGAGAGCTGCCATGGGCACGATGTTCATGTCACAACAGCTCTAAAGGAATTCATGTGAAGATGTGTATTTTGAATAGTGTGTCTAAAAGTAATCAGGTGCCATCTCTTGGTAAATATGCAAGACTAACTGTGACGCTTTGATGTGTCACAAGCAAGCAGCTGATATAAACTGTGACAATTGGTTGTTTTGTTGAAATTTACTTAATGGCCGATCCTTTGGTTTTAATCATTATTAGGTTCAATGTGTGTGCCTCTCTCCGATTATTACCATTTCACAGTTTGAGGGTTAACGCTAAATGTTTCAGTGACGTAAAATGTACTATTCCATGGAAAGAGAAGGTAACCTCACNCACAGTTTGAGGGTTAACGCTAAATGTTTCAGTGACGTAAAATGTACTATTCCATGGAAAGAGAAGGTAACCTCACTTAAAGGACCTTTATTGTAAATTTCAAAATATAGATACTTTCAAATCATTGCTGGTAAGGCAATTATCACTACTGTTTCATTCGTGCATTTTTTTTAAATGTATATAAATGTATTTTTATTATTGTGACAAATTCGCAGATATAAATCACAGAGATTTGTGTGTCGCAGTAAAATTCATCACAGATACTTGAAAATATAGGGTTAAGCTCATCCTTACAGACCATGGATTTTAACATGTTCTCAGACGACAATCTTTTGTAAAAATAAATTATATTAAAAATCGTTATTTGATACCAGCGATAAAATATATCGTCGGTAATTTATAAAAAATNCACAGTTTGAGGGTTAACGCTAAATGTTTCAGTGACGTAAAATGTACTATTCCATGGAAAGAGAAGGTAACCTCACGAAAAGGACCTTTATTGTAAATTTCAAAATATAGATACTTTCAAATCATTGCTGGTAAGGCAATTATCACTACTGTTTCATTCGTGCATTTTTTTTTATGTATATAAATATATTTTTATTACTGTGACAAATTCGCAGATATAAATCACAGAGATTTGTGTGTCGCAGTAAAATTCATCACAGATACTTGAAAATATAGGGTTAAGCTCATCCTTACAGACCATGGATTGTAACATGTTCTCAGACGACAATCTGCTGTAAAAATAAATTATATTAAAAATCGTTATTTGATACCAGCGATAAAATATATCGTCGGTAATTTATAAAAAATNCTGTAAAAATAAATTATATTAAAAATCGTTATTTGATACCAGCGATAAAATATATCGTCGGTAATTTATAAAAAATACTTGTTAAAGACAATTATGTACTTGGAGGGATACGTTTTTCAAAAAGTATTTGTGCTTTTTTTTTTTTTACAACAATCCCCGTTTAATTTACAAAGTACACGATTTAATTTGTTTCTTTTTCATTTATGTGACTTTTTGCACCGCAAACGTTTTATGCGATGAAGAGTTCTTAAAATTAAAAACTTTGCGTATTAGTTTACGCGAAATGAAAACATTTTTAATAACTTAATTTATTAAATTTTGCGCGATATATCACTGCTATTTATACACTGATAATTTTTTGTTCATTTATTTGACGTGTATTTATTTGTTTAGTTTACCAAAAAGAAAAGAAAATAATTACGTATCAAATAGAAACCCTTTTTACAATGTGCAGAATGATGATGAACAAAAGTGATCTTAATTTGCAAACAATCAACAAATTAGAATATAAAATTCCCAACTTAAACCATTAGATCATGCAATTCTACAGCCTCAAACATCCGTGTTTCATGGCAAAATATGAAAACATACACAACATTCAATTTCACTTGAACATTCAATGCAATTGTCATCTCGTTATAGCCTCGATAAGGCTATTTTCGTGAACGCAGTGCTGCATTCTGGAGGCGTCGAAATCACGAATNCAGCGTGGAACGGCTTTTGAATAGAATTATACTTTCGTCAATATTAATTTCCTTAGTCCCTTTATACAGTCGCTAAAATGTATCATTCAATTTGTTTAGTTAAATAAATAAACTACGTCGATATAAGAACTGTTACAGTTTTTAACTTCTCTCATGATATATTGCTAAAGATTAATTGTGTCTATACATTATTATACTTCACTTTAACTATCATAGAAGTAATTAATATCCGTTGTATATGCTCTACAGTTTTTGACATAATACGTGTTCTGATAGTATTGCATTTAGATTTCGACTTTACTCTAAATTATTGCTGTCTAGAGGAGTTTTTTGTTTTCAGTATCTATGGTTTCATGCCGGAACGGAAGTGTCAGAGGTGTTAGTATGTTTTCTTGTTTTTCGCTATTGTTAAAGTAAGAATGTGCCGTTGAGTCAAATGTTGGAAATAGCTTAAATTTGAGTGTTTGGGCGTTATCGCAAGCCGGTTATATTTCGCTATTTCGCTGGATAAGTGTCAACTCATATGATCAGAAGATGACTTCAAGTAAGAGGNGTTCTGATAGTATTGCATTTAGATTTCGACTTTACTCTAAATTATTGCTGTCTAGAAGAGTTTTTTGTTTTCAGTATCTATGGTTTCATGCCGGAACGGAAGTGTCAGAGGTGTTAGTATGTTTTCTTGTTTTTCGCTATTGTTAAAGTAAGAATGTGCCGTTGAGTCAAATGTTGGAAANTCAGAGGTGTTAGTATGTTTTCTTGTTTTTCGCTATTGTTAAAGTAAGAATGTGCCGTTGAGTCAAATGTTGGAAAGAGCTTAAATTTGAGTGTTTGGGCGTTATCTCAAGCCGGTTATATTTCGCTATTTCGCTGGATAAGTGTCAACTCATATGATCAGAAGATGACTTCAAGTAAGAGGTTAGGAAAAGAATTATCGGATATCCGATCTGCAAATTTCAGTTTCTTTAAAGATATCCATGTTGACGAAAACAATTTGTACATGTGGAAAGGATCAATTCTACCAAACAAACCTCCATATTGTAAAGGTGCTTTCAAGATTGAGATAAACTTTCCAGAGATGTACCCATTTAAGCCCCCGAAAATCACATTCATTACGAAAATATACCACCCAAACATTGATGAGAAAGGTCAGGTATGTCTGCCTACAATTTCTCCAGAGGGCTGGAAGCCAAGTGTAAACATTATCACAGTTATTCAAGAGCTCCTAACGCTCATTGACGAACCAGAAGTGGAACATGCCTTGCGAGCAGATCTTGCTGAAGAATATTTGAAGAATAGGAAGAAGTTCATGCAGCATGCTGAGGAACATACAAAGAAAAATGCAGAGAAGCGTTCATAAAAGTGCAAAGTGCTTGTAGTCTTATAAACTATCACCTCAACTTTCGGTGAAATCCTTTTTGTGT
The DNA here is from genome assembly GCA_002778355.1 of Clitarchus hookeri. NCBI lineage: Eukaryota > Metazoa > Arthropoda > Insecta > Phasmatodea > Phasmatidae > Clitarchus > Clitarchus hookeri. The sequence goes on along the minus strand of NQII01004833.1, from coordinate 64,973 downwards.
TTTGATGAATCAGTGATGTGAAAAGCTTAAGTTCATGCTAAGTGCACATGTAACAAATTTGTTTAGTGTTAGACGATTTGACTCCTGAAACTTGTAGGACCTAGACATGTCCTGTGGTGGTTACTGAAATGAAAATAACATGTTTAGGTTGTATTTTGTACTTTTATAAAATTAACTTGGTACTTTAAGGTGTATTGATAGTGTAGTTTTTTTTTTTTTTTTTTTTTTTTTTTTGTGTGCNAGGTATTTAATTTGCTGTGACTACATCATTATAAAACCTTATGTATCTAAAAACTTTTTATTTAAATATGTTTTTGTAAATAGGCACACTGTGTATTTTATTCATTTTATCAATCTTATCTTGGCATAACTTAGGAAATGACATTGCATTGTTATTTAGTGGTGGGTAAACAGTCAGTGTTTTTACCGGAAAATCAAAGACATCTTTATTAACTTCATTAAAATAATTACTGTATGTAATGCCACTAGGCAAAGTACTATACCTGTATTTGCACTTTATTTTTCAAATTATCACGCACTCAAAATGTAAAATTTTTGACCTCCTTAGTGAACATTATTTGAAACGTGTTTCCAATGGCTAACGTGTGTGTGTGTGTGACATTTTATGTGTTTTGGTTATGCCATCTTAGCATCAGAATACAAACGTTTAGTAAGCAGGTTGTGGTGGATTGTAGATAAACATTGAAATAGTTTCTGGAATTGAATGTTGTTTGTAAAGTTTAGTGCTAGTTTTAACATGGTTTTCCTTCAATTTTCGCGGTCTTTGTTAATGCTTGAATATGTGTGTGTTTCAAAACACTTTTGCNGCGGTCTTTGTTAATGCTTGAATATGTGTGTGTTTCAAAACACTTTTGCAGTATAGTACAGCATTAGACAATTAATTTAAACTTGTAAATACTTTATTCAATTACTTCACTCTAAAAAGTAACCATGGCAAATGTAAAGAATAGCTGCTTTTCCGAGAAAAAAAAATCCCTGGAAAGTAGNCTTCACTCTAAAAAGTAACCATGGCAAATGTAAAGAATAGCTGCTTTTCCGAGAAAAAAAAATCCCTGGAAAGTAGTATATTTTTACTACTAATTACACAAAACACGTATTTAGTAGGGGCATTAACATATTATGCTTACAAACCACAAAAACTATAGTGGGAAGGGCTATGAAGATCAGGGAAATTATGGGGAAAATCATTAAAAAAGTACCCACAAAAAATATTAAATCACTTAAGTTTAACATTTGTCCACCCAATTTCGTAATATGTGCCCACCTAATCTAACTTAACCCAACCTCACGATGAGTGAATCACTATTTTATGTTTTTATCTAACCTAGAATTGTAGGGTTTTAATTTAACCTAGGATTATTGGGTTTTAATCTAACCTATGATTTTATTCTAATCTAGGGTTTTAGAGTAACAGTAAAACATACCGGAAGTATATGAATTAACTCACCTAGGTAGGTGGCGGGTACAATTTTCACTGGCCTTGGCCAAAACAGCGTTAATTCAACAAACTGGCAAATATCCAAGTAACTTGATCACGTCAACTTGGTCACTGAATTCATAAAACACACTATTCCTTGCTTTTTTTTATTGCAGGTTGAGGAAGAATGGAAGAAATCTGTTCAAACTGTACATATGATACATCCGTTTGATTGGTTTTAAAGATCTTGCCTGATTCACCGACTGTTCACGTGCACATTACTTTCACTTCCCCCTAATCTTCTACTCCTTTCTGTGCTACAGCTGCATATCTGTATTTTGTTTGCATATTTTTATTGGTAGCCNCCCTAATCTTCTACTCCTTTCTCTGCTACAACTGCATATCTGTATTTTGTTTGCATATTTTTATTGGTAGCTGACAACTCAGCCAGCTCACATGAAACTATTCTTGCAGATTCACATGGCACCACAAGAGCATCATTACTGCTGTCGGAGTATATGTCTGAATACTGTTAATTTAAGAATGTTACATTGTTCAAGATCAGAGTGAAATGTAAATCCACCAATCAAACGGTGTGTTATCGTATCCCTTGAAATAATGCTTAAGATTGCAAGCCTTCAATTGCCTTCACATTTACCCATACTTTGTTCTCTTCTATTTCATCTGGTGATACAGGCGTGACTAATTGAAGGAAGTGTCTATCTTGCACTTAAGAGAAAGTAATTTGCAGAATTAATAGTTACTCTACATTGCTTTACCTGGTTCCAGACTGCACATTTCGTGAGACCATCGACACCAAATAGAGTGGCAAAGAAACCATTCCCCGTCGAAACAAAAGTCGTGAGGCACGAAACATAAGTTGGACAAAGTAAGCTTGTTTTTGAATTGTGCTGCACAACCGTCTGGAAAAATTTTGAATGTCCTCAAATTAGCATTTTCATCTTGAAGTTCTTGGTTATATTCTTTTCCATAAAAACGTACACAGCTAATTTATCATGGTTCAAATCATCACTTACATTTGTAAATGAATGTGTGGCATTGTTAAGCCATGCACAACCAGTGAAAACTATTATTTGGTTATGGGTCCAATGCCCACTCTTTATTTCATCTTGTAGTGTTGCCATATGATTTTCAGTGAAATCCATCTGCAAAATGACTTCATTCTCCTTTAAAATTTTCCTTGCATCTTTTTGAAGTTTGGTGACTGTATTTGTTTGACAAAACAATGTTTCTTAAGTTTTGATAACTGTGGCAACTTCTTTACTGCTTCCTTAACCGATCCTTCCATTTCAATGAGTTTTGGCAGGTCGTCCAATTCTTTCCACTGTTCCCACTTCACATTGTTGCAGTGAATGTCTTTATCAATTAATTAGTGCAGATCATACACCCAGTTATTGCACTCATTAATCATGCATGTCTCAACTGTTGAATTACAATTGGCAATTTTAAAGAATAGCGACTTTTCCGAAGAAAAAAAATCCAGAAAAGTGGTATATTTTGACTACTAATTACACAGAACACAAATTTACCAGGGAGAACTAACGTATTATGATTATAAGCCACAAAAACGATAGTGGGGAGGGCTATGAAGATCAGGGAAATTGTGGAGTAAAATCACTAAAAATACACCCACAGAAAATATGAAAACACCTCAATTTAACATTTGTCCACCCAATTTCTTAATATGTGCCCATCTAACTTAACCTAACTCCACGATGAGTGAATCACTATTTTACATTTTTAATCTAACCTAGAATTTTAGTGTTATAATCTAACTTCAGGACACCTAACCAAGTTAAACCTAACTTCACTATACGTTGCCACCTCGCACTGAAACATACTGTCCAAGATTAGCCAAACATTGTGCACCGAGCCAGAGTCCCAGCGCCAGCAGGGGAGTAAATTCCCAAAACAGTGATTCAAGGTATGCCTGATTTTTTTTGTAGATATAGAGTGCTCTTGCATTCACGAAGCTTGGAGTTTGTCATATAAACAAAAATAGAGTGTGTGTAGCGTGCCAACGTACACACACCCTATTGTGATTCAACAATAGTGCAGTTACACGAACTTACATTAGGTCTTCCTGCATTACAGCAATCCAAATTTGTTTACATAAATTACACACGATTGCTATTTGTTTTACCCCACAACTTCCCCAATCTTCATAGCCCTCCCAAGTATCGCATTTGGTAGTACTGCGAATATTGTGATACCCCTAGTAAATTTGTGTTCAGTGTGATTAGTAATTTTGATTTAACATGTTGAAGGAACCCTAAGATACTGTATTTACATATATTTTAACATGTTTAACCCCACAATTTCCTTGATCTTCATAGCATTTACTGCGAATATTGTGATGCCTGTGGTAAATTCATGTTCTGTGTGATAAGTAATGTTGGTATACACAGCAATATGCAAATATACAGATGGCAGTAGTATCGCGTACAAAATGTATAAATGAGCAGTGCATTGGTTGGGCTTTCATTTGTAGTCAAGTGATTCATGTGAAAAGGTTTCTGATGTGATTGTGGCCGCACGACGGGAATTAACAGACTCTGAACGCGGAATGGTAGTTGGAGCTAGAGACACGGGATATTCCATTTCGGAAATGGTTAAGGAATTCAACATTCCGAGATCCACAGTGTCGAGTGTGCCGAGAATACCTAATTTCAGGCATAACCTCCCACCATGGACAACGCAGTGACCGAGACCAATTATGTGTGCCCAGAATGGCCAGTGTTAACAGACAAGCAACACTGTGTGAAATAACCGCAGGTATCAATGTGGGACGTACGACGGACGTGTCCGTTAGGACAGTGCGGCGAACGTTGGCTGTACTAGGTTATGCCAGCAGAAGACCGACTCGAGTGTCTTTACTAACAGNGCAGGAATCAATGTGGGACGTACGACGGACGTGTCCGTTAGGACAGTGCGGCGAACTCTGGCTGTACTGGGCTATGCCAGCAGAAGACCGACTCGAGTGCCTTTACTAACAGCACGACATCGCATGCAGCACCTCTCCTAGGCTCGTGACCATATCGGTTGGACCCTAGATAACTGGAAAACCGTGGCTTGGTCAGATGAGTCCCGATTTCAGTTGGTAAGAGCTGATGGTAGGGTTCGAGTGTGGCGCAGACCCCACGAATCCATGGACCCGAGTTGTCAACAAGGAACTGTGCAAGCTGGTGGTGGCTCCATAATGGTGTGGGCTGTTTTTACGTGGAATGGACTAGGTCCTCCGGTCCAACTGAAACGATCATTGACTGGAAAGGGTTATGTTCAGCTACTTGGAGACCACTAGCAGCCATTAATGGACTTCATGTACCCAAACACTGGAATTTTTGTGAATGACAATGCGCTATGTCACCGGGCCACATCTGTTCGCAATTGGTTTGAAGAACATTCTGGACAACTCCAGCGAATGATTTGTCCACCAAGATCGCCCAACATTGAATCCCATCGAACATTTATGGGACATAATCGAGAAGTCAGTTCGTGCACAAACTCCTGCACCGGCAACACTTTGGCAATTATGGACGTCTATAGAGGCAGCATGCCTGAATATTTCTGCTGGGGACTTCCAACGACTTGTTGAATCCATGCCACGTCGAGTTGCTGCACTTCGCTGGGTAAAAGGAGGTCCGACACAATATTAGGTGGTATCGCATGACTTTTGTCGCATCAGTGTTTATGATCACCAATTTTGGGAGTGAATTATTTTCAAGGTCACACAATTCAGAATTTGACCTTACACATCTCAAAAAGTCTCTCTTCAAAAATTTCCATAATATTTACACTTAACCTTACGTATTTTGGCATTTTCTGTAGAAAGTTTTATCATGGAATCGTATATTTTATAATTTTTTTAAAATTTATCTTATGCATGTTAACCATGGGTATGAAGCAGGAATTTTGATTATAGGCCATTCACGGTTACTTAACACTTTTCTGAAGTCCTGCTTAAGTTCTACTTTTGTTTACCGATTATGTATCCTTCCGCTAGATGTAAACATAAACACTGCCATGTGACATATGTTTTAACTGTCAAATTCTTTATTTTCAGGTGTTTAAAGAACTCTTATCATATTTAGAAAACCATTACAATTTAGGCCTATGACCATATTTAGGTCAGCTTTAGGACTTTTTAATTAATAATGTATGTATTGACGGTAGGTAGTTCTTACTGTAATTATTTTACATATTGTGAACATATTTGTGTTATACACAATATAGCACATTACACATAATAACACTAAAATATTTTTCTGTAACTGTATTTAGCACTGTTACAACTGTGGGGTAAAGAAATGTAGTATTTAACCTCTTGTTATTTATGTTTTGGGTTATTTCGTTGGATGGTCTCAGTTGGAATAAATATTAAAACTAAGGGGCAACTAGTTCAACGAAGTAGACAGTAAATTCAAGCACACAACTTGTGTCACTTATTTTTTGTATGTAGCGGCAACATATCTAAAATATAGTGGTAAATATGCACGTAAATAGGTCTACCGTAACTTTTACTCTGCTTATATTTCTTTGCACAGGTACTTAATTTTTACTATGTTTATTTATTTATTTAAAATTTTCTGGCTAAGCTTAATTTGTTGCGATTGTGGCAAACATTCAAATCACCAAAACGTAAATACGTAACACAATTAAGTTTCAAACACCTAGGGCGAAGTTACATAGTTATAAACAGACGTGCCTTTCAAATAATTAATTTCATTTTAAAACAGTTCACTGTTAAAATGTATAAATTTTGCACGTCCTATATTTGCAATCACACACGCAACGAATACGATGTGATGCAGACACAACAATACCCTTTCACACTTGACATTGTTATTTAAAACCCTGCCAGGCTTTGAATTANTACGATGTGATGCAGACACAACAATACCCTTTCACACTTGACATTGTTATTTAAAACCCTGCCAGGCTTTGAATTAGGTGTTGCCAAAATGCCATTTTCTTTTACTAGAGTCTTTACTTTTCTTGCCATTCTGTTGCTAACTTTTTCACTGTCAGAACTGTTTTTGTCTTTTTCATGGTCTATTTATTCATTTCATTTACTTGTGACAGTACTTTCTTGGTTAAACATTTTAAAAATATTTTTTCTACTTTTTGTTTACAATACGACTGTGNTTTACTTGTGACAGTACTTTCTTGGTTAAACATTTTAAAAATATTTTTTCTACTTTTTGTTTACAATACGACTGTGTATGCCATGCCATTGTTTCATTACAATAGGTGATTCACAAAGAGTGCCGAGAGACATGTTCAAATACTCCAAGCTGACATCTAATTCTACGAACTCTTCATGTTGATGACTAGGACCACACGTGCTACCTCCTTCTTTTAATGATTTATCTTGTATCTCCATCAATTTATTTCTTTCTTGATTAATTTTTTTTTACAACTATCACAGATTTTCATTCCTTTCTTAATCTTATCAGTCTTTCTTAATCTTATCAGAAACAGAACACATCCATTCCGTTACAGGCCTAACATTAATTTTTTTTAAAAATGGTTTGTGCTTGTCTTTGTTAAACGGGCTGCAACAATGCCGGCCATTGTAAGAATATGTGCAAACAAAACACTGGCGTAATGCACAAATTCTATCCAAACTCATATAAACAACAATTGTGTGCACAGCAAACTTCGCTCTAAGAGAGATACATTACAACTGAATACTGTGTGCTATGATGATAAATATCTAACAGTCTACCTGCCTGTTACTAGTGTTGGGTCCCAATAACTGTAGTACGATAGTTTTCATAATTTTTCAAAGCTACTAATGTTGAATAGAAAATTACATACCATCTACAAATCCATTACTAAACATTGCTTAAAGTTTTTTTGAGGAAAAAAAAACTTCAAAATTTCTGCAGAATGTAAATTTAAATAATGAAAAAAAAATATATGACAGCATGATAAAACTTTGTACAAACAATACTGAAGTATGCAAGTTTGTGTGTAAATATTTAGAAAATTTTTGAAGATGCAATTTTTGAGATATTAAAGGCCAAATTTTTGAATTGGGTGACCCTGAAAAGATTTACTCCCAAAACTGGTGATCTTATACATCAAACAAAAGCCAGAATAATGAGCTACAAAATGCTTTTCATTTCAGCCTTCTATCACATTTCTAGCGCAAGTAACAGTTAGTTTTGTAACCTTGCGACAATTGAAAAACTAGAAATTTTTAAGATTTCAGATTTGCTGTAACTTGAAACCACATCACCAAAAATCTAAAAATTAGATTGTTTTACTATTTCTGGTAGTACAGTATGTGAGTCAACTTGGGACAAAATTGAAGAGGGTAGGGTTTTTTTTATTTGATTACTTGACTTGGAAATAAAAATTCTTATCAGGTGGGTTAGTGAGCACTGGGCGTGTTCAGCAGGCCAAGTGCTGTTGTAGCACTTGTGCGTCTTCTCATTCAGACGTACTGCTGCGCTGCAGTACTCATTAGGTGGTTCTACGAGAAAAATACTTGTTGCACCTCTGCTGCTAGATGACGCACACTAGTTCCAATTAGATAATTATGAAGAATAAAAGGTTTTAAAAAAAAAAGTCATCATGGATGAACATGAAATATGCCAAATTTTATGTGTTGTTACCCATTAGGTAGCCCTCTGTGCTTGCTATCTCATTCCAGAATGCAGGATGGTGCAGATTCATATTAATTCTCTTTTATGTCTCTAGTTTATAGTCTGTACAAAGTCCCAAAAAGTGCAAACCTCAAACGAGTGAGAGAAATACAAAATCTTACTACCATTGGCAACAAGAACTTTGAAATACTTACCCTCTCTATGGAATGTGGCGTGAACATCCACAATGTCATGTGGAGAAAATTTCGTATTTTACCCAAGAAGTTTTAATGTTGATAAAGTCAAAGTAAACCGTTTGTCAACTTACAACTAAAGGTAACACACACATAATTTATTTCTAACCATTTGCCTCGCTGAAAAGTTTTCTTAACGTTACACTGCAACTTAGATTTCTTATTGCGAGAATGTGTCCCAGTGGTCTGTTGCGACCAAAAATAATTTTGCTGTCAACTATTTCAACTACAGTTAACATTTGTGGTATGTACTCTTGAATAAGTCCGCATAACTTACTCAGGTCTGGTGATCCTTAACTCAGACACGTACAAACCTCCACCCATCATTTAGATAGTAAACATTTGCTGTGTCAAATTCAAAAGGATCCTCAAGTGCATACACCACAGTTCACAAACAGAAAACCATATTCAAATGGTTGCAGAAATTTGTGTCTTCCTTTGGTTTTGTTCACATTATTTTGGTATTGTAGGACGAAAAGGAACAGAGCAGATTACATAAAGAACGGTTACACCACAAAACAAAAATATTCATACTGCTCCAACCTTTTCAGATCAGCCTGTATTCTTCATGTTAATACCTTTTTATAAGTTATTGCTGGGTCAAGAGAGTGAGGACCNCATACACCACAGTTCACAAACAGAAAACCATATTCAAATGGTTGCAGAAATTTGTGTCTTCCTTTGGTTTTGTTCACGTTATTTTGGTATTGTAGGACGAAAAGGAACAGAGCAGATTACATAAAGAACGATTAACACCACAAAACAAAAATATTCATACTGCTCCAACCTTTTCAGATCAGCCTGTATTCTTCATGTTAATACCTCTTTTTATAAGTTATTGCTGGGTCAAGAGTGTGAGGACTGCTACGGTTAATAACCCATTTGCATGTATTTAGTTTAATGGATTTATAAAAATGCCAAAATTTTATTTTTGGGCTGTATTGAAGTTAACTCACTTCTGCATGGGTTTATTTATTATTCAGCATACATCCTGTAAAATTACCTAGTAGAAAGAGCTATGGAGATCAAGAAAATTGCAGGGAAAACTTATTAAAAATATTATTATATGCTTAAAAAAAAAAGTAAAACATTTTACCCACAGCAGAATTGCTTGCAAAAATATGAAGCAGGTGATTATTGTTGAACATGACTCATTACAGCCTGTGAATCTGCCAAATGGTGATAAAAATGTTGTCAGTATTGCACAATCGTTTGTCAAAATCGCCTTGAAGCATCCAACTTTCTGAAAATCTTGACTTCTCCTAACTGGGGCAGTGATTCCTCCACTACTGGGAGCTGAAGACGTTCTCGACGCACATACATATCTAGTTCTATGTAATAGACACAAATTCTGACAGACCCATCTGTCTTGGGCACTACCACCACCATTGGTGCACACCACTGTTGGTCTCGCAATGGGTGTGATTACCCCTCTCGCAACCATGTCATTCAGTCCCTGTTTCATCTTGTTTCTCAAAGGTAAGGCGACCCTTCTCGGGGCACCAACTGCATATGGCTTGTAGTCCTACTCTAAGACTGTCTTATATTCCGTATGGAGTTTTCCTAATCCTGTAAAAAGTTCTGGGAAACGAATAACTTGCTGTGTACTCATCATTTGATGTGCCACTGTACTAACTCCTTTCTTGTTCACCTCTTCCATGGCTCCATTGCCATGAACACTGATGATGTTAAAAGCCCTCAAAGCAGTTCTCCCAAGAAGGGGAATTTGTTGACAGTCCACGTCAGATTTTTTGTTCGCTGTTTTTTCTCATTTAGCGAAAGTACTGTTCTTGCCACTCGTACCACTTTGATGTGTCCTTTCCCAGCACCGAACAGTTTCTTGTGAGTTTTTCCAAGACGATCACTTAACTCTAGTCGAATGACTGACTGCCCCCATACCAACTTTGAACTTAACTTCAACTTCCCCCACATGCAACCGAACAAACTTCCATTGTTGAAACTTCCCCCATATAATATTCCCACTACTGTTCACCCTCCTTTGTTCCTAATTCTTGTACTTTTGCATACCTGCAACACCTCTCATAATGCCCTTTTTTTGTTGCACTTTGTACACTTAACCTTATCTGCCATGCACCTACACCAAGAGTGTGACTGTGCCATGCTGCATTTGTATTATTTACTTGATTCAGAATTCTGCTGATGGGTCTGACTTTTATTTTGTGCTATCTAAATTTTTCTCTTGGAGGCTGGCAAGTATCCGTCACACTATTGCAAACTACATCAATTTATATTTTCGATGGCTGTAGCACTGCTTGTTGCTGTTTTACAGCCTGCTCTGTTGTCAAGCCACTATCCATTTGTAGCTCCTCTGATAACCTATCATCCGTCACACCAATAACCAGCAGTGTTATGAGTGTCTGCCAATTTAAAGACTCCATTAATGAATGCGTTGGCAGCTTTCCCTTTCTTGTTTTCGGTGTTTGAAAAACCTTAGCTTTCATAAATAAGGTTTTCACTCACCAAAAAGAACGACTCAAATCGACATTTCAGAGTTGCATGCTTTCTTATTTGAACTTCTTTCAAAGCAAATGAGTCTAACATCTCGCCTGCCTCGGGGTCCCATGCAGTAGAGCAACATGTTTACTTGCATTTCCTCAGTTTTTTTGCACAGTCCTGATATGATCCGAAACCTTTTTAATCGTCTATCAATTTGTTCCATTTGTATGGCAAATGAAAATAAAAATTCTCAGGAGGCCTAATTTGAAATTGCTTTGCGCTCGCCATTGTGATGTGCTTTACACTGCTTCCTGCCGACCATCGTTACAGTTCCGACCATGAACTGAACTTTACTGGCAATGCTCTGAACATGGAAAATACTTGGTTACCATGACTGCGATGTCTGCAGACATTACCGTAATTATAATGCCTTTACAAGCATTCTAAACGCTTGACACCATGTAGTGTTTATTACCAAACATGTCTCGCCTGCCATGATTGAGTACGTTACTGTCTGTCCTCACTCAGGTCTGCCAACCTCTGTATGCATAATCTCCCTACACTACACATGAAAAATTCTTTAGGCCTTTACATTATATCATTGGTACCGCCATCGCCAGAATGTTTTATGCAGGTATCACAAAAATTTCTGCTTCAAGATTCTTTGGAAAACTTACTCGGGAAAGTTTAGAATTAAGGTATGATGTATCAGATCTAATATTATTGTTCTCCCCTCCCTTCAGCATTTAACAATGCACTCATTCTTCCATATATACAGTGGAAATACAATTTTGAATTGCTGTGAAGTGCAATCTAAACTGTTGGTGCACACTGCAATTGAATGTCATCTTAATATAGTTTACTCTGATGTGAAAATGCATGGTGTGGGGCTGTAGTGGTTAGTGCGCTCATCTCTCGCCAAGATGAACTGGACTCGATTCTTGACAGGGCCGTTCCGGGATTTTCGCATGTGGGAATTATGCAGGACGATGCTGCTGGCTAATGGGTTTTCTTGGGGATGTTCCGTTTCTCCCTCTCTCTCATTCCGGCGCTGCTCCACTTCCCCCTCATTTTACCCTTGTTCGCTCTCTAGACCTCTTTGTTGAGAGCCACCCAAATCTCTCCACTCCACAACACATGGCGAATAGTGTAGAAAAATGGAACAACCTGCTTGGGAGAAAGATGTGGAAGACTGCTCTCTTAATCTTGTCTGCACCCTTCACATTCCTGTTTTCTTGTCCGCATGGTTATTCTTGAACCAGCCTTCCTTCCACTCACCGCCGTCGTCATTTGAATAAAATTATCAGGCAGCACCTTTATCACCACAATTTGTGTAAGCAATGTAGCCACAAAGGTGCTGCTAAGAGTTTTTCTGTGAGAAACAAAAGTTGAAGTGGACATATCGTACAAAGGAAAAATTTGTGACTGTAAAGAACAGTCACCATTCATAAAACATTAGAATTCAATTCTTTGTTTTATTTAATAATACACAAAAACATGTTATACATTCAGGATGTAAAAATACATTTAACATGGGGCAGGTATTCTTGCTACTGAAGTTGCTGAAATTTTTTAACATGTGCACAATTCACTTTAAAAAATTAAGAAGTTTTATATAATTCTATACAGTAGGTAATGTCTAAGAAATAGTAATTGTTGAACAGGGTACCGTTGGCTGCCCTGCATATGTATTACGTGGTATGGCAGCTTGTGTTTTCTACAAATGCATGAAGTCTTGTTAATTGACAGTATGGCACTATTATTTCAACTGTTGTAAAGGACCCACACAAATGGAAAGTTGACCTCCAAAGCATAAAAGGTCAACGATTATGGAAGTCCTGCATAGAGGCTATATAACAGATTTAATAGAAACTTTGTGAATGGGTGATAAAGACAAAATACACCTGCTTGCCATTTTTTTTTTCTTTTTAAAAATTTGTATTAGCAGTATAAACTACACTGAAGAGCCAAAAATACTGGTATAGGCGTGCGTATGCAAATAACAGAGGCATGGAACCAATCAGAGTAACGCAATGCAGTCGGCAGCTACACCGGTTACTGCTGCTACAATGGCAGGTTATTAAGATTTAAGTGAGTTTAAACGTGGTTTTATAGTCCGCGCACGAGAGACGGGACATAGCATCTCCGAGGTAGCGATAACATTTGAATGTTCGCATACGACCATTTCACGAGAGTACCGTGAATATCGGGAATCCGGTTAAACATCACATCTTCGACATCGCTGCGGCCGGAAAAAGATAGTGAACGAACGGGACAAACGACGACTGACGAGAATCATAAANTTGCATATGCATGCCTATACCAGTTTTTTTGACTCCTCAGTGTACAAGATGGACTACAGTGAACTAGCATGCTATCCCCAGTACAGAACTTCTTGGCCGCTGAAGGTCAGTCGATCCGCTGGGCTCTTTGCACTGGCTGGTGCCAGTAGCCTATCACGGCTGTGCGCTGTGGCTTAGTTCGCAGTGGGTCGAGCAAACTGTTTCTCAGTTGCGCTCGAAAAACTTGTGAAAGGTTTCATTAAAATTATGTCACTTTTTGCAACACGTTCATTTTGCTGAATAAGTAGGTAAAAATCTGAAGTCTGTATGTGTATCCGTTCGGGTTTTACATTATTGAGGAGTATGAATGACAGCTGGCATGAACTCATGACTATTTTTCAAAACAGAGAATTTTATTTGTTATTGACCTGAGAAGGAACCATATTTTGTAGGTACATCTAAATGTGTCCGCCTTGCTTTGGAGGGAAAAGATAACAAAGTCTGACTCATGCTTAGTCGACACAAGATAATGCGTAGCAACAGCTGTCCCACTCTAGTACCGCGATGGGTTTCGTACAATTCTCGCTGCTTTTAATTTGCTTGTGTGTAAAGTTTTTGTTTAAATTGTGGTGCTCGACTAACATTGTGCCGGCACCAGTACTTGCAGAAAGGAAGTGGTTCACAAACAAGGCCAATCTACATAACTTAGTGTGCATTATTTTATTTTACTAAATTATTAAAGAATTTCACAAAAGTATAAACAGTTTGATAACAAGAGGGTGTGATGTCGAAAAACATACAGTGCGACGTATATGCAAGGAAGGAGGCAGCAGCATGCAGCATTGCGTCTACGCCAAAAGAAACATTTGTGTTGCATAAAAAAAAAAGGTTTTCAGGAAGAAAGTTACAGATTGTGATAACTTTAACAATGAGTGTGTTCAGAGAAAGGTTTTAAAATTTTCAATAAGGGGAAAAATTCGTACAAATTTTTTTGGCAACTATGTGTGAAAAAATTGGTTATGCAGTTTCAGCAAGTTCCATGGCAAAAGCGTCGAATTTTGTTATAATAAATTGAATGACGGGTAAAGGTTCATAATGGAAACAAATGGCATTACTACTGCAAGCAGGAAAGAGGAGCTTGTGCTGCCATTACAAGCTATAGCACAAATAAGAATTATTATTATATTACTATTGATGGGACGTATGCTTGATAAATGTGACAACAGGGCTTGGTACTACTCGCCGATAGGCCAATAAGTTCTGTGCCTGGTATAACATGTTAGTTTGTGCTGAACACCTGCAGCAATCACAGCCCCATTGTTACCATGGGCAGTGCAGTTGGATTTTATTGAGGAAACTTTTTGTACGTAATGTTTATAACTTTGGCACATTTGGAGACAGTGCTTTACAAAATCAGTTATCTAGCCTAAAAGAGAGAAATTATTGCAGGGGTTGGCTTGGTCACATTAATGAGCCGCTTATGTGGGACAGTGGGAGCAAATGGATATAAATAATTTTTACAATACCCTTTGTATTCAGGGCACTCTCAGAGGGAGGCACGTCTGAGGAGACATTACACCAGTTTAAGAAGACGCTTTTAAAAAAAGTACTCCACTTGGAACATTAATAAAAGATATTTAACAACTAAAACTATGTTTACGCGGGTATCACTATACAGGATGAAAGATTGAGAAAAAATTAAACTGTAAAAATACGTCCCATCTTGATTTTTTCCAAATATATCCTATATGTATTTGGGTAAAGGCAATATTTATTTGTGGAATGTTTTTATTCCCTCCTATTCTTCATTGTGTAAAGTTGTATATTTTAATTAAAAAGTGGAGAGAAACGTACTTTTATAATACCAACAGTAATCTTAAAAAATTAAAATAAATTGTGGCACAAGTATAGTCGGTTCACGACTGGAAAAAACTTTTGAAAATCAACGTATGAAAAAACACCCCGGCCGTTAGCGACATGCACATAACATTACAAGCAGCGGCGAGCGCGGATACAGTTATGTCGTAAGGTTGCCAGCACAAAGAGAGGAAATAGTTCCAAAGTTTTAACGTAATTGTTAATTTATTGCTTACAAATGGGTGTCGAAAAGACTTGTATCTTATTATGCCAATTATTAATGACGTGAGGCTAACGTATTTAGATTTCAACGTTTCTTGCATAGTCACATGATCACGCTCAAGGTGAAAGTAGCGCGGCCATTTGTTTACAAACCTTCATTCTGTGTGTTGTTGACTAGGTGTGGTTGACACACGTGCCAGAGAATTTGTGCGATTATCTTGTTTAACCTATAATAATTCATTTATTTGTCTTGTTTTACTAATATCCGCTCTTTATTATTTGGATTTTAATAACGTATGATTTTAATTTGTGCTCACTTTCTCATTGTACTGATTCCTTTTGTTTTTGTGTGTTTAGTGCACGTGTCTTTCCTCTGCCGCTCTATTCTAACGTTGCAGTATTTGCACATAAGAATTGTTTTCACATTGTCGAAGACGTAGAATTCTTCACTCGCAAACTCTGCCGTCCTATCGAAAACTGTCCCGACAACTTTTAAATAACGTTTTACAATTGCGCTAAGCATCTTACTCAGTCTATCACCACACCATTTTAACATCTGTAGCAATTTCGATCAATACTGATGATCTTGCCTTCGATGTACGGGAATTTATCGAAAATCACTAACGATCAATTGTAAAGACAACTTTTGTCGATTCATCAAAATACTCGCATTTTGGGTTTATAGAATGAAACGTTTTTCGCTGGCATCGTATATTATTTTGTGTGAAATTCTCAAGATTAAAAACTTTACGCTTGTGGAATATCCATTAATAATATATACATGATGTTTATAATGGGTACGTGCATGTACGAACACATGTACACAAAAACACACAGTGGAATTTAAACATTACCATGGGACTGCCACATGGCAATGTTTGTTTACCTTTGGCGGAAGGATACGAAATGGGCTTGAAAGTAGATCTTTAGCAGGGCTTCAAGAAAGTCTCTTGCAGTTGTGAACCGACTATAGCTACTGGTTGGTATTTGTACTGGCACATATGAGTGCGCAAAGAAGAGGNGCGGAAGGATACAAAATGGGCTTGAAAGTAGATCTTTAGCAGGGCTTCAAGAAAGTCTCTTGCAGTTGTGAACCGACTATAGCTACTGGTTGGTATTTGTACTGGCACATATGAGTGCGCAAAGAAGAGGAACATAGAAATAGATGAATGATGGTGCAGTACATTAAAATGTGTCATGTGTACACACACTTATCAGCCTCTGAATATCTTTACTCCTACATTTAATTATGACAACTTTATCACTTCTGTTTTGGCTATGAATTTGATTCTTTCCANGTACTTGTGTGTGACAACTTTATCACTTCTGTTTTGGCTATGAATTTGATTCTTTCCAGGGTTTATAAAAAAAATATAAATGGAATTTGTAACTACATATGTAAATAACCAATAAACCGAAACCAGAGAAAACTTCCGCAGTCACAAGACACATTTGCGTGAGATGCACTTCCACAAGTATCACGTTTTCTAGCAAAACCACAATGCTATTATGAAAAGTTTTATTTTAAAAAGTAGGCCAATTTATAAAACTATCATAATTTAATTATACATACATTGCATCTTGAAAGAATAATTTATGCATTACAAGCAGTCGGTAAATTTGTAATTTGTTACTGTTTTTGGAAATATTTAGAGGTACAACATTTTGTATCACATGGCAGTACTCACATAACATTATTTATTTACTTTACTAAAATATTTTGAGACTAATACAGTACTTCACTATTTTATTTACAACTTAATCATTTTAAGTAAAAAAATTTACTTAATTTTTTACAAGGTCTATTAACACAGAAGTAATTTTACCCTATTGAGGAAGTTGTCCTCGTTAATGTCTAAATTTTTTAATCCTGTCTGACACTTCTAAAGAATTTTATTGTATCTTCAAAATTCACACATACTGGAAAACTATTATTCACCTAACAATAAAACATTCATTTCTAACCACATACAGATCTTTGTTTCATTGCAACAATTAAATACCACTTCACAATTACTGGAAGACCAGTGAGAAATTAAAAAATAAAGTACATCTGAATTTACTGAATATTAATTTTTCTGTATAAATATGCCTCCAAATTCTAGAGAAATTTATAAATGTTATGAAGGAACATCCTAATTACTTGTCACCTGCTCTCCAAGCATGGACACATGCAACTAAAACTTTGATTTTGTAACATAAAGACTTTCAACACACACAAAATTAAACAGTACGACTCACTTTCTCTACAATGCTTTTGACAACATATGTATGTTACATTTTATTTTGCACATCATCCTCAGTCCATTAAAAATACTATTTTTCCTAAGATTACGTGATGAAAATCCACATATGTATGCAACGCTAATCTTGAGGTTGAACAGGTCTGGAAACCATACGTATGGAGAGCTTACTATTTCATTCTCCTTTGGTGCACACATCACATACACCTGTCTGGAGTTCATGTTTTTAATGAAATTGGCCTGTACTTTGTAGTTTACCTGCAGATGGGTCATTTCTCGATATTTGTTAGTAGGCTATAAAAGAAAATGTGGACAGAACCACAATTTCGGGTAGCAGACTCCATAACAGATGTGATTCACGGATCCCTTCGTCTCCTCCCTCCCCCCAAAATCACTTTAAAAAATCTTAACTGCCACAAATATGGTTTGTTCAAATGTGGAATTGCCCCATATGAACAGTTTCAGGGGAAACTAGAACTTGACTGTGATTGGAGTTTTAAACATTATTACTTGAGGCTCTCGACCACCTACTTTTACACGTCTGTGTTTCTCAAGGAATTTAATTTTTTAAATGTTACATCTTATACAGCAAAATTTAATTACGAAGAACTTAATTCCCCCCCCCACCACAATTATTGCCTGGCACCACTTTATTTAATAGTACTTATTTAATGTGCAGTAATTTCAGTATTGAGTATAAAATTAATATTCTCTGGGTGGGTCCTACTGTAGCAGATGTTATTATCTCTTGATAATTACAAATATGTAGTAGATAGTGAACCAAATTCTTATAAATTGTAGCACTACAGTGAAGTTTGATTCTTAATGGGTTCTGCTTGGCTAGGCTGCTAAATGCTACACAGAGCATCAGGGAAAAACTGTTCCATGTGCGTAATAAACTTCCACCTAGGGACAGCATTTGAATAACATTCAACATCCAGTGACAAGTTTCAGTTTTTAATGTATATTTTATGAAAGAGAAAATGGCTAGAACAAGCATTTTTAAGTTTTATAAGAACATGTATCACACGTTTCTTTTTATGACTCCACGAACAGTCATTGCTGATGCCGAAAATCTCGAGAGACGAACTGCCATCCTAAAAACTGCATACCATTTTAGCACCCTGAGCACAGAGGTGAGATGCATATGATGAGCACACCTTGGTCACCCGTACCCATTCGACAATTTTAAGCCTTGGACATCCAAAATACCTCCAGCCAGGTGGAACTCTTAAAAAAAGGTAACCGTTAGTGGTTACGATCAACTGAGAAGAATCTGAACATGAAGCTAAAGGTAAATGGTTATTTGTACCTCATGTGTATAGGACAATCAGACTGCAACATAAATTGGATAATAAAACAACCATCATTCTTTGTCAGCAGGAAATGAGCTAAACTACTCTGGGGAGGAAAAAAGCTTACCATTAGGCACCTGGATAAGCCTACATAAAACCTGATATATTGTCTAAACACAAACTTCAAACTATAATTTTAAGTTTATAAATACAGTAAATGCTTTGGCTGTCACAGTGTCGGGATTGCAGGTTCAAAATTTTTTTTGTTCACAGGGTTTTTGCAAATATTCAGTATGCCAAAACAATAAATAAAAATTTTGAGTTCAACAAATATTTGAGTGCTTATTGACTGTTCGTTATTACTACATTATTTCTAAAAATAACTTGTTTTCAGAACCGTTGGGTTGAAATATTTCAGTTTTTTTTAAAGTTCTTCAAGGGTTTTATAACATGTAGCATTTATTCTTTGATTAAGCAGTCAACCCAAATAACGTATTTTTGATGTTTATTTAACAGGAATGTTCTTGGAGTTTTGTGATACATATGCAACTACTGGTTGTACAACACAAGATTGATTCCACATTTTAAATTGAGTTTGTTTAAAACATAATAAGTCAAAGGTTTAAAGATTTTTGTTTAACTCTTTAATGTTGAGATGCTTATGAAATTATTTTTCATTTTTGTTTCAATTTCATGGAATTCCGTAACATAATTTTTATTTTCTTGAACAAAACATCACATTCGCACAACACTATAATTAATGTTGTGGCACTTTTTTAAATTACTTGATTCAGTCACAACTAGCACAATTTGTCAACCACAAAACACTTTCTTATGGTAAAATGTACAGTAACTAATTAGATCACACAACTTGGAGAAGCAACCGGCATATTATGTTTAGTGTGGTCTGTTTGGAACAGCCAATAAGGGGAGATTTTTATGGAATGGTATCCAGACCTGTTCTAAAATCAATCCCGAAGACAACTTTACATCAGTGCAATTAGAAGTACATACTGAAAATAGTCGAACACTGTCTCCTGAAGGAACATTTAAAACACTAGAATTCTGGAATAACTATCACTACACTTGCATGTATTTAACTGGAAGTCCACATGTACTATTCAAATAAGTTTACTTATATAATATAAATTAGAACAACATGAAATCCAAAGTGTTTGTTAGGTACATATTTACAGAATGTATGTACATACGGTATTCATGTGCTATTGCAAATAACATTGCTTTCCACTGAAAGTTCTCTACCCTGGCTCTTGTAGCCAGATTGATTTCACTAGTCAACAAAATTTTACTCACTGCAATGATTACTTCTTGTACGTTTGTTCCTGAATTACGTCAAAAGTAATAATCTAATCCTTAGAAGAAAAAAAACAACAATCACGTTATTTACGTGACAGCAACACCGCCAAAACACACACAGGTCTGATTGTATTAATGATAATTGTATAATTTACATAAGGCATAATGCCCAATACAAAAAAAGTTGCTGTAACTTGTACAGTTTGGGCTTAAAACAATTATGCTTGATTAACTGGTGTGTAGTTAATCAGTTTGATAAAATTACACTTGGAGACACTCATGAGGGTACCAATCATGCTAGTTCTTCTTAAAAATTTGTACATATCAGTGAGATAGTTTGGCCTGAGGAGCGCGGCGAGGAGCAGGCCTGCCAACTAGGACATGATGTGATTGCCGTGGAGGAACAGCAGCTTGTCGACAATCTCGGGCGCGATGCTGGCGCGACGCAGGTCGTACAGCACCTGGCTCTCGACANGCAGTAATTTCAGTATTGAGTATAAAATTAATATTCTCTGGGTGGGTCCTACTGTAGCAGATGTTATTATCTCTTGGTAATTACAAATATGTAGTAGGTAGTGAATCAAATTCTTATAAA
Organism: Clitarchus hookeri; assembly: GCA_002778355.1. Taxonomy (NCBI): domain Eukaryota; kingdom Metazoa; phylum Arthropoda; class Insecta; order Phasmatodea; family Phasmatidae; genus Clitarchus; species Clitarchus hookeri. The sequence continues at coordinate 44,399 of NQII01004833.1, read as the reverse complement.
TTTTAGCACTACAGTGAAGTTAGGTTCTTAATGGGTTCTGCTTGGCTGGGCTGCTAAATGCTACACAGAGCATCAGGGAAAAACTGTTCCATGTGCGTAATAAACTTCCACCTAGGGACAGCATTTGAATAACATTCAACATCCAGTGACAAGTTTCAGTTTTTAATGTATATTTTTTGAAAGAGAAAATGGCTAGAACAAGCATTTTTAGGTTTTATAAGAACATGTATCACACGTTTCTTTTTATGATTACACGAACAGTCATTGCTGATGCCGAAAATCTCGAGAGACGAACTGCCATCCTAAAAACTGCATACCATTTTAGCACCAGAGGTGAGATGCATATGATGAGCACACCTTGGTCACCTGTACCCATTCGACAATTTTAAGCCTTGGACATCCAAAATACCTCCAGCCAGGTGGAACTCTTAAAAAAAGGTAACCGTTAGTGGTTACGATCAACTGAGAAGAATCTGAACATGAAGCTAAAGGTAAATGGTTATTTGTACCTCATGTGTATAGGACAATCAGACTGCAACATAAATTGGATAATAAAACAACCATCATTCTTTGTCAGCAGGAAATGAGCTAAACTACTCTGGGGAGGAAAAAAGCTTACCATTAGGCACCTGGATAAGCCTACATAAAACCTGATATATTGTCTAAACATAAACTTCAAACTATAATTTTAAGTTTATAAATACAGTAAATGCTTTGGCTGTCACAGTGTCGGGATTGCAGGTTCAAAATTTTTTTTGTTCACAGGGTTTTTGCAAATATTCAGTATGCCAAAACAATAAATAAAAATTTTGAGTTCAACAAATATTTGAGTGCTTATTGACTGTTCGTTATTACTACATTATTTCTAAAAATAACTTGTTTTCAGAACCGTTGGGTTGAAATATTTCAGTTTTTTTTAAAGTTCTTCAAGGGTTTTATAACATGTAGAATTTATTCTTTGATCAAGCAGTCAACCAAAATAACGTATTTTTGATGTTTATTTAACAGGAATGTTCTTGGAGTTTTGTGATACATATGCAACTAATGGTTGTACAACACAAGATTGATTCCACATTTATTTTAAATTGAGTTTGTTTAAAACATAATAAGTCAAAGGTTTTAAGATTTTTGTTTAACTCTTTAAGGTTGAGATGCTTATGAAATTATTTTCACTTTTGTTTCAATTTCATGGAATTCCGTAACATAATTTTTATTTTCTTGAACAAAACATCACATTCGCACAACACTATAATTAATGTTGTGGCACATTTTAAATTACTTGATTCAGTCACAACTAGCACAATTTGTCAACTACAAAACACTTTCTTATTGTAAAATGTACAGTAACTATTAGATCACACAACTTGGAGAAGCAACCGGCATATTATGTTTAGTGTGGTCTGTTTGGAACAGCCAATAAGGGAATATTTTTATGGAATGGTATCCAGACCTGTTCTAAAATCAATCCCGAAGACAACTTTACATCAGTGCAATTAGAAGTACATACTGAAAATAGTCGAACACTGTCTCCTGAAGGAACATTTAAAACACTAGAATTCTGGAATAGCTATCACTACACTTGCATGTCAATGCTGTATTTAACTGGAAGTCCACATGTACTATTCAAATAAGTTTACTTATATAATATAAATTAGAACAACATGAAATCCAAAGTGTTTGTTAGGTACATATTTACAGAATGTATGTACATACGGTATTCATGTGCTATTGGCCTATTGCAAATAACAGATTAAATTGCTTTCCACTGAAAGTTCTCTACCCTGGCTCTTGTAGCCAGATTGATTTCACTAGTTAACAAAATTTTACTCACTGCAATGATTACTTCTTGTACATTTGTTCCTGAATTACGTCAGAAGTAATAATCTAATCCTTAGAAGAAAAAAAAAACAACAATCACATTATTTACGTGACAGCAACACCGCCAAAACACACACAGGTCTGATTGTATTAATGATAATTGTATAATTTACATAAGGCATAATGCCCAATACAAAAAAGTTGCTGTAACTTGTACAGTTTGGGCTTAAAACAATTATGCTTGATTAACTGGTGTGCAGTTAATCAGTTTGATAAAATTACACTTGGAGACTCTCATGAGGGAACCAATCATGCTAGTTCTTCTTAAAAATTTGTACATATCAGTGAGATAGTTTGGCCTGAGGAGCGTGGCGAGGAGCAGGCCTGCCAACTAGGACATGATGTGATTGCCGTGGAGGAACAGCAGCTTGTCGACGATCTCGGGCGCGATGCTGGCACGACGCAGGTCGTACAGCACCTGGCTCTCGACAGGGATGCGGTGGGGAGGGGTGGCGGAGGCAGGCACACAGTTGTAGCGCCGCGCCAGCTTGGCGAGGTGGGGGCACTTGAGGGCAGACTTGGCCCACCACTGCAGGGGGCAGTGGTCCAACGGGGCAGTGCTNGCACACAGTTGTAGCGCCGCGCCAGCTTGGCGAGGTGGGGGCACTTGAGGGCAGACTTGGCCCACCACTGCAGGGGGCAGTGGTCCAACGGGGCAGTGCTCTCGCTGTGGTACTGCACCAGCTCCAGGTTCGCCCGCTCCTCCGCTGGCATGCCAGACTTGGTGCAGCACANGTGCTCTCGCTGTGGTACTGCACCAGCTCCAGGTTCGCCCGCTCCTCCGCTGGCATGCCAGACTTGGTGCAGCACAGGTCCCCCAGTAGAAACTCCATCCCTGCACCCACAACGTACGTATATTAATCAGAATATTTAAAAAGTTTGTTAACCTTTTATGACAATTTTCAAACTACAAACGCAGCGCCAAAAAAAAATTTAATTAATTTCATTACAATATATATTCCAGTGCTAAACCATTCAAAGAAAAGTATGATGCACCACAGGTGATATTCCTGATTCCTTCCGAGTTTCTACCTCAGGTGTGCTACCCCCTAAGCTAAGCGATGCCATCACCAGACACCCAAAACATCTGTGCCGTAATCTTAGTGTGAGCCCATGAGGTCCACTGCTACCTGGATGCAGGCAATCCGCGCGGCATGCACGCCTGCCTTAGCAGCTTGGTTGCATCCTAACACTTGGACCAGCCTTCCAGCCAGGTGAACTGAACGTGCATCCTGCTTACCTAGTAGGGACATGAGCACACTACTCCATTGCTCTCACTCCTCGCTCGCCCCTGGCCAGACAGGTAAAAATAGCACAGATCCATTTTATTTTTGGTGTTGGCAATGTAACTGTGACCTGAGAAAATAGTGGCTCGAAAGGGCCTTTAGTGTGTCACTTCCCTGGACTGGACCACCTTTCTCAGGTGGTGAGTGATTTCATACTGCAGTCTGTTGAGTGGTGGTTGGCAAACAGTGAATCTAATGGCCACGAGGTGAACCAGAGTACGGCAGGAAATTTCAAATGTGGCAGAAAGGTTATCTTATATTTAAGTCAGGCAGCTGTTTGGCTTTAGTGATGTACTTGTGTGCCAATTACCATACAGTCCATCATCCAGTATGTATTTTCAGGGTCTCTAAGCTATGGTAGGAGGTGGATATAATATTGCAAGTTGCAGATGTCCATATTTGTGATTGGGTTCCCAGATAACCAGTCAGGGTAGGCCCCTCCTGAATGGTTCCTGCACCAGACAATTACTATCGACCTTTTTCTCTTTGACTAATTAGTTGTGCATACCTTGTAAAAAGTTTTAATGGGATTTTGCTAGTGAAAACTAAAAACTATTAATAATGCAATAAAGTGCATGTAGGAACCTGCACATTTAACTTAACATTGTTCTTATGGGAAACTAACTTTTACAATATAATTTTTATAAGGTTGTTATTTCGAGAGATGAAACTGAAAAAAAAAATGTCACCTATCAACTGCATTAATAAATACTACATTCCGCTTACCTTACAGTAAATAATTACTCAAGCAACTGAACTTACCAGACAGCCTGCCTTTCTTGTTTGGTGTCTCATCGGGACTGGAATTGTCACCGCTGTCCTTGTTCATGTTATCTTGAACCAGTTTTGTGAGGAGATCTTTGACAGGCTCCATCATTGCTTTGGTGTTCTCTTCGCAAGGCAGTATCTTGAAGCGCGGGTCCAACGTTGTGGCCACATGAAGAAGGCTGCTCACTATCGAGTCATTATACCTGACAGGCCAGCAAACAAACGCGTATACAACCATGGCCACTAAAGGATATATATACTTGCTGTATACAACAAACATGATACAGGATATTGTAGGAATTAGTGACGGATATACACATGGTGTAGTGCAACCTCTTTAATACAAACCTCAAGGGAACTAAAATTTTTGCATTTTGTAATAATGAAGCTTGTAAAGTAAACCCCTGATTTTGTGACAGTAGCGATTTTACAACATGCTCAGAAAACATAAAATAATCATGAGAGGAAGATTGTGAGGACAAAATAATGGTTGCTAGGCAACCATCTCCCACTCATTAATGCCGATCACACAGAAGTACAGCCCAAACTTATTCCTCCNATGGATATACACATGGTGTAGTGCAACCTCTTTAATACAAACCTCAAGGGAACAAAAATTTTTGCATTTTGTAATAATGAAGCTTGTAAAGTAAACCCCTGATTTTGTGACAGTAGCGATTTTACAACATGCTCAGAAAACATAAAATAATCAAGAGAGGAAGATTGTGAGGACACAATAATGGTTGCTAGGCAACCATCTCCCACTCATTAATGCCGATCACACAGAAGTACAGCCCAAACTTATTCCTCCAAGCCAAATGTTCACATGTAAGTTCGCATCGCACCTCATGGGTCCCACGCACCAGAGATTGTTCTTATAAGCCCATATTATTTGGCAAATATTTACCTTTTGAAATTGAAGTGAATAATATTTCATTTTAAAACCACGCAATATACGAGAGACATGTAAATAAATATGGTCATAAAGATTTTTTTCTTTATGATCTTCAGTATGTAGTTATTAATTCAAGACTGCATCCTCTGATTTTTTTCTTAAGATTCCACTNATGCAATATACGAGAGACATGTAAATAAATATGGTCATAAAGATTTTTTCTTTATGATCTTCAGTATGTAGTTATTAATTCAAGACTGCATCCTCTGATTTTTTTCTTAAGATTCCACTTGGCACTTGTAGTGAGTTAGGGTACTCAAGCTTGCTGCTTGCACATATTTGTTGAGACAAGGATGCTGTTTCTATGCCCTTCTAGGATATCAGTTTACTAGTATTCAGAAGACATATCTTTGTTGAAATAAAAAATATTTCAATAACTATCCTCCTGCAAGAAGTCGCCAGATATTTACATCACACTCAGTAAAAATTAGGTGCAGTACAATATTTAAACAATTTTAATGGTAAGAGGAGGTCAAGAACATACATCTGGGTGAGTCAGTGAGCGAAGAGATTTGGGTGGCTCTTAACATCGAGGTCTTGAGAGCTAATGAGGGTTAAACGAGGTGAGTATTTAGCAGCACCGGAATGAAGGGGCAGAGGAAACTGGAGTTCCCCAAGAAAACCTGCCAACCAGCAGCACCGTCCGGCACAATTCCCACATGCAAAAATCTGGGGGTGGCCCCGCCAAGAATCGAACCAGGTTCGCATTGGTGCGAGGCAAGTAGTCTAACCACTACACCACATCAGCCTCCACACGTCTAGAGAATCATTTTATTTGCAACATATCTCACTATTGAATTAAATTATTATTTCATGAAAGTGGAAACCATAGGAAGATCTGGAACAGTTCTTGGCCACCTGCGAGCAAGAGTACGAGGAAATACCTAGGAAACAGTGGGTACAATGGGCAAATAAGCAATTAACAGGGCCATATTACACCGGTGGAAGCAATATGGGGAGTTTGTGATCCCCATGATATGAGTTATAGATCAAACTGCACAGGAAATTCACATACGAGGACATACTGGCCACGATGACCCAGAAATTTTACAGCCTGAAACAGAGAGCCAATGAAGAGGCCAAAATTTTTAATCACTGCAATGCATAAGTATATAACCACTTAGCGCCTAACCAGGTAGAGAGAAAAGGGGTACGCATTATTACCAAGTACTACTCTCAACCTTAAGGACTCCCCCTCCCCCTTTTTTAAGCCAACACTATTGAGAAACTAGTCAAGAGAGCACATGAAGTTGAAATCGATCACCTCAAACTTGAGGAAGCAGAGTAAGCGAGTGAAGACCGCAATTACTCAACCGGATGACATGCAAGTTGCCAGGCGCCACATGCAATAAAACCAGTAAAGGGAAAGCTGCCCCTTTTATGCCTAAGTGTCGGCACTGCCTCGAACCGTATCTCGACAGGGACTGTCCAGTAGTAAGGGGTAGAACACAGGGGAGAAGAAAAGCAGAAAAGATTGACACCGAAGCAAAGAAGAGGAGAAAGAATCACTTCAGGCAAAACGCTCAGGGATAGAAACAGTCAGAGGTGTGAACGGTCCCTTAACCCTGGCAACGTAAATAATGGGGTCCAAATGTAAGTCATGGAAGGCCCACGGAATATACCTCACATGCCCTGTACTTCTTGTTTTGAATGGGAAAGAATATCAAGTGGTTTTGGGCACCGCCGTGATAGCGAACTCGCCCACATTGCTGTTAATTTGTGTTAAAACCCAATGTTACCGGGAAATCCAGCTAGTCCATGCAGAGTCGAAAACTCCACATAGACGGCATTATCAAAGTTGCACTGCGGACTGAAAAAAAGGCAATGAATACCCTGTTTTTTGCTGCCTCTCATCTGGGGGAAAAAATCATCCTCTGTCACCCATGGTTAACAGAGCAAGACTGCATCATAGATTGGGAACAGCACCATGTGGAAGTGAACTGGGAAAAAGACTTAACAAATCCTGTGCCATAACAGAAAATTATTAGCGAGCTTGTTCAGCACGAATTAGCCCTGGAACAATCGGAAAGCTTGTTACAAATCCTAAGTAAAACCTCCATAATTTGAAATGCTCAGGGTCAAAATTTTTGACTTCGAATTACATAATTTAAAATTTCCCAACTGCAAAAAAAATTTTTTTTAAAAGAAGTTATTGTTTGGGGAATGTCTTCTTTTCCTTTGAAAAAAAGTGTTAACATTGCACAAGTTTGAGAATACTAGTATTTGCACTATTTACTCACGTACCACTTGTGGTTTTTCCTGAAAATAAGGCTTCCTAAACAGTGCCGATGACACGTGGGCATGTCCAAATCTCGGCGTCAGTGTATTGAAGCAGTCAGAATATGGTCTACAAATGCGTTGTCCAAAAGTGAGCTTTCATAATCTGACACTATATAGCAGATAAATTCAGCACATTATTTGTTGTTGCATAGTTAATTTGATACTGCTTAATTATAAACTATTTAATGTTGGCGAGATAGGTGATTTGAATATTTATTTATCTTTAAGATATAGGACCTAACTGTTTTATTTTAATAAGTTCGCCAACTAACATCCAAGTGATTTTCTTTGAACTTTACGTTTTTACAAATTTCATCCTTCATGTTAAATATTTCAGACCAAATGCAGACAGCATTAATTATCATTTCATCATGTTCATCTTGAGAAAGCCGACCATGCAAAAGTTTCTGAAGTATTCTTCTTTTTCTATCATCTTAGGACACAACTTGGGACATAAGTTCAGTTTTCTGAATGCTTTGACTTGTGACACAGGTTCTCTTGGGACATGGGAGGTTGGGACAGCACCACGGCATCAGAGGGTCACCGGCACTAATAGGCGTATCCTTGTCTTAAGACTCAGGTTGGAATAACGCAATTGTAGGCAGGCCTTTATGCACGCTGATGATGTGGTTGCTGGCGGCAAGATAAACACTGGCACGCACTTTCATAAGATCTTTGACGCACCACGAGCGATGTCATTCTCTCATCTAGCCTCGCCACAGCTGTAGCCCCCTCCTAAGAAGAGCCGTTATGCCGTACATCCCACAGGACGCCTTCAAGCCAACTTGTCCAGCTATTGCCACCTGCTGCGCCGCAACCCACTTCACAGCATTGTCGAGAGTTCCACTCTGCACGACACCGCCTTGCTGCCCGCCAGCACACCAAAGCCACCGCGCTTCCAGCTAACTTTTAGCTCACCTACAGCTTTCACGAGTACGAGTACAGCTGACTTGAAGTTGCTCTCACCTCCTCGCGCTGCCGCGTCTTCCAAGACTAGGTACAATACCAGTTGGCAACTTAGGTTCGGCCCTTCAGACCGCAGTCAGGGTACAGGCTGGTTTGTGTGTGTTTGATTGAGCAATCAATAAAACAGGCATAAATCTGGCTTGGTTGAGTTGTCTCTTCCAGTGCTCTGTATTTTCCCACATCTTGCTCCCGCTAAGTCCCTATTTCGTCACCATTCCTAGAAAGACTCTCCTAGGGATAGACACGAGCCAAACCCTCATCCTTCCTCTCTCACCAATTGTCAGCTGTCTCAAAAGTGCAGTTCCGGAAACTCGCCTTCCTGGGCCTCACTAGAATAGTTGTCTCCTGGACTATCGCCCTTCTAGTAAGTGCCTGCCTAGGTCTACCTGCAACGCCTCACGCGCCAGGTCACTTTCTTGGAAACGATAGGCCAACCCCCAAGGAGTCCCGCTCTGCGTGACACCTGGGTCTGCCCGCGACGTCCTGCGTGCCAGGGAGCCACGGGAGTGGATGCCCCCAGCATTTTACTGTCACCTACAGTTTGATACTTGGATCTGCCCACGACGTCCCGCACGCCAAGCCACTGGACTGAAGGCCAGCAGAACAGGCCTCCAACCCTACCTAACATCCACATCCTACTCTCCACTAGGCTGTGTCTACCCCCTTACTGGCCACCCTCTATCAACCTATTTGTCACACCGTTTTATATCCCTACCATGGTTCCCACTCGCCCATCGCTCGCAAGTGCACCACCCAAAGCTCAACACTCAATTATAGAAGTGGCCAAAAGCCAACAGCCTAGACACCAGAAAAAATCCCGTATAAATGGGGATGACTGCTTCACCGTCGTTCAGGGAAGGGGGGGCAGGGGAGTACCTCGGCCTCACCATTTGACTGCCATTCCCATTAAGGGTGAATGACGAGGCGACATCTTTTTTGTGGAATGGAAAACACTTCTAAATAAAATAGGGCACACAAAAAACAACGGGTGCATTTGTGTTAAGGGTGCGTCATACTACAGTGGAACCNATGAGGTATTTTGCGTGTCCGAGGCTAAGGTGCACACCACACCCTCTCTACGGACAAGCCACTGAACTTGTGTGCAGTCTTCGGTCTTTCCGCCTACAACTTGCCTCTGTGACACTTTCAATGGCGACTCTAATTTTACTGGTGTAATAACTGTATGCTGCATAGTTCTGTGCGACTTAAAAAATGTCTGTTTTCACCATTTATAGTTTTAAGAAATTGATAATAAAAACTAGTCTCTGCACGTGAAAAGTTTAATGAATGCCATTCGTACGCAGGGACCACAAAAATAAATCAAGCAATTTTAAAATTAAATTTATTTCACCTAAACTTGGCACATTATTGGCCACCTAATAAACAACAGCTTTAAGTATTAGCAGGAAAGTTAAAACATTACTGGTAAATCACAGTGATAGTGCTACTGAGAAAGAAAAATTAAATTACATGTAAGGTATGTAAAAGTCTGTAAGAAAAGTAAATAGTGACGTGCATTTTGTGGTCCCAGAAATATGGTAGATATTTCCACAGAGAGTTTACGCTGTCTTCCAAATACATAAATGAATCATTCCCACGCCAGTCTTCTCTCCAACTCTTTTCCTTTCCCTTCACCTGTATAAGTATTTCCCTCTCCCCCTTATATTTATTTGTCTACCACTTCCTGTCTAAAGGACATTGTTTGTGAGCTAACCTGTAAGGGAGAAAATGGCACAAAAAAGAAAAAAAAACAGAGGGCATGGAACAACTACACAGTAACCTACTGGTAGTGGTAGTTGAGCCATAATTTCTCAGATTTTTCTGGCTGCACTTCAGCAATACACTGACGAAAAGGCGGTGTTACGATGAATGCCATAAGTTTTACATGCTTCTTACACGGCTGAGTTTAAATTGCTTGTCATAAAATATGCAGAAGAAAATGGAAACCGTACAGCGCTGGGCAAATTGACATGGCAGATCCTGGAGTCAATGGTAACGAGGGAAGGGGTGACACCACTTTTCTTTTTTGGGAGGTGTGGACTGTCACATTACAGAACACCCACTGCTGCATAAGAGAAAGAGAAAAAAGAAAGCTGCTCACCCCAGCAGAAAAATCAAGTATTTTCCAAACAGGTATCACCACTCGCAAATGTAGTGAAAGAAAATTTTCTTACATACTTACTGAACAGAACACCACAAATTGTTGATGCAGTTTCATTCAGGAAAAATACTAGGTTTCCTAAAAGTTGTTGCAAAAAATCATGGTGCGTGCTATACACGAAAGACATGACACTTTGCATTGTACTTTCACTTACTTCCACTCATTTCAAATGTAAAAAAAAAAAAAGAATAAAAACCAAAGCACTACAAGAAAATATATTTTTGTTGACACAAACTTCTGTACCTCACATTCTTTAGTTTCTCCCATAAATGTCGAGTTTGGGTTTGTTCGATACAGTGGACTGCCTGACTGCCCGGGCCACCTGTTGTGGCCACTTGCAATGCTTATTTTGTTGCACAGCAGGAATATAATTACTGCAGTGATTATAAATTATATCAATTTTATGTACACTTAGAGGACATTTTACTTTGAATTACATATTATTTGTAATTAAACTAACTCCAAAGCATATAATATCCCATTCTTAAGTTCAGGGGCTAACAATAACTTCAATTTACATAGAATTTTGAATTTACAGAGTTCGAAGTAACGAGATTTTACTGTATACAACTACAGAGTATTCGAGAATGCCGGGCCCCTCAAGCAAACCCCCGCCATTACTGATGAAATTCGGTTAAAGCACAACACCCAATATACTATAGATCCAGTCGATAATCTGGACCCTGGCTGAGGATGATATTGGAACAAGTTGCAGACACAAGGAATCACTGAACCTGCCTACTCTCAGTATAATTCCCGTCCCCAAGAAGGACGGAGGGGCTAAGATTTTATGTAAATTACGAAGCTGTCGATGATGTTACCCACCCTTTCGCTCCCCACAGTATTAACATTGTACATACTATTTGGGACCATGGAGAATAAAAGATCTTTATGACTCTAGATATGAGAAGTGGATACTGGCAGATGCGAGTACATCCTGCTGACGCAGTACACCACATTCACCATGCCAGAAGAGCAAACGCTCCATTTTGGAGTAATACCATTTGAACTCGAAAATGCCCCAGCCACTTTCCAAATGATGATGTCCACTGTTGTCTTCACAGGTTACATTGGCAAATTCAGCTACGCCCATTTGGACAACGTAATAATCTACTGGAGCTCATGCGAAGAGTACCGTGTACACCTGCAAAAAATCCTGAAATGGGTGGCTGAGAGGTTACCCTGCTCACCTCCCACTAAGGTGAACTGGGTTCAATTCCCGGCAGTCGCATCTGGATATTTGCATGTGAGAATCGTGCCGGACGATGCCGCTGGTTAGCCGGTTTTCTCGGGGATCTCCCATTTCTCCCGCCCCTTCCTTCTGACATCTCGCTTCATCCTCATTGGCTCTCAAGACCTTGATATTAAGAGCTGCCCAAATCTCTTTGCCCACCCACCCTAGTGTTACTCGAGATAAATTTTGTGTTATGCTTAAGTAGGAACAGCACACATTGATGTGGCATATTCAATAGATCCAATTTTCAGAAAGCCTGTTCCTAATTTAAACTTATATCAAAGATCTCCACCTTGTTTTACACATCAATGGTCCATGAAGCATGCACCTCTTTCTGTATTCCAGCAGAAGTGTTTGGTGCAAGTTATCTTGCTAAGTTGTAACGAACAGCAATACAATGCAACAGCAACGCAAAAAGTTTCTAGTAGCAGAAATAAAAATTTAGCAGTATGCCTGGCATACACAAACCTTTGGGATAAATTCTCTGCAAGTGACTCCTTGAACAAGCGAGCTATTTCAGAGTCCGTCTGCTTGACCTTGAGGTGGGAACTGTTGAGTTGCCACAGCAGGGGTTTCAGCAGTGATATCAGAGGTGTCTTCTCTTCACTCAAAGTCATCATGGTCACCTGAAACATTACACTGGAATGAAAAAGACTGGTTATATTTCAGTACATATGTACCACCAGTAGGCTAAAACGTTTTTTACTCTAGTTGTTTATACAAATACTATTACTTTAGTTTTAAAACTAAGCTGGATGTTGCAAGTGAAGAAATGTTGCCATAAAAACAGCGCCATTAGTGTTTTATTACCCTCTTAGTTGTTCGGAAAGCAAGTAATGTGTTAAACACAAAATTTTAAAAATATTTCCTGATATAAAATAAACAACTGAGACGCAATGACACAAATTACACTTAAAATATTCACACATCTACTAAGAAGGGTTTTTAAGAGTACATGATGTTAACAAATATAAACTGAAAGAAGATGTCACATTACAGCAAAACCCTTCTATAATCTTCAACATTTTCCCATCTATAATGCAGGAGTTTTCTGTTCCTGACTGTTTCTCCACTAACATAATTTTAAAAATTTCCTGAAATAATGTTTTTACTTTCCCTTGAATATTTTCAGTGGGTTCCTATTATAAATGTCTAATTTTTGTCACCAAACAATTTTATATACAGTAATTTAAATTTACAACTTATTTCATAACTTAAGCAAATGTTAGGCTTATATAATATTTACTGTACTTGATTGACTGGTGATGTAGATTAGGTACCATGAAGTGGTTGGACACTGAAGTTTAATGAGTACATATTTCTGCTCTCCGCAAACAAATGTCAGTGTTCATATTTGTACACATAGTGCACTTCATTGGTGAATAAGAATCAAAGGAAACTTTCTGGTCACTATTCTACATTAATTTTATCCAAACCTTGAAAGAGTTTGGTAAAAACATTTACATGCTGTGTAAAGCTGTAGATTAAGTTCATCAACAAAATAGTTTGTGTAAAAATCAACATGAGTGATACCAATAAAATTAACATTAATCCACAATCATTGCAGAAAGAGAGTGACGATGAAACTGCAGTAAAACTGACCCAATCGCAAGCTCATGAATCATAGGATATTCAGAGGTGCATGTTGTTATCCCCCTGTCCTATGTAAAGCAGTCAATATTTAATTTTTATAATTATTTTTGAAAACAAAAACTTGCAACCAGGGTAATAACCAACATGAAAGATTAGTTTGATAATTAATTGTGTCTGTTTCTTGAATACTTCCAAATACACTTGCGAATTATAATATAACTCAAACTATTAGTTCGAAGGAAGTGTAAGACGAATCGGATGATATCATATCATTCTACCTTTGGAAGACCGACTACGTGTGACCATTCCAACGAAAGGGGAGGTAGAAGGTATACAATGTTTACTATATATTACATATATCGTAAAGGGGGTTTACTGTTTATTCTATGTCTTGTGTTCTTCCACGGTCCTCTTTCAATAACACAAGTATCGGAAAACCTCACGTGAGCAACCAACTATTGGAAGTCTCACTTGGAGACTCTCTCTTAGGAAGAGCGCGTGTGAGCACCCTCCTATTGGACGACGCGCGCGTGAGGAAGACCGGTTCAGAAGAACTCAGAACATACACAAAGGTCATGCGATAACCTTCAGCCCGACCCAAAAGATAACATTATATATATAGCAAAAACCGAGCGTAATCAGCATCAGTATGAAGTACACAACCTGTATAGTTCAGAACTGGTGTAGCCACAGTAAACCAGTATGCTGCTGCGCTAGATGCTGGGAACACGACACCCAGTGCCAGCATCAAGTCGAGAACGAACGCAACAGCGACAGTGAAGGTGAGTGGTCGCCTACTACCCAGCCAGAACTCTTTGAAATACCTGACGATATATCTGAAAACGACAGGTTAGAATATATCCAGGACCAAAAAGAATTTGAACATGATACACAGCCACCACCACCTTCACCCGCTTCAGACATTTAAATTGTGGAAGTACCACACACACCCGAAAATGTGGGCATAGATAGGGCGCGAACAACAAGCATCAATGTCCCAAGCGAACAAACAGCCGGGGGATAGAGTTCCAAACACTCCCCCGGCAATACGTAACCCACCTTCATCACCCCCCAGCCACACCAGTTAAATTGGTTACAAGAAGAAAACAAAATAAAAGAATTTCATCTGCAAAATAAGCAGGACCCCCTAAACTAGTTAAACTCACATTGTCAAGTCCTGGGAAAGGACAACGATCTTCATTTACACATGACCAACATCGTGAACCGGCAGAACCGAGTGGCATTAATAACACAGCTCACACCACTGTTGCTAAAGTAAAANACCATACACACCGGTATTCCTTTGGATTCAAATGCTTAACGAAAAACAAACCCCGTCAAAAGTAAAAGTAGAGAATATCCAGCAAATTCTAGATTACATTTTATTGCCGCTCGAAATAATACCACGAACACAACTACTGTCACCGACAAACATACCCTGGACGCTATTGATTCCATTGTTAGTGAACCACATCCTTACACCTGAACATCAACCCGAAAAAAACAAAACAAGGGGATACAAGTGTNAAAGTAAAAGTAGAGAATATCCAGCACATTCTAGATTACATTTTATTGCCGCTCGAAATAATACCACGAACACGACTACTGTCACCGACAAACATACCCTGGACGCTATCGATTCCATTGTTAGTGAACCACATCCTTACACCTGAACATCAACCCGAAAAAAACAAAACAAGGGGATACAAGTGTCCCCTACACGTGTGTCCTCAAGTGCTCAGGCGGAGAATGGAAACATATCCGAACGAAACAGCAAATGAAGCACGTTCGATCTCGCCAACCATGACGACCACATCCATGTTGTCTTCTCCACAAACCCCACCAACCTCGCCAGAACTCTCAGATGAATCATTGCTTTCCTCTTTGAGGCAGTTAATTACAAACTTACAGAGGCGAATTGCTCAATCAGTACGGCTCCTTGAACGATTCATTTCGTATCTCAGCCGTAAAGGTTTTTCAAAGCTCGTTTACTTTGGAATTCTGCCCGATAGAATACGAGACATCTTTGAGCACTGCAACATAAACGGAGATGTCATAGACGGTAATGCATCCATATGCAAACCCTACGTAGAAGCACGCAAAGATGCGGCCACAGAACTTTCCTCCACATACCAACTACAATAGGTAAACATCGTCAACACAATATCACAACTTGAACAAAAAACTAAAGCAGTAACATTAGAGCAATTCCTCAATGTTGTTGCAATTATGTGGTACCTCCTTCACATCATACACGCGCTTGGTGCTTAAAATTTTAAAATGATAAATATTACCACGCAACAGCAGATCCGTTCCATGCATTATTATGACCACATGGTCGAGAACTTTGACGACAACAGTATTAGCGTAGAAGACCTCGACTGGCTAGATAACTTCTTTATAATGATTAACCTAGACCCAGTACTCTTCTACGCAAGCTTCATTCAAATGCAATAAAAAATTATGAAGAAAAAAAAAACGGATTNTGCAATAAAAAATTATGAAGAAAAAAAAAACGGATTCGTTTTCGAGGGTCTAACAAACACTGGAAAATAAATGTTAACGAGGTTAATGACACAACCCCTACAACCTACACTAATAAGCAGAGTAAGAGATTGTACTGGCTTTCACTTCAATCAATTGCCTAGTGCTACAGCAGTATTAATCAAAGAGCTGCTCATTGACAACACAAACGTAGGTATGTGGAAACNAATCAATTGCCTAGTGCTACAGCAGTATTAATCAAAGAGCTGCTCATTGACAACACAAACGTAGGTATGTGGAAACTACTGCTAGAAGGTAGACCTATTACAACAGACATAAAGCACCAAGATAAGGAGGTCATAAACAGAATACCGGTATTCCTCACAACAAACGTACCTCTGCACAATTGGTGCGAAGCAGTAGAACAGCCCTTGAGTATGAGGATATATCACCACGTAATAAAAACACAAATAAAACACCATAATCTCAAACACGTAGAACACGAGCTACAATAACCTCCTCACATATTAACTACAAATACAATATACGCTCACGTACTTAAACACTTTACAGATATCAACACAAAATTAGCAGAAAAACCATCCAACTCGGTGACCGAAGACTGGATAAAACCTAAAGACAACACTATAGAAAACCTCTTAAAACACACAGATACAATTACAACACTGATCGCTGTATCTAATGCCCAGGACTTGACTGATCTGTTCAATTGAGTTTTAGGAGCATGGCTACAAAACGTACGAAACATCCGTACCCAACACCACCAGAAACCCCAAAACAGGGTACGCCTTCAGATGACGAAGGAGAAGCCATCATAGCCTAAGGTGTTACTGGGGGTGATGGAATGGGACAAACCTACCAAGACGGGCAAGATGGATATGGTAAGCATATGTACCGAACTGTGTCGTCAAACTACTTCCCCACAGAACAAATGTCTATCCACGGTACCTTTCCGCAAACGTTTTGGTGGGATGCTGACTTCAGCACAGATCAAAAATCAATTCTCTTACCCTACCGTAATCTCGCCTTCTGGGTAGGAACTAAAAACTCAAAATTTGCAAACACATGGAACCAGCAAACAAATTTCCTCAAAATCTATCAAAAAGCCATTGGAATTAAACTGTCAAACTTTAAAATGGCTATATCAAACCAAGCTACTATCCGGCAAAGGCTACTCACACAAGGACAGACATCAACACCCACTTAGGATTTCTAGTCTTTTCAAAATATTGTCATATGTATTACAGATAGACTATTCAGAGAAGAGACCTATGGGATTGACGCACTGTTACCGCCATATCAACGTTTAGGGATCACCGTTATGCCAGGCTATGACCAAGATCTGCTCACCTATGGGATTGACGCACTGTTACCGCCATATCAACGTTTAGGGATCACCGTTATGCCAGGCTATGACCAAGATCTGCTCACCTATGGGATTGATGCACTGTTACAGCCATATCAACGTTTAGGGATCACCGTTATGCCAGAGATACTGGTTCTAGACGAGTGGATACCCATTGACGCACTGTTACCACCATATCAATGTTTAGGGATCACAGTTATGCCAGGCTATGACCAAGATCTGCTCACCTATGAAGAATTAGCTTTGGGACACACTAAGCACTTCAAATTCNAGTTATGCCAGGCTATGACCAAGATCTGCTCACCTATGAAGAATTAGCTTTGGGACACACTAAGCACTTCAAATTCTACACGCTGAAACCTAAAGAAGGCAGATGGTGGGACACAGATTTTGACAACAGCAGCATTCATATGCGCTTTATATCTGGTAGAACAGGAACTACGTTTCTTGATAACGACATTGAACTACTTAATGAAGAACGAGAGACGTATTACAAGCCCGCTATGAACACCATAATGGACCGCCCAGCCATTTACCTATTCAGGCCTAAAATACCATCAGAATCTGGTACTATGAAATTTAAATAATGATTATGTATGCAACTATCCTTCGACTACCACATGGCTATTGGTCCATTCACTAAAAACTACGCTGGAATTGGACCTGCACTATATCCACTACCAAGACCGCAAGATCTACAAAACAAAACCATCAGAGACTACTATCCTGGCTTCAATGTTAAGTATTAAAATACATATGTGGAACTAACTCCTCGCCACTGTCTACGGACAAAAAGAGGGCACTGGCAGGGTCGAGAAAGTACTAGTACACTCTTCGTACTAGGCTGGAGGGGTAGTTCCTCCCGGCGCTCAACAGTGATTTGCCTTTCCACACTCCTATGTCCTGTGCTCTTTCGTACTCCTCTTCCAATGAATGAACTACTTGAAGACTCCCACTTTCCGATACTTTGGTCACACCTAGTCTGCCTTCTGGTATAGCTCTGATGATCGGCTTTGCCAGACTCTGCATCACCCCGAGTTTCAATGAAACTCACATTATTAATGCGAAGGGGCGACACATGTACATACATATATGTACATATGTTGGTTTGCCATCTTGAATTTTCTTCTTTCCCTCTTATAATGTTTTCCTGCTCGCAATCTCACTTTCACATGGTCCCCGGGTTCTACTTTATACGGAAACCCAATTTTAGAATGTGGTGTGACTCCTATAGTTCAGGGTAATACAGGATTTCCACCTTTTCCCATTGGAAAATTCCCTGATTACCAGACAAAAATAATTTTTTTTCCCCACCTTTTCTTAACATTTTTTTCTTGTTTGACACCTTTGGATTATAACACACTTTTACACCAAAATACTTCTCTGATCTTACAAAATTGCTCCCTACATAAACTGCAAAGAAAATGCCTAAGCATTTTGTCCACAATCATCAAAACAATTAATTTCATAATATTCTGGTAGCAGTGCACGATTGATGATAGAACTGCCAAATATAGCATGCATATCACAGAATATTTTTATAACTGGACTGTACCAGAAAATTATTTTCATTGTGAAGATGAAGGCAAAATTGGATATAGTTTTGTATCTACCAGAACACAACCACCTCCCATTTTCAAATCCTATTCCTGGTTGGAACTGTAATGTAGACCATTTGTGTTCCCTTGCTGTGTAGCTGTATCTTCCTCTCTGTGTTCACAAAACCCACCCCTAAGATGTGGAAGCTGTCAGGAAGTCACACTGAATGGAAACAGCATGGTGTCGCTGTTCCATTGCCAGATTCAGAGCTGCCAGTTCCCTGTATTCTATAGTTACAGCAAGTGAGAAACAAAAGGGACCTGTTTTATAAAATAAGTACACTTATATTTACATACATTTGATGTAAAATTGTTCATCACTGCACATCAATAAATTATTGCTGTAGTGAACATAGCGTAATAAACCTAATTCAGGATAGTGTCTTTCATTGTAATATTTTTCTTGGCAAAACTAAGTTAATATGATTTGCCTCGACTACCATATTTCCACATAAATAATTACTACAACGCAAATTTTGCAAGTTTCGTCCAGACAGACATGTAGCTTTTGCAATTTAACATGTACAGTCTGTAGCCAAATGTTACGTCACCCGCCAGTCAATAAATGCAAGCAGTCCGTGGATGTGGTCTATACCGGGCAAGTGATATTGATTGCCCTTCTGTTGGAGGATCAGGGAGGCAAGTCAGTTGCCCCCTCCTCAGTGGAACTAAGCCAGAGCAAGTGTCCACACTTAGAGCAGCATGTTCTAGACCCCTACTTCATTGGTATAAACAGCTCACGAAACCTGTGTAATAAACTTCTAAACATAAGTTAACATTTCAATTGTGAAGCCTCTGTTTTTCCTGCATGAAGTCAATGACAACGGACATCGTGCTTGCTGAAGTTACACACTGCACTGTGTTTAGGCTTTTTTTGCAGACAAGTGAAGGTCCAATAGGCCCTTCTAGGATATCAGTTTCTTTCAGATGTCTATCTATTACAATAACTTATATATTTCATTTAAAAAAAAATAGTAATTTTCAGGCCAGAGACAATTAAACGTGGGCTTCATGCAAAAAATTGCAAACTTTGATGTTTAGGTGTTGGAGGTGAGTCAAAATTGGTCCAAAATATATATTATGACCATCCCTCACCAATGACCCTGCTTATGGATACATTAAGGAGCCATATGAGTGAGGTTCTACTGGACATTAGGTTGCACAACACAGCTGTGTTAATTCCCTGGAAAAATTATTTAAAAAAATTCTTTTACAGAAGTTTATTTGCTAATAAGACTAAAGTTAGATCCAATCACCATAAAATTTCAAAGAATTTTCATATTTCGCAAGATTTATGTCAAAATTTTATCTTCCCTTTTCCTGGGAACCATGAAAGATCTCAAGAATTGAGAGTTTACTGTAATTTAAAGTTTCAATTGGAAAAATCCTTTTAAAGAATTTTACTGAAGTCCTGTGTTGTACATTTTGCCCAAAACAATGAATTATACTGTAAAATGAATCTGGTATAAATAATCTGAATACCAGGAAAACAACACTCTAGGAAGATACTGGCAATGTTAGCGTGAAACATGGTTTTATATTATTAACAACTCTGTAACAAAACTACTTTACATCACACAATTTTACTACAGAACAACAACATTGAAAAACATCAACAACCAAATGGAGAGTGTGTCTTAGTGCAGGTTTAACACACACTAAAGTGATGAATCTTTAGAAAAGCATCCTGTAGAGTAGTGGCCGTTCTGGCCCTGCGGCAAAGTCCAAAATGTTTCCCTCCTACACATGAAAATATGGTGTGACGATGCTGGCAACTGAATGCGGATCACTGTGGGAGTGCNTCCCTCCTACACATGGAAATATGGTGTGACGATGCTGGCAACTGAATGCGGATCACTGTGGGAGTGCTAACTGCTCAGCCACCCGTGCAGCTGCTTGATAGGGGATGACATATAAATTATCTCCAAAGCTGTCGATTGAAGTTCAAAGGTTTATGAAAGCTAGCATTGAAAAACTAAGAAAGGGCAATCCCAGTTAATGGCTTTAGTCAACTTTGTGAGCAATTATTTCTCCTTACTGGTGCAACAATACATACATTTTTACACCATCAGAAATATCTTAAGAGAAACACAGCACTGATAACAGTTTGCTTACAAAGTTAGTAGAAAACGTTATGTAGGGTCGTCCTTTCTTTCTTTTTCTTTTTACTGGCTTCCAGAAACTTATAGAATACAATTAACATTTAGGGTGGGGTATGGTAAAAACTGGACAAAAACCAAACTTTTGATTAACTAGTAAATTAATTTTATCTTTAACTGAAAAAAATTTCATTTACTACTTAGAAATAGCTTTACTTTTTTTGTAAATAAAATATTTTTTTTACATAAAATATCTGGTTCAAACCAGAAAAAAATTTGGTGTCTCTCTTCTCATTCTCCAAACTGACCAAGAGAGAGGAAAATAATGGAGAGCCATAAACTATGAGTGGCACACACTTGGGACTGCAAAAATTGATTACAGCAGACAATTTCCTGTACAGTATAATTTGTTTTAAGTTTGTAACTTTTAAGATTTATGAAATTTAAACTAAACTCATTCAAGTGATTTAGATATTATTACTGGGTGAAGTGGCGCAGCGGTTAAACTTTGGACTCGTATTCAAGAGGATCTGGGTTCAAATCCTGGTCCGACCATCCTGATTTCAATTTTCCATGGTTTCCCGAAATCAATAATCAATCCACGTAAATGCTGGGATGGTTCCTTACTAGAGGCTACGGCCAATTCCTTCACTGTTCCTGCTTCTCTGAGCAATTTCCTACATCCCTGATGACCTCAACAAGATGTAAGGCCCTACCTACTTCAAATATTTTTTTTTACGGCTAGAAAATGGCAAAAAATAGTCAACGTTCTGTGTTACCTTACTCTACATATAAATAAATAAATTATATATATGACACACAATTTTTTAAACTTTAATTTTTCCCTTTTTGTGTCCATTTCTCTATCCCTTCAAGACATTAATATTTACCCTATCACACTCTAGAGTGGTAATTTACAACCCGCGGACTCTTAATGCATGTACAACATAGTAACGAGAGCGGACATGAGGAGGCAGCACCTTGAACGGCTCCAGCACCATGACAAGGTCCTCGATGATGTGCCACTCCTCGTCGATCAGCATGAGTGGCCCGCAGTCTATATCCACGATGCTCTCCATGACTGCGGGCAGCANCACTCCTCGTCGATCAGCATGAGTGGCCCGCAGTCTATATCCACGATGCTCTCCATGACTGCGGGCAGCAGTGTCCGCCTCACCAGGAGCTGCTCCAGCATCATGTACGTGGACGTCCACACTCGCGGGTAGTCAGTCGCCAGGTTACCCTCCTCCACCTGCCCACAGGGAGACATTTACTGTCACGCTGTACCAGCGCTGCTGCCGCCTGACCCAGCCTGGTGCTCGGCCTCCAAGACACCCCTCCACCACCAAAAAACCATTGGCTATACAGCACACCCGACCACACCACTCCACTCACCACTCTCCATCCATTTACTTGCACCTTCAC
Organism: Clitarchus hookeri; assembly: GCA_002778355.1. Taxonomy (NCBI): domain Eukaryota; kingdom Metazoa; phylum Arthropoda; class Insecta; order Phasmatodea; family Phasmatidae; genus Clitarchus; species Clitarchus hookeri. Next base: position 22,285 of record NQII01004833.1, on the reverse strand, counting down.
TCCACTACCTACTCTTCACAACCACCTCCAGCTCACACATTTCAATTTAGCAAACTTAATTTACTTAGTATATGTAGTTCAACTCCCTCCACCCCCATCAACATTTATCTTCTATAATTCTACTTCCGCAACTACCACTCAAGTGTGCTAGTGGGCAAAACATTTGATGGTGATGATGTCACATTGTTTGTTCGTGAGTGAGTGAAGAGATTTGGGCGGCTCTTAACACTGAGGTCTTGAGAGCCAATGAGGCGGGTATGTGGAGCAGTGCCCGAATGAGAGAGCTGGGGAAATGGGAATCCGCTGACCAGCGGCATCATCTGGCACGATTCTCACATGCAAAATCAGAGAGTGACCCCACCAGGAATCAAACCCGGTTTTCCGAGGTGAGTAGTATAACCACTACACCACCATGGCCCCTATTGCTTGCTTGTGATTGGCTGTTTGGTCATGTGACATCTCAACCTCCTCACATAAATATTTTAACGAAGATTTCATACGCTTCAATACCAAAAGAAAGCTGAATGAGAGAGGGGATTACAAATTATTTACTGGCTTAAGAAGTGTGTTGAAAAATTCTTAAATAACAGTTTAAAAGCAGAACAAATAATTATTGCAATTATTACATTAAATTTACCAAGGAATTAAAATGACAGATAGTATAATAGCAATGCTTAAATCATACAAAGCTCAGAATACATTTTGAGTCTATAAATAAAATTCCTAGTGAAACACAATACATTTTTAAAATAAATTAAACATACTGGCACATGTAGTATATTGTATACGAATATGCTGAAACATGCACAGAGGTGTACTGACAGCCAAGGTGATCATTTCCATCTTAATTAATCAGCACAGAAAAACCCTTGAATAAAATTCCTTTTTAAAAAGTTTTCAGGCTTCACAAGTTTTTATAATTTTGCATAAGGTCTATAAAACCAAAGTAATTTGACTGTGTTAATAAGGTTTCCTGAGTTAATAAGCCTGAATTTCTATGACCCTTCAGAAGTTTCTTAAGAGAGTTTTACTGTATTTCACACATTTCTCATGCATTGAGGTAGGCTATTTGTACATGTGACCACTGATACCTTGAATGTTTTAACCTACAAAGTCCAACCTAGTTGAACATACTGTCTAATACTCTCTTTATATCAAATGACAAAGTCTTTAGGACAGTAATAAAGCTACAGATTTGTTACCTGTGCCAACTGCTCTTGCAATCGTAGCGCTGCAGCCCCAGAATGGTGTTGCATTATCAGTGCAATGAGTGACCTGCACTTGTTCAATATGGCTGCTACATCAGAATGGTCAAAACACACGCTTGTGCAGAGCTGAAACCAAAAGGACGATGTGATTCACACACAAGTTAATCTAGTTNAGAATGGTCAAAACACACGCTTGTGCAGAGCTGAAACCAAAAGGACGATGTGATTCACACACAAGTTAATCTAGTTTAAACAGATACAAAGTCGAGTGTAATACTTTTACTACAGGTTTCATGTAACTGAGTTTATGTTAACACCCACCTTACCCAAAATTGTTTAGGTCCTATTTACACATTTTATTTTTTTGTGCTGCCGTCATTTGGTTAGTTTATGAAATCCATTCACAGCTGTACAAATATTGAAATGAACCCTGCACAATGTTCAGCTTACACAGCCTTAAAAAATGTTTGGTCTCATGGCCAAGCACGTTATTTCAGGACAAATGTTAAAATAAGTTGAAGGTCATAAAAAATAATGTCCCTATTACCCGTGAATATATGCCGACCTTAATCGGAAGCAAACGAGACATTACTGACAACCTTGTAGAATTATGAGATAAGTAGCAACTGCAGTGGCTAACAAATTTTAGATTTTTTGATCATGGAACTACCAGGTTGCTTGAAAATAACTGGCAGAAATGCACAAGATGTATGGCANAAATTTTAGATTTTTTGATCATGGAACTACCAGGTTGCTTGAAAATAACTGGCAGAAATGCACAAGATGTATGGCATGTGCGAACAGCATTCTTTAAGGATCAGTTTGTTGCACAAGTTCAAACAAGGACATGGGGTATCTAAATGTATTTTCATGTGGCGAGCATATAGGGCACAGATGAATTACCTTCACTGGTATGTCATGGAGTACTCACCACACACAGTTATCAAATTTCCTGCAAAGTGGAGTGTTTTTAGAGACAGGTGACATAATGTTTGGCCATTGCAGAGTCTGAAGGAGTCGAGTCTTGCTTGACATGCTAGTATTCCTCATGATAACACTCAGTCTCTGGTAGATCACTCTAGCAGAACACACACTGGCAAAGAACTGAGGTTTGCAGATGTGGCAAGCAGCAAGTTTTGTGCAGCAGAATAGATTTTTAATGGACAGTTCTTTATATTTATGAAGTAAAATGACTAATAGAATCAGCACTTAAAAATGTATTGTTTCGTGTCACTGGTCTGCATCGCATTCCCTTGTCCCGTCCTGCTCGCGAGGGTGAAGGAATGTTTGAAGGTCAGAGTTGTATTGTAGGAACAGCGCAGCGATCTTTGAAGCCCTCCACCATGTGTACCACAGCATGCTGCTGCGATCAGTTTATTGCAACTCGTGCGCTCTCGACTCCCAGCAGATTGAATTTCTGTGGTTATCTGAAAGAATGTCCTGGGTCATTGACAATGCCTCTCTTAGCCAGACTCAGGATGCGGGGAATATTCCAGGTCAGGCCACAGAGATTATTTCAGCTGTGATGGCCTCAGAGCCGGTAGGTTTTGAGAGTTGAGTGTTTGAAGGATTGTGCGACCTTAAGCGACAAGACAGTGAAGCGGTGGGCCAGCAGAGCGCCGAGTGACGATGAAAGGGACCAGCTGGAGTGAAGTCTGTGGACAGCGAACAGAGAGACTGGCTAGAAGGACTACTAAACTGGATGCTGGATGCGTGGGAGTAAGACATTTCAAACGATAGCAAGAGACAGTCTTCAACAGCTAAGTAGCCACGTGAGCACAAGTGTAAATAGCTTGAGAGAAGATTTAAACAACCAAGTTAGTAGTGGGAATGAAACTGTAAACAGGGGTTTGCATCCAGATGTCCAGTGACGCTGAATGAAGAGAGCACGGAAGAAGACACTGAAAGAGTTGCAGTTAACTTTGAGGGACATCGCTTCCAGGGTACGTGCTACAGAGCTTCGCTGCCCCCCACCCAAACAGTGGGAGTGTTGGTCATGTTGACAGTTGGGGCACCTGATAGCCTACTACCCACAACAACATCAGCAGAAACAGAAGCAACAGTGGGAAAAGAGGCAGCGAGGTGAAGAACAAATGGTTTCGATGAGCGCAGTATAGCACTTGCATGAAGAAATTTGCGAGCTTCTTGCATTCCAACAAATGAGACACCATCGATGAGCTGATGCTGCAAACCTCACCTCACAAAGCAGTCGAAAAATGCACACAATGACCTGTGAGTGCTGTCCAGATGCAGTGCGCACACTGTGCCACATAGCAGTGAAAGGAGTCCATGGCATGGAGCGAGTGATGGGATGGTCCCTCTCAGCAGTGGCTCTGAGGATAGCGATTCCAAGGAGGATGTGCTTCAGGAGGCAAAGAACCAGCTGTGTGAGCACACGAAAGGGAGTGAGGCAGTCGACAGGAGCTACCAGTGATTCAGGGTACGTCGGACGAGGATCCAGCCACAACCTGCGGCATCCACCGCAAGTGCAGATTGATAGTGTGTATATTCTGTCTCTGAATACATACTGTGGTAATGTGATGTGGCACCGACTTATATGGCGTTAAATGCTACGAGTGTATAGCCAAGAAACATACACATCACAAACACACAAAACAAAGAAAAACATAAACATTTAAACACATTTATTATAAAGGCCCAAGGAAATAATGTTGTGAGAAAAAAACAACTGATGCTGCCCTTAATTAAGTTATCCACCTTGTACAGCACGTAATTATTGGGGAAGGTTCTCTCCGTTAAAATAAACTGATTTAAGCTGGGTGCCATTAAAAAATTTTTTTAACATGCTTTAGTTCAAGATGGCAAGATTGAAACCCAAATTGTAATTTAAAATTTGGCTAGCAAAGGCATGATACTATCTCAGTTACCACTGAGTAGCAGCTACGATAGGAAACTTGTCAATTTTCGTCCAAATGTGTAAGAATCTCCAAACTTACATTATAGAATCACAAGTTCACATGTTAAAAATTATGAGATTCAAGCCGATGTACGTCTCACGTGTCAACTCGAACCACGGAGATGGACGGCGCCCCTTCGCCATGCTGCTTGCCGTAGAAACACTAAAAAATTTACGTAGTTTTGCATTTGAGGGCCTCTTCTATACGTATCCACNACCATGCTGCTTGCCGTAGAAACACTAAAAAATTTACGTAGTTTTGCATTTGAGGGCCTCTTCTATACGTATCCACGCTTTCGTAAGTCTAATTAACAATTCTTTCGGCGTTGCTAATCTAAAATTTACGATGGCGCAGCATTTCCAAATCTCAATTCTTGGAACCCTTAAACTTACATCGTGCTGCGATGAAAGGATAGCCGAAAGTCATTCAAAAATTGTCAAAGACATACCAAAATGTTCTGCAGTGACAATAAAATGTACAAGGAGAATAAAATATTCTAGTTACTCTCATATCAGAAGGCTTATCAGCTATAACATTTTGCTATATAAAATTAATTAAACTACATTTAACATCTTTATACAACCAACAGACAAATATTCTTTTGTTTTAAGAAGGCAAAAAAGTAATATAATTAAAAATTAGAAAAGCTTAAAACAAAAAAAAGGTGGATGAGAAACTTGAAATATAAATTAGCTGGGGCCTAATTTAATTGAGAGAATTGAACACAGCAGCAGGAGAACTTACAGAGGGTTTCCAAGAATCTTATGGGTTGTTCATACACAGCAAGAGCCTTTTAGATATTGTGACAGGATGAAGACTCGGTATACGACAGGAGAATGTCGGGCGAGGTATTTCAAGAAGGATAACTGGTGTGGCTGTACAACCCACTTAGTCGAAAAGGGTACTGCTCAAAGCTGCAAAAATGTTGGGAAGGCCCCTACATGATTCGGAACAAGTTCAACGATGTGGTCATTCAGATTTATCATCAAGGCTCTCAGGCAAAACAAGGGATCCCCACATTGACCAACTGGCACTCTTTGAAGGTCCCAGAGTCTGTCCGAAACAAACAGACTTGAGGAGAGAGCAGTATCACGTGTCACTGGTCTGCATCGCATTGCCTTTCTTTGTCCTGAGCACGAGGGCAACGGAATGTTTGAAGGTCAGAGCTGTAATGTAAGAACAGCACGGTGATCTTCAAAGGCCCTTCCTCACGTGTACCACTGTGTGCCGCTGCAATAAGCCTATCGCAACTCGTGTGCTCCTGACCTCCAGCAGATTGAATTTCTGTGGTTATCTGAAATAATATTCTGGGTCATTGTCGTTGCCTCTCTTCGCAATGACTCGGGGTGAAGGTAACATTCCAGATCAGGCCACCGAGATTATTTAAGCAGTGACTGCCTCTGAGCTAGAGGCCGATAGTTTTTGAGAGTTGAGAATTTGGAGGATTGTGCAACCTTAAGCAACAAGATGGCAAAGCAGTGGGCCAGCAGAACGCTGAGTGGCAACGAAAGGGGCCAGCTGGAGTGAAGTCTGCAGACAGCGAGCATTGGTGCAGTGGACAGACAGACTGGCGGGCAAGACTACTGAACTGGATGCGTGAGTGTAAGACATACACCCTTAACATATATTAATAATAACCTTGAATTGATTATATTCCATATAGAGACAATGAGAAGGACTTGAATTAGAATTGAGATATACATTAAATATTAAGCTCACTGAGAGTAATATGAGTACGTAATAGTGGAGATGGATAATTAAATGTTGTAAATAATTGCCTGTGAGAATAAATTAAAATCAAATAGAGTTCTTTTATTTTTTTTATCAAGACCTCCATCCCTCATGAACTTGAATACGCCTCTCTGGCATCTTGTAACAGTATGTTCAAATGGAATTCATTTTGATACAGAATTCTAAAAAGATAAAAATAAGTACAGTAAAAAAGAGCTCCAAGTTAAAAATTGTTTTTTTATAATATTTAAAAAAGTAGCCCTAATTTAACATTTCTACCAACATATGAAAATTAATTAGTTTCAAATTATCTAACAAAACATTTAAACAAAAATGTATTACATATTTAACAAAAGGCCTGTAATTTTTAATATTTAAGTTCACAAATATATTCTTTTATATTCTCAACTTTATCTGACCCTTTGGGCATGCCCATTCAGTCTTTCAATTTTCATAAGTTTTTGTTCAAACAAAGTGACTTATCACTGAAGAGTAAAACCTGGAACTTTGTGGTAAAAAGGTTAGCAACCTATATGCCATAGAAGTAGCTGGCAATTTTAGTGCATTTTGTGTGTTATACTGCCAGTTAATGGAACAAAAATGTGGAAATTACCTGCTATAACCAAAAATGCTTTTAGAGAATGCAAAACCTCACTAAATAATGAAATCAGCGTGGCTGCTGTTGAGTTTATTTCACAAAACTGACTGGAGCAGAACACGGCACTTGCCAATGCTCACAATTATTTTATTAACTGTGTAATTTAGCCATTACATGTTTTTTAAAAAAGGAAATCTGTAGTTGTTGGATTTACAAACATTGCTTCATTAGAATCAATTCATGTTTGTGACATACCTATTCTATGCTTGTGTCACGGGGAGCGCTACAAAAATCAGCTTTTCAATAATTTCTGAAAACATTTTCCTTCTCAACCTTATAATCTCCCTGGCAATCATGACCTTGCCCATTAATGAGTTTCTTAGGATCTACGATGAATTCAAAAACATACGCTTGGGGAATGCGTAAATAATTTACCATTAATCTTAAAAATACTTCTGTGATTTTTTAAAGAACAGTTACCATACCTATATTCCACCTACCCAGCCTGAACAAGTAAAATCTACTAACTTCAACTGTAAATGTTACATCATATGAACTCCGGTACTCTTCTTGTTTTGGGCTCTCCATCGCTGGCGCGTAAAGTTAGTTGCAAAGGTTTGGTAGAAAACACACAGTTCAAAAACTGTACTATATTTTGTAGTGGTGTTGAAACACGAAAAGCACTTAAGAAACATTTCATGCCCAAAGACAAATTTCAAGTTCTCATTTCAACTCCAAGGATTATAATTTTGGGCATGGAAATGGCCAAAACGGGTGTTTTCAGAATCAGTTTTGGCTGATAAATTTTCTATACGGAAACTGTAGAGTTGCCTTTCGGACACGCATCATATTTTTATTTTTATTAGCGTGCCATAACAATATAGGGTCGCTGCTTAAAAGTCACTGTCAGATGAGTTGCAGACAGAAAGGCTGCACACCAGTAGAGTACCTCGCACGTAGAGGCAATGAGGCAAGTGACGAGTCAGCACGTGTCTTCTATAGAGTTGATAAAACTTAAGGGTTCTGTCTGGCTGCAGCTATTTTGCACATATAAAAAAACCCTCTTCTATAAGCCAATCTAATGTATGTCTACTTACAAAAAAAATTACATTTATATATGTACCAATATCATACATTTCAGGGACAGGAATAACATTTCTGTACTGCCAACATAATTTTATGATAATTCCAATCATTGTAAAGGAAAGATTTGGGCGGTTCTTAACACTGAGGTCTTGAGAGCTGACGAGGGTGAAGAGAGGTGAGTATGGAGTAGCCCCAGAATGCAAGGGTGGGGGAAATCGAAGGTCCCTGAGAAAGCCGCTAACCAGCAGCATCATCCGGCACGATTCCCTCGTGCGAAAACCCGGGAGCGACCCCGTCGGTAATTGAACCTGGTTTGCCTTGGTGGGAGGTGAGTGGTCTGACCGTGGCTTCTCAATCACTGTACTCGACTGCACTCGCACAAACTGCAGTTGTTTTTCATGTTCCAATTGTCACTTGCACTGCAAAATTTCTGAATATAATTTTTCTTGCAACGTCTCCAGAGCCAGTGCAGCAGTTTGACAGCAAATGTGGATGACAAACAAGCACTCACTGTGGGCAATCGCAATATTATTTTACTTACTTTTTAGTTTGTACAACACACTGAGTACACCCCCAGGGTAGTAAACTGGAAAACACCGTTTATGAGTGATAACCAGTACCTAATTACTACGTTTAATTTTGTGGCCGATAGGCTATTCATTTTAAAGTGAGCACTTTTGAAAGCACTCTCAGTTGGAATAATAGTCAATAAATATATTTAATTTTGTTTCTTAGACATTAACTTCTGAAAGCAGTGGAATATACACAATGTGTTTATTAACCTCAGGCTACTTACATGGCAACATTTATTTAAAATAAGGTGGTTGAGGGATTTATATATTTATATATAAACACATATGCTTATATACACACACATACACTCCCAAACTGCGGGAGGCGATACCTTATGAAAAATAAGGTCAAAAATATACAGGACACTGTATACCTAAATGGAATATTAAAGGAGATGCGAGCCTATGAATATTGGATTTTGACAATGTATTTTTGCTGAATGCCTTGTGCAACGCCTACAAAGTCCGCAGCAAAAACGGTGACTTATGCTTCCCATGTTGCACACACACATGCGTAATGCTGGCCGTCCTTGGCCTGTGCTCACTGTCTGGCTTGAGGAAGTGATACGTCAGCACATAGCATTAGCACACGCTCCATAACGTGCCAAATGGGCGTGTCCCATTCAACTGCGTGAGATGTATTGTGGGTAAATCGCCACCATCCCTACCACTGGCAGAAAGTACAAGGCATTCCTCGAAAATATGTTTTCAAAAACAATTTTCACAGGCTCATATCTCCTTTAATATTTTGTTTAGGTATATGTTGTCCTATATATTTTCGACTTTATTTATCTAAAGGAATCACTTCCCGCAATTTGGGCTACCATTGATCCAAAGTTCAGACCATTCACATGCCTATGATTTAGATTCATATCAGAATAAATTTACATACCAGAAACGTACCAACCTGTAAGCTATGGACAAGACATGGTATTATTGTGAGGTTCTTCTCGGTGAGGGCTTTGATAATTTCTTCCTGTGTCGTGGCAACCACAACTGCTGTGATGTCATAACTTTTGATGTTCCATTCCGACAAAATGCGGTCCAACACAGTTACCCACTGAGAACAGTCCATGTCGGTAGCACAATGAACTGTGTTCAGTACTCGAGTCTCTAAAGGACTTTCCATTGTTTGCTGGTAATGGACAGCGAACGTGACGTATGTTTCAGAATTTCCAGATTTCCATTCTTCGATGCTCAGGCCAACTTCACTTGAAATTCTAGAAATGGAAGTGCATACAGCGTCTTTGAAAGTTTCGTAAATCTTAGGGATTAATTCCTCTTCTAGTTTTGCCTTGCTAGGGATCTCGCATGGAGAACGCAAAGTTGCAATTAATCTCTGAAATCCACGCCCTTCAACTACATCTGGCACTTGCAAGTCTAAAATTATGAACTCCGCTATTGCATCTGAAACTGTTTTTATATCAACATTTGGCAGCGTGCTATTGGAATTTTCTTCGGGTAAGATTATGGCAACATTTTCACCTGATGCGGTTTGTGTTCCAGTTTTCATGACTACACGAAGATCTGAATTCTCGTTGTTTCCATTACTGGGCTCATCTTCAATACTTTGCAAGCTTATATTAGGGTCTGTTATAAACTGTATGTCACTATCGATCTGCACAGTTCCATCAGCAACAGTGGTGTATATGTAAGGTTGCCCTGCGTTAGCTCCTGAGCATACGTGTGTTTTATTGATGGTTCTCCTCTGGGCACGCTTTTCTTTAATTTCTGGATTCATCCTACGTGGTGGGGTAGCAGCTTCCAGCTCTACAAGTTCACGAGCATGTTTATTTTGCAAGTGCATGCGCAAATTACTTGTATTGCGATTGTATGCTATTTGAGTTTTACACAAAATGCAAACTATTTTAACTTTGGTTAATATATCACCTTCATCATTGGCCGGAAACCCAAAGTATTTCCAGTATATACTACGCATAGCCATGGGGACCACCAACTTTTTGTAATTAAGGGTTTGTTTTTCTTCAATCATTTTTGCAAACATCATTTGCATTTTTTGTTCCATGACTGGCATTTAACAATGCATCTACATCAGTGTTTCTTAAAGTAATATATATAAAACAAAAACAAAAACACAGGATCTTATGGTTTACATAAACATCAAAATGGACGCCGATACAAAATCTACATGGTCATGTTCGTTAAAAACAAGCTAGGTGTTTGTGTTATTTCTACATTTTCTATAGAATATAAGCATTTGATTTCGCACCAAATTTACCGCTATAATATCCGATACAGACATCATTTGACAAGTAGATAGATATCGAGCTTCAGTGAATTCTGATCGAACTTCAATTCATCGCACAAAATCGCAGCGCACACATTCCTACGAAACACTTCACTCCAAGTTGTACTGGTATCGACTTTCAGCTATCTAATCAAAGAGAACGTAGCTACAAAGAGTACGGTAACTATGGAGAAGCAATTTGAAAGCTAGTATTTTGCATAGTATTTTAAAATAATGAACATAATTAAAGAAAATAAAATATTTTGAAGGTGACACTACAAATTTCCAGACTAATTATAATTACAAATTTCAGCACGCAAAAGTACACATTACAGACATGTTTGTAAATTGTGAAATAATTATTTATACGAAATTATATCGATAATAAATAACGTTGTGAATTCTCATGTTGCATCGTATGTTCCATTAATGTTACTGCACTGCTGTGAATCGTTCATTTCTATAAAATAGTTGTATAGTGGCAACAGAATAATATATTTTGACGCGGGAAGGCGCCCTGCCTCTCAGACCATTTTCCACGCCGCACTTCCTCCGCATCAAATGAAACCTATATAACAACAGTGTACCGGGAGTGGCAACACGAGTGCAGTGTGAGTATGGAAATTTACAGGGCAGGGCAGCACAATGTCTTACCACCCCCTCCAAACGGGTTTCTTATTGTGCGTTATGATGGACCACGAGCAGGAAAGTTGTAGGGCAAAACAACTTTAATTGAACAGAATGAAAGACAGACACATCAAGTAGGTGGACGTTTAAGGACGCCCTTACAAGAACTTCAGGGTTTAATTGTGTTCGTTTTCAAATTTCCATAGTTGTTTTATTTCAGTGGTTTCACCCTTATTTCATGTCACCCACATCTAATTTGTATTTCTTATGTACTAGGGAATATTGTGTATGTATTTTGTTTAATTTAATACAAGTGTTTATGTTTGTTTCAATTGTTGCAAGTTTCTAGCAAGCAAAAAATAGGGCATGGCGACCCGCATGCCTTCATAGTTGGCACCTCGCGAGCTCGCCAGATTCAGTCGCCGTCAGGCATCTCAAGNGGCATGGCGACCCGCATGCCTTCATAGTTGGCACCTCGCGAGCTCGCCAGATTCAGTCGCCGTCAGGCATCTCAAGGCGTTGGTCGCATCGCATGCGCGCTCCTGGGGAACTCTACTTTTGTGCACCAATCATGTAATCTAGTGTCTAGCAAGCAAAAAATAGGGCAGGGCGACCCGCATGCCGTCATAGTTGGCACCTCGCGAGCTCGCCAGATTCAGTCGCCGTCAGGCATCTCAAGACATTGGTCGCATCGCATGCNGTCATAGTTGGCACCTCGCGAGCTCGCCAGATTCAGTCGCCGTCAGGCATCTCAAGACATTGGTCGCATCGCATGCGCGCTCCTGGGGTACTCTACTTTTGTGCTCCAATCATGTTATCTGCAGTAGTGACATAACTTCTTGGAACCTTTTTATTTAATTTTCACCCAGACTTGCCGCCCTGTCTTCCCCAGGACTTGCATCGCCTGCAAAAGCACAATTCACAAGTAAATCCACAGTAGCCATTCACGCCTTTCTTCAGTTTAGCCCATCTGCTGGGCAGAAGGCCAGAACCAAAGTAAAGTTTTCACCTGAGAGTGATGTACAGTGTTTTGTGCAAGAGTAATTACATGCAAGTTTTCAGACTTCTTGTCTTTTATTTCGAGCACTGTATTCGGGCGTTCCGGGGTCCCCCACAGCCTGCTTTCACCTTAATTTCACGTAATTCACCTAATTAATCAACATGCTCAACACCGAGCTTTTATCAATAAAAGGTGTGTGGGCCAGCCTGAATAGGCATACTTCATCCTGACGTAAGTATCAGACATGAGGAATGCCTGACTCTCCTGTCCAGAGGGGCTTATCCAATAATTCACCGAGGGATTGTGTGCATCCGGGTGAATGGCCTGCCATACCCTGAGACCATCATCAACATCAGCAGCAGTCGACACTGCCTGCCGACGGTGTCTGGCGCCAAGTAAGATATCCAACTCCAAACCCACCTAACAATGTTTTCACTGCAGCTCAAAACTTCCATTAACCCAACACCATCCAGCCAACAGGCGTGAATAAAAAAAATATTTAATACTGTGAAAAGACAAAACCTAAGAAACATGCACTTAAAGTTGACTAGTAAAGAAATATAATTGGGAATAGTGGGAGTGTGTAAAATTTGTGTTAATGATGGCATCATTATAAATTTGAAAACTTCAAGAATATAATAAATTATATTTTAATACAAATCTAAGATAATTATTCTTATTTAATATAAATATGACAATAATTCGTGTTTTACACAGTGATTTTTTTTTTCAAAGTCGAATGATAAGATACGTTCCATAATAATGTCCAAGTTAAGATTATTGTTAAATGAAATCATTCCCATAACCAATTAAATATAATTCAGAACATTTCTTAATAATTTAGGTCAATAGGTGATTTTGCCAAAAAAAAGAAAAAAATTGCGAAATCTGTAAATCAACATAAAACCAGCAGAAAAAATGTTTCTCTAAATTCTGGATTTTAAAATTTAATTAAAATCCAGTACACAATTGAAAACTTTAACTTGAGACTTTAATGTTTCATTGTACGATATCTACCAGGGCAGTACAGAAGCACTGGCTTGAAGATCTAAATAAAGAAAAAATGTCAAGGTTCCAGTTGGAAATAATATATATTTGTCTCCGTGAAATATATTATTATGTGCACACTATGAGAAGATTGTGGGAATTTTCGAACATTGGTATTTAATAATAAAATGAAAGGATTAATAATATAACAGGCCTGCCTTCCAGCTCATCTCAGTGACCACTGTGTGGGAGAATAGCAATTACGTATCTATACAGACCACGTGCCATACTGTATTGTACGATTAAGTGGATAAACACCATAATCTTTGGATGACTATGCCAGAACTATCATTATCAATTCAATTGCATTTTAGTTATACGGGTAATCTCACTTATCAAATTCAAACAAGTTGAACAGATATATATTATATATATTACAGTGTAGATTTAAGTTTCGTTTCATTCAACAAGTGTAGCTACACCGGCAAGTAGTTTCATTCAACTGGATATTATGCCAGACTAGTTGACAGTGCGCTTTCATTTTACCATTCTAACTACACTGGTATAGTCGGTGCAGCAAAATCTACACCTGCTCCCGAGGTGTAGCTGGTGTAGTCTAATACATTATAAATAATATCGACGAACTTGAAGATTTCTGCGATAAATTCGGAGNCGAGGTGTAGCTGGTGTAGTCTAATACATTATAAATAATATCGACGAACTTGAAGATTTCTGCGATAAATTCGGAGCTGCTGTCACCTTCAACAAGCAGAGAGCAGCAACTATGTTTAATACTGCATTCCATTGATGTTAAAAATACGATACCAACATGGTGGATATAAAGACGAAACTTTCTTTTCTCTCTGGAAAATGTATTATCAATAAGCAAAATCTACACGGCGAAAACTAATTCTTGATANAACGAAACTTTCTTTTCTCTCTGGAAAATGTATTATCAATAAGCAAAATCTACACGGCGAAAACTAATTCTTGATAAGTGAGATATTTCAGAATGGAAAATATTTTCTGACAAATGATAGTATTAAATTACTTTTCAACTATTGCCTGAAATATAATAATAGCAATATCTCTTGCCACTACGTTATTGTTCGCACACACGCCTATTTTATTTGTGTAGAGCTGTCCGGACTCTAGTGGATTTGGTACAGTGTGATAAAATGCGCGCGAAATTTGTATGCTTATGTTAAATAGTTTGTCTAGTGTAAGATGGAGATGGTTACAATTCATCACGACAACATTGAAGGAACACTGATAAACGGTAATGACGAATATACGTTCAGTTCAATTAACTGTAAGTGCTTAAAGTGGACATTGAGATAATACAAAATATAACCTCAACACTTAACAGATGCCTCACCCTCGTGTAAGATAAGCGCAGTGGATGGTTGCTGTGGAAAACATCTCTCGATTTGAATTACGAACTTCCACCATTCCATGTATTTTTGTAGGTGATGTGTACATGCGAAATAGCAACGAACTGATATAATTCGTATAATGTATATTTCTAAATCGAAACCAAAAGCTATGACGCAAATATAACATACATAAAAAAAAAAAGTAAACATTCACCCGCACCTGCAAATGTTTCATTAGCAAAGTTCATACCAACACAAGTACTAATTTTCAAACATATGCTAAATCTATACATGGATGTAAACAACATCGTTTCTTTCAACTGAGCTGGTGTACTTACACTTTTGTATCTGGCGTAGATGCACTACACTGGCTACACTGTTTATGAATGAAACGAAGCATTAGTTAGAAAAAATATTCGTCTCTTAAAAGTTCTGTTAGTCTGAGAGAAACTTTAAGGAAAACAATTCTTGTTAAAAATACAAACACTGTAAGCTAATATTGCAGGAATTCTTTGCATAATATTTAACTAACGAAAATGTTATTGTCTTCTTCAATCTGCAAAAAGTTAATTCGAAAACGTATTTGCCCAATTTCCTATTGAAAGCTCTAAATACTCCAACAGTTGCAAGGCCCATGTTGACAAAGTTCTGAATACTTAATGTGTTGTACTTTTAATTCATTTATAACATTTGCAACACTAGTAAAAGTATTGTGTGTTTTATTATTTGGACTCTGAAACTAACTCATTTTTATCGATTTTTACTCGAAATCCGTTCAATTTACAGTTTCCACTTGTTTCTGGAACAATTTTCTCACATTAAAGAAAGACTGTCATAACTAAATTTAAAACTAATTTCACACAATAATAGGTTCCTACATCTTGAACTGGTGAATTCCACTATGTACATAACAGACTCCAAACTACATCGTGCCATACCACCATGCGTGCTGCATACCATGTGGGTCTGCAGACCTGCTCAAGTGAGTAATTCAGATAGTGATCTAGGAATATCGCAAACACTGTCCTATACTGTACTGGATTTCCTGTATCGTGAGGCTGAAAAAACTATCCTGTATGGGTATACAAATGGGACATCATATATCCCATATCTCAGAATTCTTCTAAAATAAACATAAATATTATTAAACATAGTGTAAGTAATTTCCCACTTCCGAGATTACATGTATGGTTATGCTGCCGATCTAACCCAACGGTAAAATATTTTGTAAGAAAACAAAAAAGTGGAAAACTTATATTTGAAGCCACAAAACTACCTAAATACGAATTTTCTATTTGCAACTAATATTTTGTTGCTGTGCATTAACATGGATGTCCCTAATGAAGCATGTCGCATCGCCAGCTCCAAGCACCTGTTCGTGCCGCTGCCAATGTGTAGCTTGTGCAGCCACTTCACCGGGTCCGCTGTTCATAAACAGCAGACGGCTGCTGTAAATGTTGCCGATTGGAGCGGCATTTCGAAAATATCCAGTCGAGCTGCCATGCCACCACCAGCACCAAGCAGCTGTCCCACCTTCATGGCCCCAAGAGGTAACTTTTGGGGGCCTGCTCATTCCAGCCAGCTGAGCACCTCTAAATTAAGCCCCAATAGAGGAAACATCGGGAAAATGAAGGCAGTGTTGGGGCATCAGTGGTGACTGAGGCCAGCGACCCCTATGTGTGCCCCTCCATGCAAAGATTACATCCCTGTTTAAGTGAAATGAGTGTATGTTGTGCGCAACCTCAATTTTTTTTAAATACTCCCAGCAAGGTTATGCTTATTTGGATAGGGATAGGTAATAAACCGTTATCTATTTTGCAGTTGTCTTGACTACCTTCACCCCTTCTCTCTCTTGGTTTTTATACTTAGAGACTCGCCCAGTGATGTCAGATCCGTGGTGTCACATTTTTTGCTGTAAGTTTTATTGTTTTCTGTTTTTGTCTTTTCATTAAGTAATAAGTGTGTGGAAATTGTCGTCACGAGGGACTGAGAAATACATCTTCCAATTTATTTCCCATGAAATACTTTTGTTATCATAATTGCCAACTAACGTATTTTTAGAATGGTTAAAAGTAGCAGTAAAAGTGTCGCTTATAATTGCATTTTCAATTCAAGATTTCCTATGTAATTGTCTGCTATCTGTAACACTTGAATTGTTTTTCTAGTATTTTGGTGCCAGGGCATTCAGACCTCCTAGTACTAAACCTTAAGGAACCCTTTGCTTTATCTGTGCCTGGGAGTAGTCCTTTCTATCCCCTTACTGGCTCACCTCACTAAGGGACTTAACTTGTTCTAGTAACTTTCTTTCGTAGTTCGCATCTTTTCTTCTGTTTAGAGTGGCAATGGCCCTTATGTGTGTGCATCCTATTTATCTAATTTTGTACAGGGTAGGAACATGTGAGTAAACTCCGTAAACTGTTGTACATGTTTAATTTCATATGTCAGGTCATTTCACGAATTGTTACGGGTGTTCAGACCCCAACTATACATCCTGACCTTATTAATTACTACTGTTCTGTCAGTATGGCCTACATCAGATGTACATATCGTAAATTCGTGGATGTTGGAGGTAGCTCTAACATCCTCACATTAGTGGCGTAAGAAGGAAGCCTACACACTAATAGGCAGGACCAGTTAAATTCCTCCAACAATCATTATCTGGAGTAATCACAGTCACCAGTCTCAACAATCAACTGTGATTCAGGAGAGGGCCACATGGGTGAACTGCTCACTACCTACTCCTCTTTGCTATAAAGCTAACCGGCGCCCAAATAATTCATTTCTGCAACAGTACCCCATCTACCCCCCTTTCATCCTGGAGAAACACCCTTCACTCCTTACCTTGTTGTGTTAGAGGGTAAAATGTTTAGATTGCTGGCACCATTACTCAAGCACATGAATTAATGAGGGTCGTTCGGTCGATGACCCTGGTGGCCCTTGGTCATATGAAGTTGTTGCTGTAGATGTATATGGTGAAAGTAATCCATTTTGCGCCTACCTACCCTAATGAACATTATATAATTGATTAAAAACCGTTCAGTGAGACTGATATGGCCATCTCACATGCCATTAGATTTTATTACCTTAAATATGTACTGCAAGTGGGTGCAGAACTCTAAATACCCAAGATGGCTGTGTACCAAAATAAAGACTCAAGTAAGGGTGCGACTTGTTTTACTAATAGTTTCTTCTGTAGAGATCACAGATAGTCACACATAATTACTGAAAAAGCACATGGGCTCAGTGCTAGGCCTGTAAATGGCCTATTCAGAAAAGGGGGGCGAAGCCATACAATAGAGTGTTCGTTCCACAACACGCCAAGTCCTGGACTGGAGTCTCAGGAGGCAGAGAGACCACCCCTCAGTACAAAATGATAAGTGTTTCGCCAGTTAAGTCTAATATAGTTGAAAATGGTAACAGCCAAAAGTTGAATGTGCCGAGGGGGTTCCGCAGAGCCCGGGTGCTGAATCCTGACTGAAGTAATGCCATCGACTTCGGCAAAGCCTTGCCGAAGTAGTTGCCATAAAAATTAAAAAAAAAAAAACTAATTTACAAAACAAATTACGAAGTAAAACACTGGAAGTTTATTAGCATGTACTAGTGACATTGACAACTCTAATCAAGTGTTATTACATCAGTTATAATGATGTGGTTTGGTTTAGAACCAGTATTTAATATAATATTTAATTGAAGATAAAACCATTTTTGGCAGTCTGCTGTAAAAAGAAAGACACATGCACACTTGACTGCCAATTAAATTAAATCACATAATTAGTAATAATGAAAACAATTATGCATTGCTTTTCGCCCGAGGAGATTCGACACTGGGCGAGTCTAAGTTCTCACAATTTTACTATTGGGTGAGTTCAATCTGCCCAAAGTGGTGTGGGTAGCCATGCACCAATATGAAAATGATAAAAGGTTTTTAAAATGGGGTATTTCAAATGTGGTTCTAAGCACCTCTAGGCTGTACCTAATTTGTTATGTATCACTTTAATGCAGATTTTATATATGTGGCACACTTCCCCTATCCACTAACACGGGCCATATAGCATCACAGGACTAGATGCCAGGCATCGCAGTGCGAGCTGCCCTGACATTCCCTCCAATGTATGGTTGGCCTGATGGCAATGACAATCGGAGTCCACCATGCCTTGCCACTTGTAATTTTGTTCCAATAGTTACCCCTTGAGGTGTATAAACCAAGAGAGCTGCTTGAGTCACTTAGTCGATGATGCTGGGCAGGTGTGTTCCATCCTCATCGGCACTTTTTGTCGTACTCGTATTTAATTAGTCGACAAGACATGGTGCCGACCAGGTAAGCTGCGAACTGCGAAGGCACAAACGGTAACTGGAGCACTTGTGAAATGAAGGGGGATGCTGTATAAACAGAGAATGTGGTGTAGGCAAGGCAAAAGTAAAAGGAGATGTGAACATAGTTGGCAAAGTATAATTTGGAAACTCTAAGGAAACACGAGGCAGTGGGAAAATCGAGGATGGTTCGAACCAACAGACAACTGTGGCAGGTCTCTTATTTATTACAGGTGAGACCTGTACTGTTTCTGAGCAGAAGCCACACCGAATACAGCTGGCACAGCCACCTGAAAACTCTTCTCCCGTCATGCACCAGGCATGGTACAGCAAATAACAGCTCTGGCATGATATATTGATTTTATAGTTTCTGCACATACGTCTTTGGGCACCGGTTGATTACTGCTTATTGTACCCGGCAGGTGACATGGTCAGGAGCATGAAGCAACATTGTGGAAGTTCTTTTTTTATCATTTGTGTGCACTTAAACTTGCTGCACTGGTTGCACTGCTATGCATGATTTTTAACTGATATCCCACATTTCCTGGTATTCACACCTACATGGTTGTAAATATGATGTAGATCAGATGTGGTTCACCTGGGCGACAGATTTCTCTGCATTTCACAGCAGAGCTAAACCACCCGAGCGGGTGAAAGGATGATGTTTGCCACATTGCTGCCTCACATCCGCTTGGAGGGGTGGGTAAGGGATGATGTGCTGGGATGTACTCGAGATGTTCCTGCCATGCTCGCTTTCAGAGATGTGGTGGGAAGGTGGCGACATGTTGTGCAATTCCCACAAAATGGTGGCACTGCTCCACAATCTGCAGACCAGTGACATCACAAGGCTGGTACTTAGAAGCCTCTTTGTGAGGTGGTGGTAGGCATGAAAATTATGGGATTCTACAGGCAGGAAAAATAGCTGGAAGTGTTAAGGATGTTGAGCAGGTTAGCTAAAAGGAATGCATTTTCGAAGGAACATAAATTGCCATATATGGCATATGAGAAACCAAATTGTTGCTCCTGCAAACACAAGGAGAAGGTTACACCCAGGTTTTCAGGTATCAAACTGGAAGTTTTAGCCACATGGAAGGGTTACACATGACGGGAATCGTGCCTTCAGGTGTGGAGATCTGACATCTTTGTTGATAGCATTTTAGTATGTGGGAATTGTGCCAGACAATGCTGCTGGTAGGTGGGTTTTCTTTGGTATTTCCTGTTTCCCCTGCCCTTGCATTCCAGTGCTGCTCCATACTCACCTCACTTAACCTTGTCAGCTGTCAAGAATTTGATGGTAATAGCTGCCCAAATATCTCCACCTATTCTAAGGTCTGTCTATACTTCGACACCAGTGGCATCCCACAATTCCTGGCTTGTATCATCTCTTCCAAGGTAACTGCTCCATTTTAGTCACCTGGGCATGCACATTGACACTTGTCTGTAGCAGAGGTCTGAACCCAACTACCTCTGGCCTGTCCCAACTATAATGGATTCCAGTGAGGCATGAACCAGCTTCAGCCAACCCAATGAACTGGGCACAGGGTGACAATTATCTCACAAGAGGGGCCATTTGACATGGTCTGCTGCATAAACAATGGATTCCAGACTGTGTCCACAACACTACGACANACAATGGATTCCAGACTGTGTCCACAACACTACGACACATCGGTGCGCACCATGGAGTGTGCAGACCAACACAAGTGAGTCATTCATGCACTGATCTTTTGCATTCACAAGATGAATGGGTCTTGTGAAACATCTGCATGATTTCTATTGATGCATGCCGTGTCTCTCCTCCCTCAGCCTGTTCGTCCTGCTGCACATGTGCAACTATAATGTGCCATGTACTGGGTGAGTCGACTCGAACACGATGGTTACTCCTCCAAGACTCGAGCCTCAGCACAGTGGAATGGGAGTGTACCCCACCTGCTCGATGTCAAGGGTACTGCTGGAGTCAGGTGACTGTCCCACATTCATGACCTCACAAGGCAACTTTTGAGGGTGTAACGATCCGGGCCGACACACATTACTAATTAAACCCCTCAATAAAGAAACCACCAGGGAAATGAATGCAACAACAGGGTTTTAACGGTTGCGGAGTTCTAGCAACCCATTGTGAACCCACTCTACAAGTGTTTACGCACCCATGTGTGCATGTACATGCAGTGCGAGTGTGGTGGACATATATCTGTATTTATTCGAGTGTGTAGACATTCCATTTTTACAATGAGGAACCATCGCATATGAGTTAATATTGTTTTTCAGTAAATCGAGCATGGCTACCCATACCCATCCTGGGGTGAGAATGGACTCGTCCACCATGCGACATCCACTGCCACCTTATAATTTACAAAAATTAGGGTGAAGTGTATTTTCCCATTATTTTTATTTTCTACCTAAATGATATGGAATCAATACAAATTAGCAACATACTTGGATAGACAGCCCTGGTGCTATTAATAATTATAATTACTCAAGTGAATTCATGTAAATGTTTTTTTTGTTTACATAAATTGCTTATGTAAATTAGTAATCAAGTTTTGTCATGCATTCTCTTTCAATGTAAGTATGCTTAAGTGTAATTGTAGCCATTTTGGTATGTGGTAAGAATTTTCTTGTGTCCTTGTGTGCTTTTTGAACTGGGGACTTGGTGAACTTCCACCATGTTAGTTGGTTCATAGCGCTTATCAGGGCCTTCACCATCTTTGTCTAGAATAGAATTTCCCTTTTCGTAGCCCAGAGAAAGTGCCGCTCCCTGTCCCGCCAGCTCAAACACGCCAGGACTCATAACAGCAGTAATTTTCATCGACCTCATGCCAACTTTTTCAGTGTACGTTGTCAGCATACCGAAGCCACTGGAACTGTGTATGTGCTCCTTCGGAGGGTTTTATCAGTGAGTAAAACTAGTCAGTGAAAATTAGTGTTTTATTTCGCTGCTGGCCTCTTCACAGCCATGTTACTGAAATAGAATCTTCTACCCACTGTGCTACTTCACATCCCCAGGTAAACTAGTAATGTACTGTATTTTGCAGCATGTGAGATGGCCATTAACAGTCTCACTTGGTACTTACTGGCATATGAGGGAGCCTATATCATTATCTACATCATCTGCATCTCGGCATGACTCTAGGNGCAGCATGTGAGATGGCAATTAACAGTCTAACTTGGTACTTACTGGCATATGAGGGAGCCTATATCATTATCTACATCATCTGCATCTTGGCATGACTCCAGACGCAGCTACATGGGCAGACTGCCCACAACCCAAGAAGAGTTCACTCAACCGAGCTGGCACCCATACTAATTTTTCCTATAACTTCCACCATCACCCTAACATCTGTGACCATAAGTCTTACTAACCTGATCCCTGCTATTGTGGCCACGACAGCCCATCATATGACTTGTCCAAGCATGCGGCAAAATTCCTATAATTTTTCTACACCACACTACTGACATAATATGTCGCCCTACTGTGTGGCTAATTTTACCCTGCATACTGAACACTGCTGTTATGTGCATTCTGGGGCACATGCAGCCATGCCTCACTACCTGCCCCTCTATTGGTGCAGTCCATGCCACTCTTCCACATGGCACATTACCATACCCACCTTGGTTACAAC
>NQII01004832.1:131801-186695 GCA_002778355.1 Clitarchus hookeri | reverse complement strand
CTGGTGGTTCCTGAGTAATGCATGGCATGTTATTATTTTGGTGCGCAGTCCATGATTGCATCCATACATCTCTTAATCTGTAGATGATCGTGCTGCATTGGTGGCAGTAGATGCATGGTAGAAATGCCAAGCTGGGGAATGGAATATGGCTACAATGTTCCCATCTTCGCAGAAGGCAAGTCCGCGGTGAGTGTGCCACTATCGATGTTACTGGGTTTCGCCGAAGATTATAGGAAGATAATAATAAGAGCCAAGAAAGAACTGGTGATAATGCTAGCCACCTCACATCTTGACGCAGTGTTGGGAGCCAGAGAAAACCCACAGACTGTCACTGTAACCCTGACCAACAGGGGGTGGTTTGTTCTCCACGTGACTGAACTATGACAAGAAAATGTCTTCAAGCACAGAAAAACCCCATTACGTCGTACTGACATTTCAAACGAACAAGCAACACAAAATCTCAGCAGACAAATTTACCTCCGACCACTGAAATGTCCAGAACGTAAAGATATTTTTGAATAGCGAAAGCTATCCATACGTGGCTTAAAACATCTCCTTCGACCAAGAGAGATCTACTTTGCTGTATTATCTGTATACTCAGTTTTTAGCCTTCAACTACATGCGCGAGTCATACCCCGTCCTGAGCCCAGAAAGATTCCGTGAAACTGCATGCACCATTGCTGGTCTTCAACACATCCAAACAAAATGAGCGAGTTAAAAAATCTATGGTGTAGTGTCACATATAAATTATTTCCAANTGGTCTTCAACACATCCAAACAAAATGAGCGAGTTAAAAAATCTATGGTGTAGTGTCACATATAAATTATTTCCAAAAAAAAACATTCTTGCGAACAATGCTGCATACGGTTTGATTTTGCACGACAGAGAAGAGAGCTACGACTGCTTTTCAGGGCTGGTGAATATGGTGAGCTAAGCATATATAAACAGGATGATCACTGCTTCTCACCTTATTTCGTATCAGGATGTACTATAATCTCCAAGGCTTCCTGAGCCAGAGGGGAGATGTGCTCATGGATATCGCAGTGTCCTGCGACGACGATGGCAAGATGCGCACGTGCTCCTTCTGCCCCCCTTATGCGTGGAAATTGTTGGACAAGAAAGGCAAGAATATGAACGACTGACTGACCAAGTACTACCACAGAGCGGAGTGGGACGAAGGCAAGATTCCGTACCATCATGTGGTAAACATACTGCGCGACTTGCTGATGCAGTATCTGCAAGGGCCGGTTTACATGACAGGGCTCGAGCAGAAAAAATGGTTGAGCGACTTGTGCAAAAGCGAAGTTGAAATCATCGATGTGCAGTTAGAGTATGGCTGTCCGCAGCACAAACTGGCGAAACTTTATGATGACCAGCAGCGGCATGTCTGCGACAGGTCAGAACCTGACTGGACATGCGCGTTGAGGAACACACAGCTACTGCGCAAATGGATGAGATACGACTAGGCACGAGTTCACTCGAAATGTAAGCGAATTTTCGTTTTCGTGTTTTGGTACACCTGATCAGCATCGATATTATATAAGAGGGAAAAAATTCTATGTGCTCATTAAGTCGTGGCGCAGTGGTCCGTTTCTCACGATGGCAATGTTCTGTCCTACTCAAGCACCAAGCCTGACTATGGTAGCATTGAATACAGTTTCATCGCAGCAGAAGGATAAGTGCACACCTATACAGAGACCTACGATGGTGGCAGCATGCAGCATAGGTGTTTCGCGCATTTTCCAGTCGTCTACGAACCGACACAGATTCAAGTGGACTGTCCGGGAGCATCGGCCTGCATCATGTTCCACATGATGCCGCAGACGCAGCTGCCCTGCACTGCGGACCAATTCATCGCTCCAACCCAGACTCCTGCTACCACCCATGTGCCGGACTGTGCCGTGGAGTTGTCCCTGGCAAACATAAATCGTCGGTCTGCTCCCCGCATCACCGGTCCAAGAAAGATGCATCCACCCAGACGACCAGACTCCGCAGAGTACAGCATCGGCACCAGGCACTTGTGTCAGTACCTACCATGGATGGTTCTATCTCCAGCTCGGGAAACAAACCTGCACATACTCGCCAATGCCACCCAGAAGCATGTTTTCCTGGAGCTGTGGATGCTGGATCCATCGGAAATGATGCTTATAGTGGTCCCACTATTGGCGAGGCGGAAGTCGTGGAGTCAACTGTTAAAGAAGTGCAAGATCTGTAGTGTCGCTATGATGAGGTAGATTACCATTCGGGAATCGATGAACATCACTATGATCCAGATACTTGTGCGATGATCCGCAAGAATCTGACGCTTACCATTGAGAACTTTATTCCAATTTATTTTTCATTTCAATTTTAAGAGTGTGTCTGTACCGTACAGAATGGTGCATGGTTTTTGCAATGGTCTTGTAAATTTCTAAATATATTTATTAAATATTTGTTAATTGTCACTTCTGTTGCTTATCTAATTGTTAACAAAACTACTGCAACTTGTCATGGTTTNCTGTACAGAATGGTGCATGGTTTTTGCAATGGTCTTGTAAATGCCAAAATATATTTATTAAATATTTGTTAATTGTCACTTCTGTTGCTTATCTAATTGTTAACAAAACTACTGCAACTTGTCATGGTTTTTGAGTTGGGCTTTTTTTGGAGCCCGTGAGACATGTAACAGGTACTTTACAGAACGAGACTCAAACCCCAATTATCTTCTCTCTGGGTATTTGATTTGTTAACTGTGTGCTACTGACCTATGTTCATATCACTATACCCGAAAACACAGCCTACAGTTCATTTGCTGTGATAAAAAAAGGGTTAGGTCNTTGACCTATGTTCATATCACTATACCCGAAAACACAGCCTACAGTTCATTTGCTGTGATAAAAAAAGGGTTAGGTCGGCTTAAGTACAGCATGCATCAAACATTTTTTTGTTATTTGCAACTTTAGGAACAATAAATTATAGCTGCCCTGAAAGGAATATATTGGTGTACACTGCAAATTATTGCTTTTGTTTTATATAAATTAGTGTCAAGAATGTGTAATGTCAATATTCACCTTATTGATCCATGAACGCTAGTCATTATGTTTTATCAGTGTTTATTTTCGCATGTGGTGGAATGAATCACAACTAGCAGAAGAGAGTAGTTAACCTTTGCAAACCAACAATAATTTAAGTTTTCCCAGTGTTGCAAATAAACTTTTTTTTCTATGCTTATGAAATCTAGGACATGTAATAGCTAAGTATGCAGAAATTAAATGGTGTGGGAACACCACACCATTTAATTTCTGCATACTTAGCTATTTAATGCCCTAGATTTCATAAGCATTGATGTGGGCGCACCCATTCGCTGATTGGCTGCGCGAGGCTCTGGAAGTGGGTATGTGTGTCAGATTGGTTACCTCGTGCTGCGAAAGTTTCCCTCTTCTCTAGGCTGATTGCTGGTGAGTAAGTTACCAGGAGCTGAGTGGCAAATGNCCTCGTGCTGCGAAAGTTTCCCTCTTCTCTAGGCTGATTGCTGGTGAGTAAGTTACCAGGAGCTGAGTGGCAAATGCCATTTTGCTGGAATGTGTGGTTGGAGTCCTGGGTATGTGGGGAAGTTTCACCTCTGTGTACTAACCTAGTCTGTGACTGTNTGCTGGAATGTGTGGTTGGAGTCCTGGGTATGTGGGGAAGTTTCACCTCTGTGTACTAACCTAGTCTGTGACTGTGCCTTATCATGTACAGTGCTGATCAAATAAAACCTTCCTTTTCCAAGTGTACAAAATGTGTAAAGAAAGGAGAGTGGAGAGGTTTGGCTGGCTCATATCAACAATGTCTTGGGAGCCGATAGGATTGAAGCGAGGTGGATATGGAGCAGCACCAGAATGTAAGGGCACCGAAAATGGGAGATCCCCCATGAAACCTGCTGACCAACAGCACCATCCGGCACGATTCCCACATGAAGAAATCCTGGAGTGACCCCATCAGAAGTCTAACCATATTCGCCTTGGTGGGAGGCAAGTGCTCTAGCCACNTGCCTTATCATGTACAGTGCTGATCAAATAAAACCTTCCTTTTCCAAGTGTACAAAATGTGTAAAGAAAGGAGAGTGGAGAGGTTTGGCTGGCTCATAACAACAATGTCTTGGGAGCCGATAGGATTGAAGCGAGGTGGATATGGAGCAGCACCAGAATGTAAGGGCACNTCATAACAACAATGTCTTGGGAGCCGATAGGATTGAAGCGAGGTGGATATGGAGCAGCACCAGAATGTAAGGGCACAGAAAATGGGAGATCCCCCATGAAACCTGCTGACCAACAGCACCATCCGGCACGATTCCCAAATGAAGAAATCCTGGAGTGACCCCATCAGAAGTCTAACCATATTCGCCTTGGTGGGAGGCAAGTGCTCTAGCCACNCATGAAGAAATCCTGGAGTGACCCCATCAGAAGTCTAACCATATTCGCCTTGGTGGGAGGCAAGTGCTCTAGCCACTATATAAACAGCGGTCCCAGTTAAGCATGTCTTTTAAAATTTTCCATCTATCAAAGAACCACATGCATATGTTATTAGACAAATTTGAATAGGAATGTCATTTTTAACCTTTCATAATAAAACAGCCAAATTTTTTTTTGTTTCAGTTGCCAATGATGTACCTTCTGCAGGAAGATTACTTTGTGGTGTCTTCGGTGCTCCTGCTGCTGGCATATTGATGCCAAAAATTGTGTTGTTAAAGATGTTAGAATATCACGGGACTATATCAATCATTTCAGATTCCAAACTCAAAATTATTTACAAAACTCTCATTTATTACAGTGATATTAAAGGAAAATATGTATAAAAATCTAAACTACATACTCATGTATTGAAA
The DNA here is from genome assembly GCA_002778355.1 of Clitarchus hookeri. Taxonomy (NCBI): domain Eukaryota; kingdom Metazoa; phylum Arthropoda; class Insecta; order Phasmatodea; family Phasmatidae; genus Clitarchus; species Clitarchus hookeri. Next base: position 181,848 of record NQII01004832.1, on the reverse strand, counting down.
GAGTCGCCAGAATTATCCTAGTCACATAGATAAATTAAGAACTGAGTGTGCAAAAAGTACATTTTTTTGGATGTACGGAGTAATTCCGATGACTTTTGGGGCAATTCCCGATCACTGATACAATCATGCTCTTCAGTTGCTCTTCCTACAAATGAATTGTTTTTTACCAGCAGTACCTACACAAATCTCGTGAAACCATTTCTTGCATTTCTGGCATTGTATACAATCACCTTTTGAGGCACTCTTTTCTGAGTAATACTTCAAACCAAAGAAGTCACATCGAACGTTTTCCTCATCCTCGTCTGAGATGTCAATGGAGGATTCTTCGTCAGTGTTCGAAAGTATTTTTCGTATGGTTCTCTTCTTCTTTAGCCTAGGAGACTTTACATGCAGGCGTACCTTTCTCTCTAGACAACTTATTTCTCTTCTTTTCAACAGCCTCGTTGAATCCTTCATCAGATGTCAGGTGGTGTGGTCGTAGTTTCTTTCTTGTCTGTTTCCTAGTCTCACTTTTCTGAGGAGTTGGAATTACATCTGCAAAGGATGACATTTGTTTTATCAGGGGNTTGTCTGTTTCCTAGTCTCACTTTTCTGAGGAGTTGGAATTACATCTGCAAAGGATGACATTTGTTTTATCAGGGGGCATCGTGTGTGTAGGTGGAGTTGTGGCTTCTGGGGTGGAAGGGATTGGTGAGGTTTGTGTGATGGGTATAGAGGGACCAGCTTCGCAAGTAGGACCAACAGAATTATTCCGAGAATGTTCCGCACTGAAGTACAATGATGGTAGTTATTTATCTTCAGGAATTTCATTTGTATTATAAGGGAAGATCCCAGTACATTCAAACCCTTNTACAATGATGGTAGTTATTTATCTTCAGGAATTTCATTTGTATTATAAGGGAAGATCCCAGTACATTCAAACCCTTTTGTGCCGTAAGCAGGAGTTGCACTCCTAAACCAAGCTTCTGTGAATATTTGGCCGAATACAAACTTGGTAATGCAACCATCTGAATGATTATCCATGTAATTAGTAGCAGCATGGTGGTAGGATGTTTGCATTGTTTTGACCACAGCTCTATCCAGGGGATGAATAGCATGTGTGCTGTGAGGAGGGAGGCACAATATTTCGATTCAATTTTCTCTGCAAAATTCTTTGGCACTGCAGTGAACCATTTGAGGCATGTACATCTGATTCTGTCATCTCGACACAAGAGCCTGGAGGCAAGTCTTGCCTGTATACATCTTTGAAATGCAACTATTGAAAAATGCCATTCTCTTGTTTCAAACAAATTTTGTTTCTTCTGACCAAACACCTTACTCAGTGTGGCCTATTTTGTTTTGATGTTTCAGATGGTTCGTAACCACACAGGTGATAGCAATGTGACGACACCAATGTGCAGCGTGACAAAACACGTCACAAGTTCGGAATAGCCCAATGTTCGATAGAGCCCCGTGCTACATTGTATTTATAAGATTTAAACATTCCTGAATATTTTGTTAATTGTAGTCAAAGTGGTAGGAAATAAATAAAAAGTGCAAGGAAGTCAATGTGAAAGTAGTTTCATCCTGTCAAAACAATATTTTNCAAAGTGGTAGGAAATAAATAAAAAGTGCAAGGAAGTCAATGTGAAAGTAGTTTCATCCTGTCAAAACAATATTTTATCAAGAAAAAAATTGTTACAGATGTTGCTTATTGTATACCATTCCTGTAGTAAAAAATGGGAGATATTGATGGACTTCATTTATTCAAATAAAAATGATGACTTCGCCTTCTAAATTGCCTAGCAAAGGAAAATGATGATTATAGTCTTTCAAGGTTACTTCCAACTTTTCTGAAGCCGTGTTAAAGTTCTACTTTCAAGATATTCCTCCGTCTCATGCAAACAAAGCTTAACCGAGTCTAAAAAAATTACACCAAAGGGACAACACACAGCATGCGTGCGCACTCAGTGTGATAATATTTTGTATAAATGTTATTTATAACTAGGTATTACTAACACACCTCTTTTCTCCCTGTTTTTATTCATATCAATTACAAATTAAATACTATTTATATTTAAACTGTATGCAAAAGTTCAATTTCACCAAAAAACATATTTTTATAATAGCACAAGTATAAAATGTATGTGAAACGTTACATATTTAGAAAACAACCAAGGACGTAATACATGGGGTGTTTTTTTTTTTAAGGTTTTATTTAAAAAGTGCGAAGATACCGCGAACAGACTATAATCGCTGGACCTTATTTTTTATTGCGAGTGCACTCGCCCCATCTGAAACGAAACAGCTGCAAAGCAAGTGCGGGACATTTGAGCAAAACGAGAAGTCAGCATATAAAAAAAATTGCTTGAAATGTGTATTTTGTAAATTTATAATGTTACTCGTCATAATCAAGGACTGGGAATCTTGGTTCAGTGTACATAATGTACATAACGATTAAAAATGTTTTAAATAAACCATAATATTTGTTGAACACACTTGTCTTTCATTTTATCCTTCCCGCCTGTTTCTGTTTCAAAGAAAAACAGTTTGTTCGAGCTCCAATAAGCATAGCATTTGTAATATGAAGGGCTGGTGTACTTAGTGGCATGAGTAAAATTTACCAACTGAGTATCATCAGGATTTTGAATCACGTAAAACTGTAATGTGTCAAAGTATTTGCGTTAGATACGANATAAGCATAGCATTTGTAATATGAAGGGCTGGTGTACTTAGTGGCATGAGTAAAATTTACCAACTGAGTATCATCAGGATTTTGAATCACGTAAAACTGTAATGTGTCAAAGTATTTGCGTTAGATACGAGTACCTTAAGATGATAATTATGTAGGGGGAATAATAACAATGGAAAAACTATTTAAATATACAATTTTCTGCTGACATACACCATCGTGNTTGAACACACTTGTCTTTCATTTTATCCTTCCCGCCTGTTTCTGTTTCAAAGAAAAACAGTTTGTTCGAGCTCCAACAAGCATAGCATTTGTAATATGAAGGGCTGGTGTACTTAGTGGCATGAGTAAAATTTACCAACTGAGTATCATCAGGATTTTGAATCACGTAAAACTGTAATGTGTCAAAGTATTTGCGTTAGATACGAGTACCTTAAGATGTTAATTATGTAGGGGGAATAATAACAATGGAAAAACTATTTAAATATACAATTTTCTGCTGACATACACCATCGTGNTTAATTATGTAGGGGGAATAATAACAATGGAAAAACTATTTAAATATACAATTTTCTGCTGACATACACCATCGTGTAATCATAAGAAGTATAATGGCGATATTGCTCCACCGCACCAGGCAAATGTGACATCAAACATTCCAAGACAAAAAAAATTCTGCTCAGGACTGCCAGCAGACAGGGTGACGCGCTAGGCGAGAATCCGTGATTACTCAGATGTGCTTGGAAAAAATAGCAAGGTAAAGAAAATTGGCTGAGCCACAAGATTCCTGGGTTCCTCACAACATGTAAAAGAAACGTGTTACGAAAAAAAATTACAAACAAGGTGCAGTTTAAAACACAAAACCAACGTTATCTTCGGTCGAGGTGATTTTGTTTGAATGACCTTAATACATTTGTGTGTGTCAGATACATTTTAACAGCACGCACAACACGTAATATCCTGTTTGATGTTAAGGTGATTAAACCTAGAATTAGATCATAATAGATTATAAATATTTTTTACATATAAAAATATTATTTTTAATGTATATTTTTTTATGTAATCATTGATAGCTATTTATTTTAATCAGTGGGGCCGATGGTATTAGATAGATAATTATAAAAGATTTTTTAAAAACTCTACACTTCAGCCAATTTTTAGGAGATCGTGTAAGTAAAAGTATGTGACATAAGTGCGGCATGCACATGCATGATGGACAATAACAATTAAGTTTGCTGGATCTCATCTGTCAGGTTTTGCTGGCTCATTGGAGAATCTGACAGAATCCCTGAGCAGAAAGTTGTTAAGAGAGGGTTTGTTGTCTCGGGAAACGTGGTTACACCACAGCCGACTTCATTCTCGAGGTAGGCCTACATCAAACCGAAACCCATGGGTAATTGTAAAACGCACTTTTATGAAAGCAAAAGAATTTTGTATGAATTTGCGAAACAGAGAACACACAAAAAAAACGTCATCACAAAATATTGCTTATTTATTACCGAAAATGGTACCCTTAAACAATAACGACACGGTAATAAATATAAACAATTCAAATTTGAAGAGACATCGTTACATGGCTGAGAAAATGTCCGGAAATGGGAAAAAGAGATTATAATTCAAATATAATTAATGCACCTGACCTTAGGAACTGAGTTTGTACAGCCAGAAATACAACANAAAAAGAGATTATAATTCAAATATAATTAATGCACCTGACCTTAGGAACTGAGTTTGTACAGCCAGAAATACAACACATCTCGAAAAACAACTAGAACTTCGTGAGCAAACACGACAGCGAAATCTTCAAAATACAAACGAGCTGAAAATCGAAAGTCCAGACGACTCGCCGAATGCTCAGACGGCACACACACATTATGAAGTCTCACCCCCAANAAAAAGAGATTATAATTCAAATATAATTAATGCACCTGACCTTAGGAACTGAGTTTGTACAGCCAGAAATACAACAAATCTCGAAAAACAACTAGAACTTCGTGAGCAAACACGACAGCGAAATCTTCAAAATACAAACGAGCTGAAAATCGAAAGTCCAGACGACTCGCCGAATGCTCAGACGGCACACACACATTATGAAGTCGCACCCCCAATGCCCAGGCCAAAAATCCGACCCGTCACCGACGCCAGCTACACAAGAACTCTTTTGCGAGAGAAACGAATTTAGCGAATTCCCAAAATCGGCTCAGCAATTTCCAAGACCATCACAGATATCCTTGTATGTGCTTGCCACTTATAACTACAGAGTGATCGAAAGGACGATCATTATGCTGTGAGCCGAACATAGAACACAGCAAAATTATACATGAATAAATTTTTTTGTTAAATTTAAAACCATACTCGATTTAAATAATTCTAACAAACATTAACATTATTCTTACAATTAATTATGACAATGCAGCCTTTATTTTCTATGTAGATAGCTGAAATAAAGTTTCAATAGAAAATTCATTATTTATGTATACAATATTAAAATTGCCCAATGATCTAGTTTAACATATTAAATTACAAAATCTTCTGTCACATATNTTTTTGTTAAATTTAAAACCATACTCGATTTAAATAATTCTAACAAACATTAACATTATTCTTACAATTAATTATGCCAATGCAGCCTTTATTTTCTATGTAGATAGCTGAAATAAAGTTTCAATAGAAAATTCATAATTTATGTATACAATATTAAAATTGCCCAATGATCTAGTTTAACATATTAAATTACAAAATCTTCTGTCACATATTTTACTTAAAGGAAACAACTAGTTCTTTTTTTAATTTTAATAACGTTTAAATTACTCAATAGTGACTGTCATTATGGAGTGACAAAACATTTTTTAATGATTCTCAACCTTTACACAACATATGGCAGTGGAAACCAGAAACAAAAGCTTAGCCTTAAAAACAATAATAATATTTACCCAACGGTAAGGAAACAACATACGTATTACCAAACAAGGTGTGCCAAAAATTAAAACGACCCACTGTGATCATACGAAATAAGTAAAAATGTATTCACGGTATATTATACATTATTTGACTATGCTTGTTTGTCTTAAAAGCCTCAGTGACTTGCATCTTCTTTTCTGTGGAAAAAAAAAACATATTTCGACTTGCTGTAGCACATGTATAGTTGATGCTGAAATATGAGACTTTTTTTGCAAAATTATTTGTCATTATGCTGAAAAGCACAGATCTCAGCACTATCAAATAAACAAACCATTAGATCATTGACTTTTGCCACGGTGAGGTACGTTTTATCACTTTTCGCTGCATTGTACATGATTCGTTCCACTACTGCCAGGAGTTTAGAANTCACGGTATATTATACATTATTTGACTATGCTTGTTTGTCTTAAAAGCCTCAGTGACTTGCATCTTCTTTTCTGTGAAAAAAAAAAAACATATTTCGACTTGCTGTAGCACATGTATAGTTGATGCTGAAATATGAGACTTTTCTTCCATTGGTACGTATGGACAGAGAAATTTTGCAAAATTATTTGTCATTATGCTGAACAGCACAGATCTCAGCACTATCAAATAAACAAACCATTAGATCATTGACTTTAGCCACGGTGAGGTACGTTTTATCACTTTTCGCTGCATTGTACATGATTCGTTCCACTACTGCCAGGAGTTTAGAANAGCCACGGTGAGGTACGTTTTATCACTTTTCGCTGCATTGTACATGATTCGTTCCACTACTGCCAGGAGTTTAGAACTGGCTCACATTACACCAGTGTGTGTCAAAGAACCAGATCCAAGCGGAAAAACACTAAGAACATGCCATTTTGAAAGCCAGCTTTGTATGAAATGAATTCTCAAAATTTCCAGGCTTTTAATAAATACACGGTTTTTGTGGATCAATCTTTACACTTGCAGAGCGGTTGGACTTGGCGATTTTTGTTAAAGCGATTAGTGTAAGGGTTAAAATTTGTCATTATGAGACATTTTTAACAGAGTAAATTATGTTAAACTAAATTAGTTTGTATTACCGACAATTTATGCGGTTGAAATAATTATTCTGTTTTGTTTACCAGGCAGATGCTATACTAGATTTACTTGGCTTCGAGTCTGAGCCACTTCCATAATTTCTTGCCCGACGTTTCGACAGACGCTACAACTGCCATCATCAGAAAAAAATGCATCATAAGTACTGGTATCGTAGGTGAAGGTGGGCTGTTTCCTGATTGGCTGAGGTCTTCGAGCAATCACAGGCTGGCTTCCTCCTGCATGGCTGAGGGTGTTGGCAAGTCCTTTTGAGACTGTGGTCACTGTTGTGATTGGCTGTACCCTATAGCCAATCGCAGACTGTCTTCCTCGTGATTAGCCGAGGTGTACTTGTGAATAAGTTTGGGGTTTTTGATCTGCTCAACTCAGATGCTAAGCTGGGACACCTGTGATGTAAGGGCGTGAACCCTTTCCCCCGCCGATTGGGCGGTAGTAGCACGGTAAGGCTGATCGCTAAGAGTGCTGCGTAAAGTACTAAAGCATGGCTGCAAGGTTGTGAATTATATATATACAGGCAGTTCAGATGAAAGTGTCTCATATTGTGGGAAGAGGTAGTTCAAAACAACAAATAAATTTATATAAACATGGGTCCTGAAATNGATGAAAGTGTCTCATATTGTGGGAAGAGGTAGTTCAAAACAACAAATAAATTTATATAAACATGGGTCCTGAAATACATCCTGTATGAAATAGGTAGACATAAGAAAAATTTGTACAGGAGAGCACAATGGTATTTCAACATAATTAAAAATGTGCCATATTGTGGGAAGATGTAGTACACATCAAAACAAGAAACAAATNGATGAAAGTGTCTCATATTGTGGGAAGAGGTAGTTCAAAACAACAAATAAATTTATATAAACATGGGTCCTGAAATGCATCCTGTAAGAAATAGGTAGACATAAGAAAAATTTGTACAGGAGAGCGCAATGGTATTTCAACATAATTAAAAATGTGCCATATTGTGGGAAGATGTAGTACACATCAAAACAAGAAACAAATNGCAATGGTATTTCAACATAATTAAAAATGTGCCATATTGTGGGAAGATGTAGTACACATCAAAACAAGAAACAAATGTCTACTGAACATGGGTCCTAAAAGGCATTAAATAGGAGATTGGTAAACTGTTTCAAAAGTACTACAGCAGGGGGCTAAATGTCATCCCCGTTCGCTGTAATGCATCCTTCTGCCTTGTGTATGATGTAATTTAGCACTCTTTAAAACACACCTGGTAAGTTGTGGATGTGCTGACAACCATTGACGATGCGCTCCTGTAGTGTTGTGATATAATTGATGAGAGTGGCATACGCCAAGGACTTCAAGTGGCCCCATAACCAAAAATCTACGTTGTTGAGGTCAGGGGAGCGAGAAGGCCACAGTACTGGGCCACCCCATCCTTTCAATCTCCTAGAAAATGTGTCTGTTAACTGTTGTCGGACTCTGTACAGAAAGTGTACTGGTGCCCCATTATGCATGAACCAAATCTGCATTTTCTTCTGTAATGGCACATTCTCCAGCAAAACCGGTAATATNCTGGTGCCCCATTATGCATGAACCAAATCTGCATTTTCTTCTGTAATGGCACATTCTCCAGCAAAACCGGTAATATATTGGCCACAAAGTTATGGTTGCTGGTCCCAATCAATCGGTTTGGTAGAAATAGTTTTCCAATTAATCTTTCGTCAAACACACCAACCCATATGTTGTCTGCGAATCGGTGTTGATGACTTGCTTCGAAAATTTCACGAGGATTGTGATCGACCCAAACATGTGTGTTGTGGAAGTTCACAACCCCATTTCTCGTAAAGCCTGCCTCATAGGTAGACAGTATCTTTGACGTGCTTTGACATGAAGAGTGGGTCTTCACCACATCTTTCTAACAGCCATTGACTGTACCCCACTCTAGCATGACGGTCCTCTGGCTGAAGGCCTTGGACAAATTGCACATGATAAGGGTAAAGTAACTGTTCATAGAGGACCAACCAGACGAGATTGGCATGTGTCCTCTGCCGCTGCTCACATCCAATAACATGCTTCCATCGTTATGTACAGTATACTGTGGATGAAGGGAGGACACAAAACGAATTCACAGTATTCACTATGACATTATGTTTAAACACAACTAAACCACTGTCCTAGAACTTACCGGACCTGTTATTACTACAATGTTGTAAATGCGGTACACACTCTAACACACATATTCTGCTGCCTGCTAAACAATACACTTTGTTACCGACAATCACATACAAAAGCTGCAGACCACATTCACCTGCAGATNGCTGCTGCCTGCTAAACAATACACTTTGTTACCGACAATCACATACAAAAGCTGCAGACCACATTCACCTGCAGATGCAGCTTACGGCAAGCCTGTTGGAAAACTGTGTTACTGCAAGGCGGACAGTCATGCTCAGTAGGATATGAGAAAGGAATCTTACATAGTAGATTACTGGCAAATGTAGGTACAGTTACGTTTGTGCATCACATGAAATCCTTTTCTGACATTACACCAAAGCTGTTTTTTGTTACACTCTTCGCCACTCTACATCATACAGCATTTACTGCACACTTTTATTTCGTAGTATGTGTAATTTATACTGTACACATGTTGTTGAACAATGTGTACATGTTGTAACATATTGTATGTACACCCGTTCAGCATTTCTTGACATGTTTACATCATGCCCATGCGAACATAGCATGTTCCGGACCGACGTGTTCGTATGCATGTTTAGTCTCATTGTAGTGAATATGTTATTATGGAGAGGAATTATTGTGACAATACATGATAACTAAATGTACGATATTAAGGGTTTAATTACATGGAAATGCTATTGTTCCATCCTGTAGTAATTTTGAAAAAGTTTACCCTTCTCCTATGGTGTGCATTTTAGGACCCATGGCTATTAGACATTTGTTCCTCATTTTGATGTGTACTACCTCTTCCCACAAAATGGCGTACTTTTAATTACATTGAAATGCCATTGCACGCTCCTGTAGTAATTTTGAAATATGTACATATCTCCTAAGGGATGCATTTTAGGGCCCATGTTTACGAGACATTTGTTTCTTGTTTTAATGTGTACTACTTATTTTTACAATATGGCACACTTTTGTCCAAACATTCTGTATAAGAGTGCCCGAGGTGGTTGGCCAGTTGTGGTGAGTCTGTGATTCCTGCCCTTTGGTTACAACTCCTCGGAGACGACTGGAACTAACGTGACCAAAGGGCAGGGGTTACTGACTCATCAGGAGTGGCACAACCTCCGCTGCCATTCAGGAAGAAGAGACACTGCTTTTAAACCAGATGGTCCTGAAAATCACGGCCGTGACCACAAAATCACAAGTACTGCCTAACCACCTCAGCCATTCAAGAAGACGCCAGCATGTTATTGGCCAAGGGTGCAGCCAATCAGGAAACAACTCCCAGACACCAGAGCAAATAGGAGCTGATTCTCCTGAGACGCACTTAGGTCCCATAAATAGCAAGTTGACTGCACCTACTTCAGGCTGCCTAACAGATGGCCACACGGGAAAGCGAGCTGATGGAAGACCTCGCCCGCCCAGGGACAAGGTTCTTTTACAGTGGGATTACCAGCCCCCCACCCCCCCTGCTCGTCTTTATCATTCCCCTTCGTGCACTTGCTAACGCTGCATGTTAAACACTGCATAAATGCTTTATTTTCCTTCCTGGAATGGAGAACCCACCCAGCATGTCCATCGTCATGGGATTCCTCCGGCGGCCTCGCCAGTTCACCATGGCCCTTCCACAGACTTAGTCCTAATTTAACTTGAGCGGAGGGCCAGGCCACAAATTCCGGCTCGGCACTCAGAAAACTCACTCGACAATTGATGCATGTTCCTCCTTCGCCCAATCTTTGTTTGTAGAGCGTATAGGCCTAGGGCGCGGCACACACCGAGAACCTGCTCCTCTCCTATCTCCAGTAGTTAGCCTACTAACATAGGGTGTGCCTACAAGTTAAAAACAAATTAATTAGTAATGCACCTAGGTACCATCCCTACCGAGGACCTCCGACTCTACTCTTAGTTTTAAAGTAGGTTAGAAAAAATACCACAAAGGCTCCCCACTCTTCCCTTCCCTTTATAATATATACAGGGAAGACGTTCCACGTGCGGATGCTTATTAAAGATGTATCCGGACGACATGGCTATTATAAAACAGTCAGTTAATTTAAAATATCCCCTAGTAGCCGTGCAAAGACAGCTCATCACATTAGAACAATGGTATATTCGCTGAAAATCAAAATTATGGCTTCCAAATCAACCAACTTAATTACGAAGAAGCATATTCATCCTGAAAAAGAGCTTAGCATCTTTAATTATAATATTCCAAACATAAAATCTGCAAAANTACGAAGAAGCATATTCATCCTGAAAAGGAGCTTAGCATCTTTAATTATAATATTCCAAACATAAAATCTGCAAAATTTTTAGGACTGACCTCAGCCACATCACGCGGGGCAGGGACCAACATATCAAGAGCTCAAAATAAAAAAGGATTCTCAACCAAAATAGCACCAATCTGATCACCAAGGTACCCAGAGGACACCAAAGAACATGTTCCACTACAAGTGTTTACCTTCTGTCAACAAACATTAAAAACACACNAAGTGTTTACCTTCTGTCAACAAACATTAAAAACACATGGCCTTTCACATAATAAAGAACATTTAAAAAAATGGAGCAAATTAGTACATTATATTACGTCTGCAACTGCAACATTTATGTAAAGGTATTTGCCCTAGATCACCAGGTAAATAGACTAGCAAGACAGCTAATATTTGTGGTAATTAATTTACCGGTAGTCTACTTTAAGAGATCCACAGGTTAAGTAATTATACAATTCTTACTTTTTTAACATAAAGGTTATGTTTAAGCAGGATGGAACACCTCTAAGATACAAAACACAATTTCTATATTTAGTATATTATATTTTTGATTGGACCACAGATGTATCCACATAGCTCCAATAGGGAAGCAACAAAAAACAATAACACAAAACTACCACATAAGTTTAATATTTATTTTTAAATGATATGGTTTAAACTTCATTACTGGGGTGCACCCTTCAAAATGTAGAGTTAAAAAAAATATTACAACACTAAGTTTTTTTTTTACTTTTAGAAAAGATTTTACACATAAGTTTATTTTTAATTTGATTTCGAAAAACTTTCTTTGGGGNGTTTTTTTTTTACTTTTAGAAAAGATTTTACACATAAGTTTATTTTTAATTTGATTTCGAAAAACTTTCTTTGGGGGATGTTCTCTGCTGTATTAGTGAATCCTGCTGTAAAATAAATTTTGTGCAGTCATCCAATTAACTGTAAGATACTCTTAGCTGTGATTTCCGGGCTCCAGTCTGCACTCCTGCACCCAGGAGAAAGAAGATAAATCAATTCATGGTCTGCTTCAACAGCAATGGGCCGTGGCCACAAAATATGAAGACTATGTTACATGATGGACAGCATCTGGTTTTGCAGCTAAAAGGGTGAACTGCTACAGAAAGTGAATAAACTAATACAGGAATTAAACATAAATCGAAATAAAAAAAAATTTCCGGGTGGCAGAAACTTAGTATCAATCGAGTTACTTACCCAAAGCAGTCACAAACAATTATTCTAACATAATATTAGCAGGTACAAAACGTTACGTTTTTCAATAGTTTACAACAGTTTTACAACTTCCTGCAATTTGCTGGACACTGCTGTTCCTACAAAAACCTGTTTAATTAATTTACTTTTCCATATACACATAACAAATCGCGAAACAAAGACAGAAATTCGAGATGAGTTGAGAGATTAGAGAGGCACTTAACAACGAAGTCTTGAGAGACGACGAGGGTGAAATGAGGTGAGAATGGAGCAGCGCCGGAATGCAAGGGTGGGGGAAACCGGATATCCCCGAGAAAACCCGCCGACCAGCGACATCGTCCGGCACGATTCCCACTTGCGAAAATCCGGGAGTGAACCGGCCTGGGATTGAACCCGGTTCGCCTTGGTGGGAGGCGAGCAGTCAGCCTGCTAACCCACAGCAGCCCCACAGATGTTCTAAATCTATCACAAAGGAATCAAGGAAAATTGTGGAATTGTGTTTACTGAAAGAATCAAGGGCATGTGAAATAGGGTATGTTTCAGTGAACTTGAACACAGTTCAAATTTAAAACATTTTCCAACATTATTAATCGATTAAATTGAGAATTTTTTTCAGATTATTTGCTTTATCGTAAAAGAAAGTGACGCCCTGCGGCGTCCCTATATTTTATTCGTCCGTACCACGCTCTAACGAAGCTCGCAGGCGAACGACATCAATCAGGATTTAGGGCCTGGCAGCCGTGACGAAGGGAACGGCGCCAGATCGGCCCTATAAGACGACCATTTGCATGGGAAGGCGGACATGCGGGAGAATAGCGTCACGGTGTGGGATCAGGTGACAGCGGGAAGAACACGAGTGCAGCGGCCAGGGGGAGATCCCGAAGTATTCCCACAACGCCGAACCAAACAACAAACCTCCAGGCAGAATAGAAGGACAGACGCCAGACTCCGCGAGCAGGCAGGAACGGCGAGACGTATTTATGACCTCGCCAGGCTGTGTTTTGTCCCAGGCTTTCGACCACAATAAAAACCGAGAGAGCGTTTGGACGAGCGCAACGAGAGGCCCCTTTCAATTATTTCCGCACGGACAGAACGGAGTGCTGAAACTGGTAAACCAGAACAAAACAGCAGACGCTGGACCCAAGTACGGAGCTGGAGTACACGCCCGCGGTTGATTACCCAGGGGGGCGGTCCGCGGCTACCTGGAGAAGCGGGGGCAGTTTAATATGGCAATGAGGGCCTACAAAACCGCAGGAGTCCGAGGAAACAGGGCAGTCGGCCGATGAGATTCCGGGAGGGAGGAGTGATTCCGCAGGAGACGAGCACGGCAGCCAGCCGCCATCAGACGCAGAGTCCTGCGTCGACCCGAGAAGGAGGGACGTCGAGACGAGTCACCGAGGCGCCCGTGACAGGACGAGAGCAGTTCCAGCTCACCGGACCTCATCTGCAGGAACAACTACCAGCACAGCAAGCCAGATAAGTACAGTCATCCAGCGAGTGTGAAGGACCTTTAGTAGTTATCCCGCAGTGTGAAGGATCTTTTAGAATCATCCAACAAGTGCGACGAAGATCCCCCACCCCCCCTTTTACGACGCGAATTGTACGGAGCATACGTAGAAAAGGGAGGGAGTTGTCTCAAGGGCTCATGTATCAATTCACATGTTCATGCAACAATAAAACCTCGATTTGTGAAATATGAATTATCCTGTATTCATTCATTAGTGAATTGGACCATTAAACAACAGTGTCGAAGCATTCCTACGCCCGATCACTGAGGGCTAGTATTAAGTGTTGGCGCCTCACGCCACAGAACAGATTACAACACCTACGTCCAAACCTCAGCTTTGGCAGGTGTCAAAAGTAAACAAAGTAATGACATGTGTCATAATAAATTCATAGTGCAACATACATGTATTTAAGAATTAAATAGTTTTTACATTACTCATTTTTTCTGTAAAAATATGACTTAAAAAATAAGTATATCTACAAAGTGCTACAAGCACTGTGTTGTCATAAAAAGTTGGTATTGCACACCCTCCAAAAATGTCAATGCCAAAAACATTTTCAAGAGTGAGGGAGGGGTGGGTGGCAGTTAACATTATTAAATTTTACATTTTATCAATTTCAGTCTGGTACATAAATAGCTACTTTACATTAATATTATGCTATTTGTTCCCCCGGCACAGCTGAAATCTTCAGTGACGATGAGGGTGAAGTTAGGAGAAGATGGAGCAGATTGCAAGGTAAGTTAAAAAAATAAAAGGAGTACCCCGAGAAAACCAACCAGTGAACTGCAACTTTTGCAATGTTTCTTACTCATGAAAATCCAGCGGGACCTCACTGGGGATTGAACCTGGTTTGCAANATAAAAGGAGTACCCCGAGAAAACCAACCAGCGAACTGCAACTTTTGCAATGTTTCTTACTCATGAAAATCCAGCGGGACCTCACTGGGGATTGAACCTGGTTTGCAAGTGTGGGAGGGTAGTGATCCATCTGACCACACCACCATGGCCACAAGATGTATTCAAAGATGCGTATACGTAAATCACCTTCAGCATTTTTAAGAATTAAAATAAATTTCTCTTGAAAAATTGTATTTGTGTGTGCATGTATTACATTATTTTTAAATTCTATTGTCTTATAGTTACTTTCTCATAGAAGATATTAAGCACGAGGTTAAGATTCCCCACCCCTTTCACACTCCTGCACACACGGCTTAAAAATTCTTTAGATCAGGAAGTGAGGAAAGGAAAATTAACATCTGTTAACTTCTGCCATTCTTTTTTTTAGTAAGAGTTTGTGCCTACTAGAGGCAGAATTGATTGCTAATGCAAGTTATACAGAGTTACCAAGCAATCTAACGGTAAGTAAACGAAGATGCGCACCTACCTGGAGAGATTTATTAATTAGGCAACATGTATTTTTATTAATGCCAACTGCTAAGAATGTAACACATAAATTGAAACAGCTTGTTGTAGTAGACAGACATATTCAGCATTGTTTGCGTGTTAAAATTTTCATTTGCTGTCACATTTTAGTCCGTTAACATTAATCAAATATAGCAATCACTGTGATTGTGGTATAATACTTAAATTCTTTAACAACAAGACAAAAATGGACTATAAATAATTTAAACCCAAAATTGGTTAGTTTAACCCTACCAAACCAATTATTTAATTTACCAGCATTAAAATTATTTTTCTATCCTGCANACCAAAATTGGTTAGTTTAACCCTACCAAACCAATTATTTAATTTACCAGCATTAAAATTATTTTTCTATCCTGCAAGATTAACTGAATACCTTGATGTTAATACCCGTTGTTATGTTACGTTAGAAGCTAGTCTCACACTAGGAACTAATAATATTAAAGAAAGAAGGAATTGCCACAATTTCCCTCCTCTGCAGTGAAAACCAGATATGTGCTAATGCACCACATAAAAAGAAGCAAAAAGATAAGTACGGACAAATTGGAGAGTAGATTCCTTTTCTTTTATTTTCCTTCCTTGGAATTATAATTTTGTTGAATATTATGAGAACCTTTTTTTTGCCTCTCCCAATTGTTTCCAACAATCCAACGACATTACTACAGATACACTCAAATTCATATTTAATGTTACTGAAGCCCCTGGGTGTACTTAACTGAAGATTTGGGTGCGGCTGAAAAACTCAGGTCTTTAGCTCTGATGAAGTTGAATCGAGGTAAAGATGGAGCAATGCTGGAATACAATGGAGCGAAATTTGTGTACCCCAAGAAAACCCAGTGATCAGCGGTGACAAAGGCCAGGTTTCCCCTGCTGGGAATCAAACAAATTTCACTGATATGGTAGGCAAATGGTCTGACCACTACTCAGATATGAAGGTCATCTCTCTCTTTCTCTGCCTCTCTCTCTCTCTCTCTCTCTGTCTCTCGTGGTATATTGAGAAACGTCAGTGCATATAAAAATATGTTTTCAATACCTTTAGCAATCAAATATAAATGCGAAGAAAAACATTTTGCACTTGACCAACAAACCAGATTTTTGTTGCANGAATACCTTTAGCAATCAAATATAAATGCGAAGAAAAACATTTTGCACTTGACCAACAAACCAGATTTTTGTTGCAATACATTGGTCATTTAGGTTTCTTACGCACATTTTTCTTGAAATTGAAATGTAGGAAATGATTCAAATAACCGACAACAATCACACGAATGCCTTATAAAGTGGAGACACAGTTGCACCGTAAATTACAGGCAACCACTTACATACAGAGATATTTCTTTTCGTCATTTTCACCGTAGACCTACATTTATATTTATTCAAGTAAACCGAAATAAAACATCTAAACACCCCAAGAATTGTCATCTGTATTTACAATGGAAAAAACTGGACACTACCGTCACTAAAACTACCTTACTTCTGTTGTTAAATAATGATTTGGATATTGAAATCTCTTAGTTGCTTGTGGTAGTTTTTTTAAAATCATTAGACACGTCTGAAAACCAATTTCTTGTACACATTAAAAATGCCATGAAAGAAGATAAAAAAATATTTCCTCCTTTGCAAGGAAAATTTATATTCTTTTCCTTGTACTATTATTTTAATGAAACAAGCAAGTATCTCGCAACGTAGGAATGGCATAAATTGTCATATTATGAAATTGTCTGTGGTAAGACGGTACAGTTCAACAGTGCTACAACTAAAAAAATGTCATTTCTGAGATATTGATACTTTCGTCTTCGGACTGCTCTGCCCCAAGAGCTACGCACCCAGAGTTGTCATGAATTTTAGTGACAACTTAAGTTTGGTGTAGGCTTACAGGTAACGAACCCTTGTGACTGTTGCTATATGCCATTAAAATTAATTGCGTTCCTGAAGCCGCCACACACGGTGGTAAGTAGTACGATTAAGACAGCTGTGTAACACATGGTAAGGCCGGGACCAAGCACCACTTTACTTGATAGTAGGAGTTATTGATAATTAATTTAAAAGTAGTAAGATGATGCTGAAGGTTGTGATAGGCCGTAGTGGAAAACGAAGTAGGAAATTTGTCAGCTTGGGAGAAAGAGTAACTAAGGGGTTTGAATACTTATTTTTGTGGCTTATTTTACTTGACTGTAAGTGTTATCATAGAATATATAATCAAGATCAGAAGATACCTTTAAATTAATTTTTTATTAAAAAAGAGAAGTAAGTAAATATGTTAGGTTGCATGTACAATATAATTAATTCTTTGGCTGATAAAGTGAAATTATATTAACCAAAGTTTGGAATGTGTTAAGGTGTTATTAATTAATTTAAATTAATTAAGTTGTTACTGCCACATTTATTACTTTTAATAGTGCGTTTTGTATACCTAAGCCATTTATAGAGACTGGGAATGGTTTAAGACAAGTTTGTATTAGCCTAGGTTAAGTAAGTTACCGAATGTTTTTTCTCATTACTGTTTTGTCTTAATTGGAGTGATTTTAAATTATTTTTTTAATCTTTATATATGAATGCACGAAAGAGTGAATGGCTTAAGGGTAAAGCACACAGGGAGTTTATTGTATTAGGTGGTGAGACAGTATCTACCTGCAATGATTCAGAAGGGATAAAGTGTTATATTTGGAGTACATGAGTGAGTTTGCTAGAGAGAGTTTGCTCAGGCTAGTCCTTTAGAAAACAAATGAGACCAAGCAAAAAAAGTTATTTGTAAAGCTCGAAAGTGAAAATTCATAGCCTAATTATTTTAAACATGATTTTTTGCCTCACTCAGACATGGAGCATACTTGGATATATGTAGACCCAGAGGCATTTTCAGGAAAACCTGATGAGTATGTAGGGGCTGCTAATACGAATGGTTGGGATGACACCAGGTGTGCTGTGTATTTCCCTACCTTTTTTAAGGCGCTGTTTTGTGCTGGTACGAGAGCTAGGAGCAACAAATTAACAAGATGAAAACTTCGACTGGGTTGTCCAGTGCCTTGAGGGCAGCATTCGAGTCGGTTGGGCAATCGGAGGACCTGGAGTTGCATCTAAGAGTTAGGGTACAAGGAAGGAATGAGAGTGTAGAGGAGATTATATGCAACGTCCGTAATTGACGTATTTGGTTGGACCCAACCATGGCAGATAATCAAAAAAATTAATTCATCCTTAGGGGCTTGAAGCCAGAAGTAGTAGGGCGTGTGCTGCTGTGTGAAAGTAAAACAGTTGAGGAACTGAGAGCGAACCTCAGGAAAATCGGTGCAGGTCAGTATTATGCACAATGTAGGATATTGACGTCGGGCGAATGTAAGGATTCGGAGCCAGAGGTTAGATTAATCCAGAAAACAGCTGAGTGCAAACCAGCTGCAGCTGGTGTGTTCAATTAGTTGCAAAAGAGTGTGGATATTCTTAGCCAGCTGTTCGCCACTCTTAGTCAAGAGGCAAGATAGGTTAGGGATCACGAGCCTCCCATTTCCTATGTATTTGGGCAACGGGGTAGATTTCGGGGCCCTACAGGTTCAAGAGGGAGTTACACTATCGTGGGGGGAAATCACAAGGAAAAGACAAATGATCCAGTTCCGAGGAAAAAAGGAAGAGTATTCAGACATATGCGGACACCAGATGGGCAGCCGATCTGTCAATTTTGCCAAAAGCCCGGTCACATTCAGAGATTGTAGGCAACAGAAACAAGGGGCACAGGGAAAATAAGGAATGTGAATCAGATTGTGAGGCACAGTTTACCTGACCAACAAATTGTTAATTTGGATTTGGGAGAATAATTCCTTTCCCTAAAAACCTAGAATTTACGGTACTGAGATCTCCATATTTTTGGACATTGGTGGAGCTGTGTCTTTGGTAGACCACCACTTGGTGCCAAACAGATTTTGGAGGGAAACTAAACCAAAGATGTTAGCAGATGTCACTAGCCAGAGTCAGACATAACACCATGTGATCAACTAATAGTTTTAGTTGGGCAAACATAGTTATAATCATCCAGTAAGCATTGTGGTAGCTCTCATAAATGGGATAATTTTAGGTTGTGACTTTTTGTTTTCATATGATGCCCAGTTAAGTTTTAAGGGTCAAGGTCAACCCCAAGTGAAACTAAATTCCCCATGGGCCAGACGATCAGGTGCAGAAGTCACCTTCAGAGAGGTTGATACTGACAGGAAGACATCAAGTAGTTTTGAAATAAAGGCAGATGATAATATGGTTTTTAAGTAGCTGGGAAGCGAGGAATTGTGAGGGGTTGTTTCTGAAAGTGAAACATGCTGTAAGTTAGGCTTTGTAGTGTGCGAACACCTTAAGCTGGCACCCCATTGCCACCAGAAAGTCCCAGTTATCATACAGGCAGAAGGGTTACTTTCAATAGTTTATTTCGAGCCCACGGAAAATTTTTATGACCAATACTCGGTGTTGACCCCTAGAGGTGTTCCATATTCCACTACACAGACCCCTCTGTGGGTGACGAACACAGCAAATCACGAAGTAGTACTTCATTGGGGAATGAAGTTGGGGACCCTAGAGACTTTTGATTCCACACTTTCACAGGAAGGGCATAAAGTGTAGTATGTGGTAGAGGATGGTAACTTCGACGAAGCAAGGCTCGAAATAAATCCGCTATTTTTGCCCGACCAGAGGGAACAGATATTCAATCTCTTAAGGAGGTACTCAAGGGTTTTTAGTTGGAAACCCAGTCAGATATGGCATACTTGTAATGAGGTAGTAAGGCTTGATAGGGGAGGTAGCTCCTCTATTTCCTCCCAGCCCTATCGAGTGTCACCATGTGAAAGGGGGTTTATACAGGACATTGTGGAAGAGCATATCCAGAATGGGATACTGTGTACCTGTAGTATGCATTGGAGTTCGCCAGTTATACTGGTTAGGAAAATAGACAACTATTTCTGCTTTTGGGTCGATTATCGAAAGGTCAGTTAGATGCTGAAGGACGACATGTATCGGCTGCATAGAATTGACGACTTTATGTGTCACTTTATGGGAGAATATTACTCTAGCCATCTCGATATGAACTCTTGGTATCACCAGTTGCGCATTGTGGAGGAATATCAGGTAAACATCTCATTTGTAACCTCATATGGTATTTTTTGTTTTAAAATGCTACCCTTTGGCTTAAAAACCGCACCCTTCAACTTCCAGAGTTACATGTATAGGACCCTGGCAGGTTTGAAGTGGGTTACCAATGCTCATTTACCTCGACAATTTACTTGTGGCAGGAAGTTCATTTGAGGAGCACCTGAATATGAATGAGTGTGTAATGGAGTACTTTGAAAAGGAAATTTTGATGCTGAAACCTGCCAAATGCCCCTGTTACCAGGAGACGGAGGTGTTAGGTCATCTAATGGCCACAGAGGGAATAAGGCCCCATCCTAGAAATATAGAGATGGTGAATAAGTTCCCAATGCCAAAGAATGTAAAATGGATTAGGGGTTTCCTAGGACTTGCATCAGTCTATGGCAAGCTCAAACTGAACTTTGCAAAGCATAGTCTGAATTACATAGAGAAGCTAAAGCTGGATGCACACTCTTCAGGGCGTTTGACGAGATGGGCACTGAAAATGTTAGAATATGACTTTACACTATATTATTCCAGTGGGAAGGCTTATGAACATACACACAGCCTGAGTAGAAATTCTGTGATGACAGGCACAGTGGAGGATGAGAAGAGAGACCTCAATTTACCCATTTTCATTTTTCAAGAGGTTTACCAAAAAAAAATTGCAGCGAGCAGATGCTACCTTGTTACCGATCATGGAGGAGGTAGAGAGCCCAGCCAGGGTGGACTTGAAGTTAACACAACATGCTACGAAATTTTCTCTCCATAAATATGTTTTGTATAAGAATAATAGTAGTCCAAACATGCATTCTAAACTATTGGTCATTCCCGAGAGTTTAAAAGCAGAAAAGTCGAGTGAATGTAATGTCAATATGTTGGTTTGGTGACATCTAGGTGTAATAAGAAGCTCTAACAAAGTTAGGCATCTCTATTACTGGTTACACATGCTAAAATAAATTCGGTCTTATGAGTGGAGTTGCCAGGTTTGTCAGACTTCTTCTTGATATGGTTTATATGAAGAAGAATTCGGGTTTTTGAGCCCCATTCCCATGGGGGAACCATTTTAGCGAATGCGGATTGATTTGATAGGACCATTACCGAGATCCAGACAAGGGAATATGATGGTAGTGGCAGCTATAGATGATGCTACCAGGTGGGCTGAAATCAGAGTTGTCCCTCGGGAAGTGCATTGTAAGTTGCATTCTTTCTTGTGGACCAGGTGATATGCCAACACTGTGTACCAGTGACAATCATCACAGACAGAGAGAAGGTTTTTTGTGCCAGGGTCGTGAAGGAATTACTGCAACTCATGGATGTCAACGGTACAGTGATCACCAGCTAGCGACATCAATGTAATGTGGCGGTAGAACGACTGCATGATACCCTGACACACATGTTGTCCCAGTATGTGTCTACCTGTCAGAAGGATTGGGGTGAGTACCTGAGGATGGTAACATTTGCATATAACATTTCACGGCAGGAGAGTACTGGATTTAGTCCCATTGTATAATTTTATGTATGGGAGCCAGTCATCCCATCAGAGATCAAACTGAATCAACCAGTGGAAGCAGATAAAAGCCTGAAGCTTCATGCTTAGTAGTGGACCCTTCTACACCTTGCGGCTGACTACCTAAAACGACAACAAAAGGACAAGCAGAGATACGATCAGCATCGGCACGATACCCACTACCAAGTCGGACAAGGGGTATTGGTGTACACACAGGCAATAAAAAAACATATTTCAGAGAAGTTTCAGCATAGAGAGCATAGACCATATACAATTTCAGCTAAGATTAACCCAACACATATAAAATTTAAAAAACTTGACGAGGCAAAGAAATAATAGATACAGTTAACATTGAAAGCCTGAAACCTTTCATTGCGTAATATAATTTTGTAAAATAAATCCTATCAGCTTTTGGTGTGTTTGTGCTAAGGCCTGTTGTTTGGAGTGTTATAGTGCTACCATGACCATCCAGTTGGGAGAGACAAAAGGAACTACGACCATGGCTGGCAATCTGTGGAGCTGTTGGTGTATGCTTATGGTGGTGGTGATTGCTGAAACCGAGGATGTGAAGTCTTCTCCAGACATCAGACAGTCCAGAGCTGGAGTGGTGGCTGGACTCATTGAAAGCCATTGAAAGAGGTTGTATTGTACACCACTTCTGTACTCTTTACATATAAAGTGTCTTGGCTAAAGAAAATAACATAATTGAACCTTCGGTATTGTCTGTGGCTGATCAGTTTCCAAGGAAAAGTAGGCGTGAGTTGTGTCACATTTGTAATAGTTTACAGAGTACTGTACATACCATGGATAGTTTTCTTAATAAATTAGACGAGGCTTCTGGAGAAGAACTGGTCGATGCTCCTGTCATATGCAAGACAAAATTATGACTAACATTCCTCGGGTAATTTGCACAATGGTGCTGTGATGTGGCCATAACCAGTCAGGTGGAATATATATTCGCTAATGAGGAAGGATTGAAACAGAAATTGGAATCGGTAGAAAAGCAAATACACGATGTACATTGGTTAATGTGGTCAAACAGATGAATGTGGTAAATGAAGCAATGATAAGTATTTTTTATCAAAATTGATAGTAGTTTAAGAAATGTAACAGTTTTTCTAAAAAAAATTTCACGAAACAGTAAAATCAGAATTGGTAGATAAGGAATTAGAGTTATCTCAGATCTTAAAAGTTCAGATACTTTCAGTAGTTTTGATGTCCAAGCAAACTCATACTTTAGCATGCATCGAAATTTTGGATCAGTGCAGATTGTTGAAATAACCTTCTGTTTTTATTACTCCCACTATTCTGAAATCTAGGTTGAAAGTATTGAGCAGAATTTACAGAAGGATGGTTATCATTTAGATATTGCAACAGAACGAGTGCATGTGTATTTTCACCTTAAGATTTGTATCTGTAGTGTGTTTGCAGAACAATTGTTTGTCACGTTAAAAGTTCACATTTTTAGAAGTAAACTCTGACTGGAAATTGATTGAATTTATTGCAATTCCGTTGAAATGGGAGAATAATACTTGTCTTTTGAACCATGCAACTACGATTTTAGAAGTCAACAGGGATCATGTTACTTTTGTGCAGGGGAGAAGGTTTGTGTTACATACCGAGATATTCTGGAGATTCAGTGTCAGGGGCCTTATGCCCAAAATCAATTTTTAAATGTGAGTTTGTTGAAGGATTAGTCAAATTGTGTGTGTTCAGTTGCCAGGCAGAGACAGCTTTGATTGTTACTGGAAGCATCGCCCATCGGGGGCGATGAACGCTGTGTTGTGGCGGTCTTCTGGCTTGATTGAGACCTGCCAGTAGCCGCTGCGCAAGTCCAGTGAGGTCATGACCTTCGCCTTTCCTGTAATGCATCTTTCACACTTATGTATGGTGGTGGTGTGCTTTGTGTCCTAGAATTAAGGGGGCGAAAGTCCACACAGAAGCGCCATATTCCGTTTTTCTTCGGCGCTAACGTGGTTGTGCTATTGTATTTGCTGTGTGTGGGCTCGATGATGCCTTCGGCTAAGATCTCCCTAATTTGCTCTTTGATGATGGCACACTGGTGTGGTTGGTAGCTGTGTGGTCCTGCGAAAAGTGGGCGGTCGTGTTCCAATGGGATTGCGTGTTCGGCATGTTTGTTCGCACCTTAGGGGATCTACGTCCGCAAACTCGTCCTGTCTTGCCTGAAGGATTTTCTGCACCATCCCCCTGTTTGATTCTTGCACCTCGCGGTCCAGTTCGTCCAACTGGACGCCTGGTGTGAAATTAGTGGTCCACAGTTCAAATTCGTAAACTGTGCGCCGTTATTTTTTAGCCAAAATGGATCCTGCGGGCCCCTGGCTCTACTACAGTGTTTTGTTCTGTGAGCCAAGGTATACCAAGTGTGGCATCTTTCCGCAGGGCCGCCAACACTAGGGCTGTAGTGGTTGTCTCTACATCTCTAATTCGGAAAGTGACTGTCACTTCTCCGAGGGTTTGCCCTGTATGTTGCTGAGTGGCTAAATGTACAGTTTGTTTTGCTGGCCTTATCGCTTCCTCGTTTACGAACTCCGCTCTCACGAAGTTGTGTGATGCTGCTGTGTCCACTAGTGCTAAACACTGGATGTTATTCAGGGTGACTGGTATCCTCATCATACTATGTGTGCCCTTGGTTATTTGTTGTAGTACAATTTGTTGTGGAGTGGGTTTGTTGATGTGTCGTTGCATGCTGTTGTTTCGGCCTGGGGCAGTGACCGTCTGGCTCGCCTACCCCGCCAATTAGTTTCCCGCTTATGGTTTCCTGCCATTGTTTACATTCTCCTGCATTTACCTTTTAAAATTAGGGCATTCGTTATGCCAGTGGTGTTGTTGGCCCGGACAATACATGCATGGAAAGAGGGGACCTTCCCTTTCAACTGCACCTGCTTGAGTGGCTTCAGCTGCCGCATTTGGGCTAGCTGGTATGGGTGTAGCCAGTCGACTATTCTCCGTGTTCTTATGTGTTGTTTGGCTCACCCCTTTCATGCTGTGTCCAGCTGATGGCTGTTAGTTCCCATTCCATGTATTGTGGTCGCGGAGCGATGGTTGGTGTGGCCCATCCCGTTCCCTGCGAAGGACTTTATTTTCGGTATTGGCCTGGAACTGATCCACACTGCCATGTATAAGTGGTGCCAGGGCCAATTTGAATTCTGATTTTACTGTTGAGGCTATTACTTCTAAAATGTCTGTGTCTCGCATATGTAAATGAAAATGTCTGATGAAATTGGCTTTACATGTGGCAAATGCTATTAGTGATTCATAATCATCATGTTTCTCTAAAACGGCACGACTTTGAGTCTGTAATGTTCCATATAATGTATTGAAGTGTCTGAGGAATGTACTTTAGAATTCAGTCCATTGTATACCCTAGCGGTCAATGGACCGCTACCATGTGCGTGCCTCCCCAGAAAATTAGCCTCCTATGCAGCTAGGTCACTCGAGTTCACTAACACTGTACCTGCCCAATTGTCCTGTGCAGTCGCTCAGAAACGACTGCAGGCCATCGTTGGTGTTTCCCGCTAAGGGAGGGAACGACTAGAATCGGGTTGGTGTAGTGCCTGTCCCTGTTGTTGGTGCCGCAACTGCTAGTGTTGTTGTCCTGGCCACCTGGTGTAGCAAAGGCCACACGAAGCAAGGGTTGGTGTGTAGCACTAATAGATTTCCCCACTGTGCTGCTGCTCAGTCCATGCCTGTTGAATGCTCTACCGGGCTGTGTTGATGACTGTAATTTTCACTGCCCTCAGTGAGGGGCCATGGTTCTGCCACTCGTGGTACATTCGTGCACTGTTCGCTCCCCAAATGTCCCGAGGTATTGTTTACCATGTCCCATTGGGTTGGTCGGACTGTTTGTTCACATTTGTCACACAGCATTTTTCCATTGTTGTCCGTGGTTGCGCATTCTTTTCCTGTGAAACAATCGGCGTGGTAATTTATGTGACAAATTATGCACTGTATTGTCCTGTTTCTCAGTCCTGCACATAATATCTGTTTCTCGCATCGTTGGTTTCGAAAATTATTTAATAGTGAATTTTCTAAAAATGGTTTTGTTTGCTGTGAATTTAAAAATTGTTCTCATTGCTTTGGATATGCCAAAATTTAACCGGTTGCTGTACGAGTGTACACTGGCCCGTGTGTCTGTTGACGAGGCCGAAGTTGCCTCGAACCACTCGCGGTCTGTTGCATTCAGTGCACAATAGCACTCGTTTTCCATCAGATGTACTGCTCCAGGCATTCTCTATTCGTTCCCTATTATTTATTTTAATGTCTAGCGTGAGTCGTCTCGCTTCTTATTTCCCTGCATGGACATTTAAAATCCCAGGATGGATTCAGTTCTGTTATTCGTCTCACGCACTTGAGGAATAAAGTTTGTAATTTCCGTTGCTGGTGCACCAATTTAATTTGTAAGCACCCGGCCCCTTTTCAGTCACGTGGCTCGGCGCAGTTGTCATGGTGACGGGTCTTTCCATGGTGCGTATGCCTGAACGACTATTTACACGCCCGCGGGTATAGTTGGGGGTGAGTGTCCCGTTGCTTCTAAAAAGTTTTGAAGGGTGGTGGGGGGCGGCCATTACACTCGCGTGTCAGGACGGTGCGTCACTTCGACCCCTCCACCCCCTACCCAGAATCGTAAGTGGGTGGTGCTCGCTTCCTGCCCAGCAATGGTGGCACTAGATGACACTTGCTTTGTTTGATGTACGAAAATCGCAGTTGCCACGAAACTGAATTTTTTCACTTTTTGGTGCAAACATTTTTTGTTTGAATTAAATTTGTGGCTGAGGGCTGCTGAGCACTTTTCTCTTCTTGCCGGTTATTGACTGTAGTGATTACTGACTGTACAAATACAAAACATTTAATGTTTTGTATTGTTATAAATATTGACAGCAAGTCATGCGTGCTTCGTGAAATTATGATGCAATCACTTATTGATATAATTATTACGTGTTTTTTTGTGCTCACTGCCTCCGACGAATTACCCTGTAAAGTGAAAATTATATTACTGTTATTAAAACCATTAGAAAATTTAAAAATTATGTGTCGTGGCGAGTATGAACAAAATTTAACACTGAATATACGACTTTTTACTATTCATGTTTTACATGTGCACTGCTAATATTGATATTGCCCACATTCTTAGCATATTTTGTTTGTTAGTTAGGTTTACTTATCGAAAGTGTCTAAAAACTTACAGAACTCACGGAATGTGTAGAATATAAACAACACGCTCGTGATTTGGCCTTGGAAATGCTACGTGGGTTGTCTGTCAACAAAGCCACGTGTGTACCATGTGTTTTAAATTATGTGTTACACTATATACATTTTGATAATTATAAGCCCTTTTAGAGTTGGGCATGATACATTTACGCTTCATAACACTCTAAAATGATGTTTGTTGAAACATGCGTGAAACAACTGGCGTGGAAAAGTGATTTTTCACGCCGTTTCTGAGCTGGTTAAAAATACTTTACCAAGTTCTTCTCTGCGCAAGAGGGGTCTATATCACACAATAAGACACGTGGTACATGAGAGCTGGAACATTCACTTTGGTTTGACAATGATTATGTTTTGTGACATGGTGGTTTCGCCACACTTAGCTTATGTTTTCTGCTCTAGTTGGTAAAGCCATTTTTCTGTAGGAAAAGAATGGCTTGGAGAATCGTTGGTCCTTAGTTGGAAAGCCATATTTGATGCATNGAATATAAACAACACGCTCGTGATTTGGCCTTGGAAATGCTACGTGGGTTGTCTGTCAACAAAGCCACGTGTGTACCATGTGTTTTAAATTATGTGTTACACTATATACATTTTGATAATTATAAGCCCTTTTAGAGTTGGGCATGATACATTTACGCTTCATAACACTCTAAAATGATGTTTGTTGAAACATGCGTGAAACAACTGGCGTGGAAAAGTGATTTTTCACGCCATTTCTGAGCTGGTTAAAAATACTTTACCAAGTTCTTCTCTGCGCAAGAGGGGTCTATATCACACAATAAGACACGTGGTACATGAGAGCTGGAACATTCACTTTGGTTTGACAATGATTATGTTTTTGACATGGTGGTTTCGCCACACTTAGCTTATGTTTTCTGCTCTAGTTGGTAAAGCCATTTTTCTGTAGGAAAAGAATGGCTTGGAGAATCGTTGGTCCTTAGTTGGAAAGCCATATTTGATGCAATAAAAGAATGGCTTGGTAAAATGGCCCCACATTGGGCACCATCTTTGACATGGTAGAGGTTACCCAGGGCTGGTTGAATGTTGAATTGCCCGGCGCCATTATCCAGTGGAGAGTTCATGATGAGGGTCGTTCGGTTGACACCCGAGGGACCTGGATATCTCCATCAGTTTGTTGATGATTTTGTCATGTACTTACTGTTGCAATATTTATATGTTACGATGGCCTTTTATTATTGTTCCCTGTAAATTTGTACCATGTGTGTCAGGGGATATAGCCATGTGGTCATTCGACCCACGATCCTGAGAACTGTGACTTCGTGCTCACCCGGTGAGTTGGCGCCCATTCTATTCAAAATAGGAATATTGGGTAATTTTCTGACTTTTCTTAATATAGTCGCCGGACGATGTTCGCATTACTATCCCCAATAGCTCATGGTAACGTTAGAACACCTCAAATACCCTAGCCTTGCTACTCTACACCTCATTAAATATGCATGTGGCGTGCAACGCATATCCAGTTGTAACAGGAAAATTGTAACCTTGGAAACTGTTAACTCATTTTGTTTATGTTGGTACTTCAAAATATTCGCTCAGGTGAAATGCATCACCAATTCGCAACATGATTGGCTGTCAGCACTGCTCCGTGCCGCTGCGTTCGCTGCTTTATCTTACACTCGAACAAAATTTTTCCAGCGTTGGAAGCAGACATGGGAAAATTATATTTCGGTTTCTAATACTTTATACGCATGTTTATTTCCCACATTTTCTCGGCAAGGATATAATCATTGTAGTTCTGTATTTTAGCAGTCACTTCTTATCGTCTCCTTTCAGGTCATAATGCATCCCAGTCTCATTTCTATAAACTTCATATAGTTCCTAATCCCTCCTGTATATGCGGTGCCCCTTGTGCAGATTTGACCCATCTCTGGTTTCAGTGGTCCACCAGCGGCGATTGAAGTTGTTTATATGCTGCTCTTCAATGGCTTCGTGTGAAGTTTCCTGTTATTACCCTTCGGTACTTTTTCATGACCCTCGGATTGTTTGTGACGTTCTTGCCCGGTTTTTACTTGAGCACAATTTTGTTATCTGATTTGGGGAGTTTGGTGTCCTATTAGCCCTTGTTCAATTGTCTGTCTTTCCCTCCATGGTTGATGAGCATCTACCGAGAAGAATAGTATTTGTGATACCGTCTTTTATTTGTTCCTTGTTTGTTTTTGCGCGTATATTACTCTTTATTTATCTTACTCCTGTTTTTGGTTTTGGCCGTGGGCGTTGCTTTTGGCCACATTATCACAAAAAAAAAAAGTACACTCCTACTTTGCGCNTACTCCATGCAGCACTTTTTTTTTTTTTTTTCCGCTACAATTGTAACAACGTTCGAGTGTGCCCGTGTGTGAGCTTTTAGTGTTTCAGGGGCTGGCTTGTTAATGATTTTATAGGTCGAAGCTATATAAATTTTGTAGCCTGTTTAGTGGCAATTATGTCGGCCATTTTGAAACGGCTGTAACTAAAGTGTTGTGTGAAATTAGTGTTATGTTTTTACTTGTGCTTGCGTGAAGCATGTGAGTTATCTACGTTGTACAAATTGTACTCGCGCTTAAGGAAACTGATTCCTGGATTACTGTTCAGGTGAGTGGGTAACAGTTTAAAAATGTGGCGATTTGCAGTAGTTGTTTAAAGAGGCAAGATGGTTTGTTTTCTTCGTAACTATTTGATTACAATTGAAAGGCGGATGACAGTGATTCTAACGTAAACAAATATCAAAGTTTACAAGTTTTGTTCTGTGGGTGATAGCAGCCCAGTGAAATAAATTTTTTTAATTTCGAAAACTTGATGGGGAACCTTTTCGTGTTATTGCAACATGGCGTTGGATATTGCGCACGGACGTTATTTTAAATTGGCACCTTTCTGCGTAATTTTGCCGTGTCTGCATGTTTGATGCATCTGAAAATTGTTTGAGCACTCGTAGCATTTATGGTGAAAGGAAAGTAAAGTTTTATGCTCTTGTGCGTGGGTCGCTTTGCCTATGTGTATGGTCTGGCTCATATTTGCGAGATTTTGACAGTTCGACGAAAATAGTGCCAATGTTTACTTTTCGTTTATGTATCCTTTCGCCATCAGCTGGCGCGTCAAGTGGCGGCTGTATCTTTTATTTTATTAACACGCTGTCAGCCAATTCACTTTCCACTGTAATGCTGCATACATTTTTAGGTATTTATAGACGCATCTGTCCAAAAAATTTGTATGTTTTAGAAGTAAAAACAGAAAACCTTGCAAAAAATTAAATATTTGTCACCTATATTTGATAATTATCCAGTGTAGCGGCTTCTATGTAAAAAAAACCCTGAAAAGTGGTATATTACCACTCTACTAATTACGCAGAACATGAATATACTAGGGGCATTAACGTTCGGCTAATTTCGTAATATGTGCCAAGAACACAAGCAAGGAGGTCTGCACCGAATTTACTAGCTTCATAATTTATTACACGTTTCATAGAAAAGTCGCAACAATGTAAGAAGCAGGTTAATAATTTGTGCCTTGGGAAGTAAGGTGGCACAGAATTTTCGTCTAATAACTTTTTTGGGAGAATTTGGTAATTAATGTATGACTAATTTTGTAATATGTTCCCACCTAACCTAACCCCACATGTTAAAACCGGTAATTATTAATTTATGCTAAAAGTGCACTGTACCCCCTACATATAATTTGAAATAGGGCCTTTAAATCAATATTTAACTTCCCATATAACACAAATACTATGGAAATCTATATTTATTGAAAAATACTTCCTATTAGAGGTACCTATGAGCATAACCTACTATTTTTTATATATATATATATATATATATTTCAATTTACTTGTTGATGCTACAGAGTAAACAAACATCTACGAGTCAGTTGGCGAAGTTACAAAGTGAAGCAAATTTGAGAGGAGAAGTTAATGTTTACACTCTGAGAGCACAGAAGTGAAGTGAATACAATAAAATATACTCGTTTGAGTCTTTGGACAATTGTTATGACAAAAAGGGAGTTAGTGCATTTAGTAGTAGTATATTCAACTTCAATCAGTAAATATACTGCCTAAGAGATAAGTATGTCAGCAGATGTACTAGTAATTAAGAGCACCGACTTATACTTTTTATTGTTCTGGCCTAACACACTAAATGTAATACTATCGTTTATAGGTTGTGTCTTCTGAATTCTGCTCGCCCTTTCACACAGAATTTCATGGTACAAATTCGGCTCAGGTACCTAATGAAAAACACAAAATTATGATATATTTCTATTCTAATAATCACGTAGAACACAAATATATTAGGAACGTAGCTTTAAAATAAGTACAACATATTTTTAAAAAATTTAACAAAATTGCGAAATGAGCAGTATAGCCTGTTTGTTTACGTTTCTGAACGAAACGTCCTAGACCAACAAAAGTTGCATTAATGGGTTCTGCACAGCTTACCTTGTTCATATTCAAGGGGGCGTAATGTTAAAATAAGTAGAACATATTTTAAAAACTAGCGAAATATGTTTGTTTACGTCTATTAACGTCCAAGGAATTATACCAGCCCCCTACCTAGGTGAGTCAATTTACCATATTTTGGTGTGTTTTACGGTTCCTTTAAAACCCTACAATCCTACATTCATAGTTTAGTGTAAAACCCAAACACCCTAGGTTAGTGTAAAACCCTTACTATCATAGGTTAGTTTAAAAATGTAAAATAGTGTTAGT
The DNA here is from genome assembly GCA_002778355.1 of Clitarchus hookeri. Lineage (NCBI taxonomy): Eukaryota > Metazoa > Arthropoda > Insecta > Phasmatodea > Phasmatidae > Clitarchus > Clitarchus hookeri. The sequence goes on along the minus strand of NQII01004832.1, from coordinate 150,078 downwards.
AAAATAGGGTTAGTTTCTGTTAGGTTAGGTGGGCACATATTACGAAATTAGTCCGACGTTAATGCCCCTAGTATATTCATGTTCTGCATCATTAGTAGAGTGGAAATATATCACAATTTTGGATTTTTTTTTGTGTTTTTTAGAAAAGCCCCTAAACTTTATAATTACCGGGTTTTAAACTAACCTACGAATTTAGTCTAATCTAGGATGTTGGAAATTTAAAGGAACCATAAAACACCGGAAGAATATGAATTAACTTGCCTAGGCAGTAAGCGGGTACAATTCCTGTGTTCTCGGCCAATTCAATTGTACACCTTACCTCACTCAACGAAACAAGTAACACCTGCCACATAGGCGAATATTACGCACAGAAGCACTCGGTTTTTAAATTGGTCGGATTCGGACGTCACAAGTCACTCGCGCAACGACACAACCATACTGTGGAACATCTCAACTGCCTCTAAAAATTCTGTTACAATGACGTCTTACGACCGTAACGATGACGTCAAAAACCCACAGCCAATAAGGTGATGGCACGAATCGTAGTGTTCGATGTAAACAAAGCAGCGAACTGTGTGTACTTTAGGTAATTATCCAGTTAAGGGGCTTTTCTGCAAAAAAAACCCGAAAAATTGAATATTTCCACTCGACTAATTACGCAGAACACTAATATACTAGGGTCATTAACGTATGACTAATTTCGTAATATGTGCCCACCTAACATAACAGAACCTAACCCCATGATGAGTGAATCACTTTTTTACATTTTTTAACTAACCTAGGATTGTAAGGTTTTACACTAACCTATGATTTTAGGGTTTTACACTAAACTACAAATGTAGGATTTTAGGGATTTAAAGGAACCGTAAAACACACCAAAAGAATTTAAATTAACTCGCCTAGGTAAGCGGCTGGTACAATTCCTCTGTCAACGATCAATTAATTCTTACTTCACTCAATGAAACACAATATTCCACTGAAACGCCACATATGCGAATATTACACACAGAAGCACTCATTCTTGCTTTCTTTGTTTTAAATCCGCCGGATTGGAACGTCACGACTCACGCCAGCAAAAAAACAATGGCTACTAAGCTGTTTAAAAAATTGTCCGTTAAATCACATGTGACACGTCGCCATGACGTAACAATATTTTCAAGCCAATAAGGTGACAGCAGGAATCATGTCGTAACCAAACATCATAACGACCGAGATAAACAAAGTGTCGAACAACTGGTACTTTTAACTAGTTAATTATGCAGTTTAGAGGCTTTTCTGCGGAAAAAAAAAACCCTGAAAAGTGGTATATTTCCACTCTACTTATTATGCAAAACACAAATATACGAGGGGCATTAACGTATGATTAATTTCGTAATATGTGCCCACCTAACCCAACAGAACCTAACCCCACAATGAGTGAATCACTATTTTACATTTTAAAACAAACTTAGGATTGTTGGGTTTTAAACTAACCTAGGTTTGTTGGGTTTTAAACTAACCTAGGTTTGTTGGGTTTTAAACTAACCTAGGTTTGTTGGATTTTAAACTAACCTAGGATTGTTGGGTTTTAAACTAACCTAGGTTTGTTGGGTTTTAAACTAACCTAGGATTGTAGGGTGTTAATCTAACCTCGGATTTTAGGGTATTAATCTAATATGCAAATTTAGTCAAATCTAGGATGTTAGGCATTTAAAGGATTCGTAAAACACACGGAAGAATACCAATTAACTCACCTATGTAGCCGCAAGTACAATTCCTCTCTCCTCTGCCAATTCTATTATTGTACACTTTACCTCACTCAACGAAACAAGTAACACCCGCCACATAGGTGAATATTATGCACAGAAGCACATGTTTATAGGCGAAAATACGCACAGAAGCACTCATTATTGCACTCTCAGTTTTTAAATCTGTCAGATTCAGATGTTACAAGTCGCGCCCGCAACAACACAACCGCACTGTTTTGCATCTGAACAGCAACTGAAATTCTATGACTATGACGCATAAAAGACAGTTACAATAACGTCAATGACCTACAGCCAATAAGGTGACTGCATGATGCCAAAAATCACCAAATACTTAGGCGTCCAACGTAAAAAAAAAAGCAGCAGACTGCTCGTACTATTAACTATTTTATTTAATACGTTGTATTTATTTTAACATTACGCCCTCCTGAATATCTGCGGCCGATAGGTAGCGTGGGAAACAGTGATGTGCAGCCATTAAACATAGCGTATGACGTAAACACACCGGCCAAACTGCTCGTACATTTCGCAATTTTGTTAAAAAAAAAAATTTATGTGTTCTACGTATTTTAACATGACCCCCTCTTAAATATGAACAAGGTAAGCTGTGCAGAACCCATTAATGCTACTTTTGTTGGTCTAGGACGTTTCGTTCAGAAAAGCCCCATAACTGGATAAGGACCGTACTTTTAACTATTTTATTTAATACGTTCTACTTATTTTAACAATACGCCCTCCTGAATATTAACAAGGTAAGCTGTGCAGAACCCATTAATGCTACTTTAACTGGTCTAGGACGTTTCCTTCAGAAAAGCAGCTACTCTGGATAATTACCTCAGTCAACTCACCTAGGTAGGTGGCGGGTACAATTCCTCTGTCCTCGGCCAATACAACCTTACCTCACTCAACGAAACACTATGATCTACTATAACGCCACATAGGCGAATATTACGCACTGAAGCACTCTTACATAACCGAATATTACGCACTGAAGCACTCGTTCATAGGCGAGTATAACACACAGAAGCACTTGTTCTTGCTTTCTCCATTTTTAAATCCGTCGGATTGGAATGTCATAACTTCCCCTGGCAAGGACACAATGGCTACTGAACTGCTTCAAAAATTTCCTTTAAAATCACATGTGATGCGTCACGGTGACATAACAATACCCACAAGCCAATAAGGTGACTGCAGGAATCATGGCGTCACCAAAAATCATGGCGTCCACGTAAACTAACCGGCGGACTGCTCGTATTTTGAACTATTTTATTTGATACGTTCTACTTATTTTAACGTGACACCCTCCTGAATATAAAAAGGTAAGCTGTACAGAATCCATTAATGCTACTTTCGTTTATCTAAGACGTTTCCTTCAGATAAGTCACTAAACTGGATAATTACCCGGTGTAGTTCTGCAAATTCGTACTCGTCCAGGTAACACCCTCCGCGTAGCTGATTCAAAACTCCAGGCACATTGTTGCTTGCACCCTCCATTCAGAATTCACAAACCTTCCACACTGTAAAGTTGCAGACAAGCTGATGACCAACACAGCACCACCACTCTCTCCACCAACCACGCAGTCCGGTACCCAGAAAGAATATGCTTATAAATTGTAACAATCACCACAGCTAATGCAAGTTAATGATGTGGTTTCGTTTGACACATTGCCATCATACGACCCCATTAGCATAACATACACCATCAGTGGTTAACTTTTTCACAACTTTTTTTTGCTACTGGAACCATGTAGCACTGTTGAACGTGTCCACACGTTTTGTATATAATAACACGCAAAACAAAAATACATTATAAACCATTAAGTAAAACATTCGCTTCAGATGAGCAAAGTGTTTCATTGTATGGGTGGTTTTCCATTACAGTTGTAAAAATTTTAGCCCATTTGTGGGCATTCGTTAGAAATGTCTATTTCATGTTAGCAAGGAAACTTTCTGTATATTCAAGCAAAGTTTCAGAATTAGAAAAAAGATTTTGTGTGAAAAACTACAGTAATTATTAGAGGCACTTAAATTAATCTGTGTGGAGGTAGCTAAGCATTGATATCATAATATTAACATGTGAGAATAGGACATTGCTACAAGGAAGTTGATTATTTTTATTTACTGTGGTAAAAATGTTAAGTCATTTGTAAGTTTCAGAAGGTTGATGATTTTTATGTTTAATGTTTAATAATGGTTCTTAGTTTCAAGAATTTTGTACACTTTTAATGCAAATTGAATATAAAACATGATTATTATTTTGATTTTCCCCTGCTATTAGGAGAATAAATCAAACACTGTTTTACAAAGTATAGTTACTGAGAAACCGCTCATTATAGGAAAAGGTGGGTTTTTTTGAAGGATGGAAATGTTAAGGAAGCAAATGGGGTAGGGGTGGGGTACGTTTGGCTGTACACTTATCTACATGATATAGCAGTAGGTTGGAAAAAATTTACATTATATAATGTTTTTTTCCTTTAAAAACACAGGTTGACTGGTATAATAGCTCAAAGATCGGTATTCCAGAACATTCAGCGTAGCATTACATATGTTCTTCCGTCTCGGGTGATTGAAAAGAAATGGCCAGTTCCTAACTCACGGAATATATATTTCTGTGACCTGTGATTGTACCTGATGTCACTGTTATTGGGTTCCTTGTGCAAGGCTTTAAACAAATGAAAGCAACTCCGTAAAATATTTATTTACAATAACTTTTGCAAAAACCAATACTTGCAGTGTTTATTTGTTACGTTATCTGTAGCGCTGGCAGTTATTACAGACTTGAAATAACTGTGCATAGAATAATATAAATAATGATGATTGTTATTGTCTGACATGTGTATATTTGTCCTTTATTGCATGATAACTTATGTGTCTCTTATTTGTAATGTGGAAATGATAGACAGAAAATTTAAATGGTGTATATGAATTTCAGTAGCAGTATCACAACTTTCTGGTTATTTGTTCATATAAATCTAAGATATTTAGCAGTCCTGCACATCTGAGCTGTATTGTATTGTTGAAGTATAAGTCGGACAGTGCTACGGGATGAAATGGCACATCGAGCAAGATCATAACTCCAATGTGAAAACACTGAACAAAAATGTAGTCTTTCATTTGTTCATTTGTGCTGTATGTAGCATGAGAACTGAATACATAACCTTATTTTAAGTCCTGGTAATAAACATTTGTACCCACCCCTGTGTTTCAATAAAATACGCAGTTTTAAATGTTCCCTGGAATACACATTTCCACCAATTTGTACTGCGTATGCGAGTTTTATTTTATTATTATTTTATGTGTTGTACTTGCTGGAATTCAGCATTTTTGCAACTTCTTGAGCTGTGGCAAATGTTAAAATCACAGATATGCCAAGGCAAAATTGATTCATTGTGTTTCAAACCTGCAGGGAAACATTACAAAGTTGTGTTATACACATACATACGTGACCTTTAGAAAATTAATATGGTCTGTAACGACTGTTCACTGCTAAAACACATAAACCTCGTAAATCCAGTTCCCGCTGACACACATGAAATTATAAAGGCTACTCTATGGGACAACACCATTTTTATATTCATGCACATCACTTTAGCAGCTGCCACTCGCTGAACATGTAAGCCTCAACGAAATGTTGAAAGATTAGAAACACAAATTTTGTAATGCAAATCTTTAGTGGTGTGGTTTACATTAATCACATTTTTATCAGATTTTAATGGTTGCAATTTTTGTAATTTCAGAACTTTTTCCACAGTTATTGAAATTTTGTAGAAACTGATTTTTAATTGTTAGGATATTTTATAATAGGCATACCACACTTCCAATGCAGCATGGCTGGTACAGTAAAATTGTGTTTGGTATGGTTATTATACATGACTGCATTGAGCTGTTTGTTTTTCAAATATGTAAATGAAACAAGTTTTTATAACAAGTAAACAGACACTACAAATTTTTAGGCCATAACCTAGTATTTTATAGTTGTTACCAAAATGTGAATAGTCGCCACCCTGTTAGCTCCGTTTATACAAGGCATTGAATCATCTTATAGGATTGAATATAAGCTCTCTCTTATCTGTTTTGTTTGTTTAGCCTACAGCCATCATATGCTGTTGTACACATTCATATTTTCATAATTTAAATAGCATATATACCTTGTTACATTATTAATTTGCCACAAATTTACTTTTTTGACCAGAAAACGTTATCCCTTTATATTTTCTTATATTTTTCACTGAAATATAGGGAAATCTCAAGACTAGTAATTGTAGGTATTTATTTCAAAAATGTTTGCAGCTTAACATCCACAAATGTAAGTCATCTTGTGCCTGCCAGTCAGGACTGTTAACCAACACTTGGGATAAAAAAAAAATTTAAAACTTATATAGCATTAGTTAACTTTAATGTCATGATGCTGAGATTATAGCTGGAGGTGTGTGTGCATTTATGCTCTGTGAATTACTTTGACCTGCATATCTTAGCATACAACTTGTTGCTCAAAACTGCCTGAAAAGGAACTGAGGTCTAAAGAGATGGTTGACCTTGGATGGAGTAATTGACAGGCATGTGATACTTGGGTGCTCAGACGAGTGCACATATTACTAAAGTTTAGAACAGGAAGCAGTGAATGAAAAGTTATGTTGAGATCATTCACATAGTAACATGATTGACAGTTCTTAGAAGCACATAACAGTTAAATAGACCAAATAACACATGGACTATTTGTTTTATGGAATAATTATTTCCAAGATCACATAATTTCTCAGTCTGTAATATTTGTGTATCACTCAGGCAGTCAACATAAACTAATTGTAAAAAAAAAAATTTTTTATCAATTGTTTAAAATGTTAAGAGAATGTTATTCCCGTAATACAGTGGTGCACTTCTAATTAAAGGTTTTTAAAGACCTTTGTAATGAGCTATAAAGTGTAACCATTTGCAAAGTTAATTTGCATTTGTGCAAAGTTAATTTGAATTTGTTCAAAATTAATAATTGCAGACAAAAATACATTTCAATAAGTGCAGTTGATAAATTATAATTTACTAAAATCTGAGAAATGAGGATTTAAAGTTTTTTTTTTTTATGTTAACATTCAAAGAATATTTATTTGCAGTCCAAATTGGACTCCCTAAATAAACATGACTAAAAAGTTGTGTCTGAGGAAGAAGGTGTTTTTCTTTTAAATATGAATTTGGCAGTTATTTTACTATGAAAGTTTTTTTTTTAATATTCCTTTTTAACCAACTTATAATTATTTCTTTAAATATTATTTATAGTAAATAACAATATTTATTATTTAGTTAAACAAAAACAAATTACTTAGACAAATCTCTTGGTTGCTTTGGACACATAGTATGGAATAAATCACTTGGTACATGTGTCATTGCATTGAATGTCAAATCTGTACAGGATAGTTATTGGCCAACAGAGGTTGAGGATTTAATATATATTTGTCTTCAATACTCTGTAATTGTAACCACAAAGATCAGAGCTAAGCATAGTTAAGCTATATGGAAAAGAAAAGTTTATTTAAAAAAAATTTTGCAAATACATAGGCTAGTTCCAAATACATTTATTTCTCTAAAATAATAGTTCAATGCTGGAATGGATGGACCAGTGGCTGTTATCCCCCCACAATGGAAAATGGAAACTTATATGCATTGTAAACTATAGTGTAAATAGTAGTTATGAATTTTACTGTCTAGTGTTTGGTTATAAATTAAGATATTGTTTCAAAAGTGATCTAAAATATGCTAAATTTCCATTACATCAGAAAGATATCAGCAAGCTTTATGTTGGTGGCATGTATACAATTAAAGGATTAAAATTACCTATTAATTGTTGTTTAATAATCTGGTCGCTGCAGGTAAGATTTGTAGAATTGTAGCACTCCACACTAAACGGCATAGTTGCTTTTTAAAACTCCTTGGCAAAACATAATCTCATCTTGGTCACTGTTCTATAGATGAAATGGTGGTGAAGATGAGCTTAACTGTGATAAAATTGACAAGGAATTAAAGTATGAACTAGGCCAAAACTCAAGNCAGAAAGATATCAGCAAGCTTTATGTTGGTGGCATGTATACAATTAAAGGATTAAAATTACCTATTAATTGTTGTTAAATAATCTGGTCGCTGCAGGTAAGATTTGTAGAATTGTAGCACTCCACACTAAACGGCATAGTTGCTTTTTAAAACTCCTTGGCAAAACATAATCTCATCTTGGTCACTGTTCTATAGATCAAATGGTGGTGAAGATGAGCTTAACTGTGATAAAATTGACAAGGAATTAAAGTATGAACTAGGCCAAAACTCAAGNGAAATGGTGGTGAAGATGAGCTTAACTGTGATAAAATTGACAAGGAATTAAAGTATGAACTAGGCCAAAACTCAAGTAAAAAAAGTGACAAGTTTACTCTTCTTGGTGAGGGAAAATTTTTTATTTTGGTAATATGAATAGTAGTAATTGTGGATTAAACTAAAAAGTTTTAAATTCAAAAATTGAGGTCTTTCTTCACAGTTTCAAAGTCTTGTTGCCTTTTTAATTTAATCACGTGGAATTGTGGTGTGAAAGAGTCTGCACAGTAACAGATCCATGGCCACTTGCAAACTTTAATCATCCTCTACAGTTATACTTATGGGTCGCAACATCACTCCTGGGCATTAGGAGGGCTTACTACCGAGAGTGCCGCAAGTTCTGACCGCTCACCTCCTTAGATCGCTGCGCGCTGGCTGCCGGCAGCTGATATTAGTGACAGCTTGGCTGTGTACAAACTTTCAGAAATATTGGACGCACATTGGCAGAGTGCAAATTATGATACAGAGACTAATGTTTTTTTGGGGGCATCAGGTTGTGGTAGGCTGCACGTGCAACTCTCTCCCCCCCCCTCTACGGCCATGCTCTCCGTAAATTCACTAGCCAGCATTCGTGATGCTACAAATAACCACACCCAACCCCAGCTAATGGCTAGTCAGACCAAATCAGTCCTTAGTATTATACAGAAGAGCAAGTAACACTTAACTTGATTAAGATAAAAGCAAACATTTGATATGTAGGCTACTCTGATTAAAACTTGAGCATCCATTCAGATGGTCATAATAAGCTCACNTAAAAGCAAACATTTGATATGTAGGCTACTCTGATTAAAACTTGAGCATCCATTCAGATGGTCATAATAAGCTCACCTGTCCATTTTTCCTGCACCAACTGGTTTTAAACTCTAGATTTCTTTGTGAAAATTTGAACTGATTCCCCTCGACCATACCACTTGTTCAATCCTTTACAAAGGGACTGACCCAAATTTAAAAAGAAATTTGGAAACAACAATTTAGTATGAACACTAGCTTCCAATTGCCTGTGTACTCTGCTTCACTCCCACTCTTCTGTCCAAAATAGCAGAGTCCTTGAAACTGTGTTCATGTTCATTACGTCGGGAAAGTATGCTGTTGCACTTACCAGTTGGTGACCCNTAGCAGAGTCCTTGAAACTGTGTTCATGTTCATTACGTCGGGAAAGTATGCTGTTGCACTTACCAGTTGGTGACCCTAGTAGGAAATGGTGATGAATATTCCATCCCAATGCCTTCACCAGTTATTTTTACTTACATCTTCTGCAGTACAGAGAGTGAGGTTAAAAAAAATATGGTCCCAGCACCCAAGCAGTAAACACGTTTGACAAAATAAAATTTAATTGCATCTCAAAAAATTGAATGCAAGAAAACTTGACAAAAAAAAGTGTATGACCTACAGTTTCTGCTTTTCCAAAGTTGACTTATTTTGCTGTGAGTTTTATCTCTGCTGAGGTCGGATACCGACCTGTGCTCTCGGTCTTCTCTAATACACTAATATCTATTTCCAATGCATCTGTAGTTTGGCCCTAGCGTGGTACTTTCTGTGCGGTGGTTAATAAGGAACAGGCAGTTTCCCCCTTCCTCTCCCATCCTAACCCAGTGTGTGTAATAGCTTATGTAATCTGGCCCAAAACGATTGGTTACTGTTTGGATGTACAGGGAGATGGTATGTGGGGATCAGAATGCAGTGTGTTGGTGCATTCAGTTGACTATGGTTGTCACAAACCTGCAGTAGCAGTAAGTGTTGCTATGGGATGGTCTGATCAGCTTTGGTTGAATGGTGAGATCACCAGTGCGTGGTGTGAGTATGAGCTGCCTTAACAAATGTGGGCAAAATATCTACGCATCAGTGGGACTCTACGTAGGCCAGTCTTCCTGTTGGGTCGACATCTCTGGCCATGCCACTGGGCTTATCACTGGCTATGGTAGTTCAGGCATCTAAGGGTGTCTAACATTGTGATATTTTCATAAATTAGTTAACATTTTTTGAATATTAAATTTCAAAAGAAAATTTGTTTAAAATGTTCATGTATGGCAACAGAATAATTACTGAAATGCCATGATTGTATACGTTTTGAAAACAAAACTTTTTTCATAAAAAAAAGTTCTGGAAATTTTGAAAAATAATTAAATTTGTTCACTTTTAAATACTATTGTTTTGAAATTATGGTGTAATACGAAAAACGTTAAGACAAGTCACAAAACAAATTTTATTTAATTACGTGTGATGCAGATTTCGAAAATGTGAGCAAAGCAAAATTTTATTTACAGCAACAGCCTTATTTTTTTTGTGTGTTATGACATTCAACAATCCCTCTGCTTTTGATGTATAGGATAATGCAGAGACATTGGCACTAAGTCAATTCACTCATTTATCATTTGTACGCAAGCATCTTGTGCACAAATAAATACTCTCATCATCCCCAAAGTAGCAATGATGAACCTGTTAACAAAATAGCTGAAATGCATTCCCATGCTGCACAACAAATGAATCTTGCCATCCGGAGCTTACCAAGCCATGTTTCTTCGTAAAGGGAGTGCGAGTGTTTGTTTATGAAAATTTTACCTTGGGGTATCGCCGTCTTTTTATCATACATATTTTCTTGAATGTTTCATGATGCTGTAACAATTAAAAAACCAAATTTACAATTTTATTTTTTCTGCACATTTTCATACCACCATCTACTCTGTATGGGCTAATGTAATAAGTTTTACAATTTTGCAAAAAGTTAATGTATGTATGGTATGCCTAGTTGAAACACCAGGTATGCAATTTAAGTATTACTTGCAACCTCTTGTAACAAAAGTAATGCAGAGGTCTATATTTCTGCATTTCACATAATTTGTCAGTGACTTGTGTTTTGTGTGTGTGTGATTTTTGTATTAAAAAAGTTCATTTACGCCCTAAGTGTAAATTTATCAGTTGCAATGTGGAAGTGAACACTATATTAGGCCAGTTACGTGTAAGGTTTTGCCAGAAACTCACGAATGCGCTAACGACTATTAACAGCGTGCTCTTAGCTCTGTGCCTTTCATTAATACAGTAAAGCATTAAAAAAATGTATTTTATTTTTTCAAATATCACTGGTTGGCTGAAGCAGAAAGTCTGTATTTGATACAGTTTTGCTTGGGAAATTGGTTACAGACTTATGGATAAAGGAAATGTCTCTAACCACATGTCTGCTTCAGTTCACGAGGTATTTCTTATATAAAAATTAGTTATTTTTGTTAAAGGATAAGCAAAGGTTGTGTACACACTTGATGAATATGCTTTTGGTTGATCATTTTTGTATCAGTGTTGTTGAGATGTTGATGAAGTCTATTATAATTTAGCATTTGTTTCATTACTGTGCAGAAATTAATCTTGTTGTATGGATAGACTTGTTTGCAGTATAAAACTTAATGAACTGTAAATAGTAGTACTCCATTGTTTAAAATCTTGAATGGATACAGTGAGCTGATGGTTAATTAAAAACAGAAATGTTACTTTTATACGTTAAACATAAATGAAATACATGTCAAACGATTCTGAATCATTACCTCTGTTGGGCCAGAATCGCAACAATTAGCCTGTTGTTGCCTTATGTGCAGCTTGAAATATGTGGCATTGGGGTGTATTTCTTTGATTTTTAAGAACAAATTGCATGTAGCAATGTCACATTCATTTAATGTAAGCAATTCAGTTTTTCTTCTTCGCTTGGTTTCTATCCATTTAATTAAAGCTGTTATATGTGCAGCATAATTGAAGCAATAACCAATTCCAGAGTTTTGTGAAATAGTTACATATTTTTATGCTTCACTTGATCAATTTATCTCAATTAATTTTTTGTCTGTATTAATAGCTAACATTTTAGTATTATCATCAGTATGACTGCAGTTTTCTTTACATTTTTTTTAAATTTTGAATTGCTGTCAAAGAATTATATATTTAAGAAATTGAAATGTGTTAATTTTTGCAGAGACAGACCTAAAACCTAATTTTTTTCAGGTGGGAGGAGGAGGCACTTTAAAAAAGAGAGAATCTCGCAATATTATATATTGCGCAGTAATGTTTTTGGCTGAAAAAATTAGGATTAGTCATTAACGATAAGACATTGAAAGAGTATTGAAAGGCTCACCATAAAATATTACGTTAAAGCAATATCCCAAAATGTTTTTTTATATACAATAGTGATTAAATATTATTTGTGGTTTCCAACTAATACAGTATTCATACCACCTGGTAAGCAATCTCTTCTCCTTTGTTAAAATTAATAATTTCACTGTAGGGCCAGCTGAGCTTGGTAAAGTGTGTCCCTGACTATAAACATATTTCTGCACATCATGTGTGTTACTAGGCATTGCCAGTGAACAGCTGGTCAAAAGAAAATAATTAAAAATATTTTTTTCCCTTACAGTTTGTATGGTTCCAATATCACACACACACATTATGATTCATATTAATGTATAATGTTGAAATGATATTCCTTTACTAGTGTAAGCTGGAGTGGATTAAATTTTTGTTTTAAAGTATGCTGTAAACCTAATATTTTCCACTTATGCTACTTTTATCGCCTGTATCGTAAGTTTTTTTTTTTTTTTTTTAGCTTTGAAAAAGCAAACTTTAAACATTTTTGAAGTTAAAAAAAATTTTTTCAATTAAGTATTATTGGTCACAGATCAATTTTTTGTTCATATAGTAGTTGTAATTAAATTTAGCAAGATAATAGTAGGTCTCTTACTGTGAATTAATCCTGCTGTTTTTTTAAGTATAAAATCTAAACAAATATTGGTTTGTAAGTAAACATTTTAACTGAGAAACACTGCTTATCCTGAACTCGTCTATAAAAAGAACAGTGTCTGTTTTCTAAGTTTTCACTGCAAATAAAACTTATCAATTTTAGAAAATAACACATTGCTTTTTTCTGTTAAGTATTTTAAACAATAGTCTGTTGTGTATGTTTTTTAAACAGTAAGAACCATAAACAAATGATTTTGAACAATGCTAAAATGTTGTCAAAAATAACACAGATAAAAAAAGAGAGAGAAATTTTTAGACTTCCTTAAATCAGGAAGAAGAAAACCTGAGACAAAAGAGCAGCCCCACTGCACAGGAGGCCAGTGTCACACCCCACCAGGAGTAGCAAAGAACAGTGTGCTACACACAGGGATAACCGTGGAGGAAAAACAGTCCTATTGGCCAACTCCACACAGCACACACATCCATCACAGAATTTTCATGGAGAACCAGAGCTACCAAAAATTTAAAACCAAGCAAGTATTTCATACAAGACAAATCAAGCATAAGTAGGATAAAAAAATTAGTAGAGCCGAAACGCTGAATTAGACACTGACAACATTTTCTGTTTACACATCTGGTGCATGCCAATGAATACCTCTGAGGATAGCACTCAGCATATCATAAGTGGCTGGGAAAGCAACCACCCATAAGTTGTGTCTGTAGATCTAAAACTCTGTCACGCCCATAACATATTGCCGCAGTTCGAGGGGTGCTCGCCCCTAAGTCCCCACTGGAGTGATAACGGAGAAGTGTTACATATGCCCGGCGCCGCCAGGCGTAACCCGGCCTGGATGGGTTGAGCTAGATCTCGAGGGTGCTATGGTCCGTTGTTACAGTTCCCACTCAGCAAAGTAGGTAAAACGGGAAACTAGCTAACATTACGTTTGTCTGCTACATATCAAGCCAATACCCTAGGGCTGTTAAGCAGCACACCGTGGCTAATCAACGCTACACATCATACACACACATATTTGGTGAATGCAGGCTTTATTTCAGTCAGCTTACATGTATGCACTGGAACAACAGAAAACAAAACACGACATCCCTTGGACCTTATGTGACGTTACCGTACTTATTAAGGTTACGTCAGTCCTCTGTCCCTCTGTCCTACAAAAGTTACCAACGTCAAAATCCATTGAATATAACTGACTGGCACCTGCATGCAGAACATGCCCTACCCTTCTCATGATCTGAGTGCGACTGCCCTGCAATCATTGATGCTTCGGGCTCGTCCCCTCTCTGTCCACACCTCTGGACACTGCCCTCGAGTATATTTAACACAATATACCCTCGATATTGACAGCCTCTGACCTGGTAGTCTCAGCTTTAAGTTGTTCAGCATTATCCTTTAAAATTCTCTTGGTGTCACCTGGGGTGCAGGAGGGCAGGTTTGTGGCAGGAACAGCCCCGGTGATGTGTTGCTAACACTCTGCAAAACTATAGACTTTCAAATAACAACACTCTTTTTAACTGCTCCCTTACGTCATTGAAATTCAACTGACGCCAGTCTCTAAACACGCACATACTTCTTCAGGTTTGGGCTCACGTTGCTAAGGGAGAGGAGATACGACATACCCCCCCCCCCCTCCAGGTAGCCTCAACCTGACCATGCGCGCGGTGCTGCTCTCCTCTGCTGTTGTAAGTCCCATTGTCTTCTGTCCCCGGGCAGCGCTCCTCCCGCCTCCGGCGTGGCCTTTTCCGCAGCTAGTACCCTTGGGCAGACGAGGCCGCCGGTGCTTGTGACTGGTTCACTTCAAGTATTTGCGTCCAAAAGAAAATTGATTCTGTGGCAGTCGCCTCCACAGGGTTTTCTCTGGTAGCTCCTACGTCATGTGGAATGTTGCATCATGTAACTATGTCTCAGGGCTCCAGTAACCTCCTAGGTGTGTTTCCCTCGGGGTTTCCTTTTCCTCCTCCATCTCCTGTATGACGAGTGTACTCTTTGCCCCAGCTGTACTCCTGATCAGGGAGGGAAACAGCCTTTGCCAGGCAGCCTGGAACTCCGACTGCAGCTTGGCTGGATTCGCTTCGTCCGGGGGGCTATGTTCTGGTTGCTGTTCTGGCTCTGGTCCCGGGGGTCTTTTCCGGTCTCCTCTGGTTTGTACGGCTCTATCTCCGCACTCCACAGCTCGTCTCTGAACACTTTCCATTTATTCACTTCCTCACTTTGCACGACGTATGATGTATGTGGCACTTCCTACCCGGGCTTTTATCATGCAGGGGCCTGTCCAGCGAGGAGCGAGACCCGCGCAAATGTTGTGTGTTCCTGCTGAGAGGGGGTGGTTCCTCACATAAACTGCATCACCAGGCTTCAGTTGACTGGGGTGACGTGTGTGGTAGGTGTTATTCCTCCCACGTACTGTTTTTCTCTCTCCCTTGTGCGAGGGCGGCGGATGTTTCCCCTGTCGCTGCATTCACCCTTCGGCACAGACATAACAGAGCGTCGGCCAAGTGCATATCTCACTGTGTGTGGTCTTCTTCCACCCTCAACCTTAGCTGTACTTTAAGGTCCTGATTGTGCTTTTTGGTGGAGTTGGCTCTAGGGTGATATACTGATGTCGCGAGAGGTTCAGTTTTCATCATTTTGTACCACTCTCTCCACATCCTCCCTGTAAACTGACTGCCGTTATCCAACAGTATTGTCCGTGGAAAACCCCGCCAAGGGCAAAATTACTGTTGTGGCATGGCGCATAGGGTGGAAGTGCGCATGTTGCACACCTCATAGGCTATGGTCCATCTACTAAACAAATATGTAACCACCACTATAAAGCATTTTCTTGGTGTGGCCACGGGTAGGGTCCCATGAAGTTGAGCGCCACGTCTTTGAAGGATGTGTCCGGGAGGCGGGGGACTGTTGTTCCGTCCCGTCACGCCTCCTGCTTTTTTTTTGGTACATATTGCCTCGTCTCTGCAGCAAACCCTGGCCAATGGTAAGATTGGGCCACATGCCTGTGTGTCTGCTCCACCCCTGGGTATCCGGCAAGAAGATGATTGTACACGTAGTGGTAGACTTGTTTGCGTGCCTCTGGGGGGGACATATGTTTTCCATTTTCCCTTACCCCTTGCGCACACTGCACTTTTGGGTCACGTGCTGTAGGTGATGTCCGTTGTGCTCTGCAGGGCGTGGTCATTCACTTCAACTCAGTGTTCGACTTGGTGTCTGCAGTTTTCATGTACATTAAGAGCGCTGCCTCTGGGTTTCTGGGTGCTTGTCCTGTCTGGCCCCTGCAGTCTTTCCGGGGTCCAAAGCAGAACATACTCTGTCCGGGTCTTGGGAGAGGAAGTCCGGGAGTTTGTTCTCCATTCCCAGCACAACCACGAAGTCAAAGGATTTTAGTAGTAGTTTCCATGGAATCAGTTTCCTTTGTCATCTCTGCATGCTGTCCAACCACATGTAACACTTATAGTCCGTATTGAGAGTGAAGATTCTGCCTTCTAACATGGGGCGGAAATGCCTCGGGGCCCGTACTATTATGAGATACACACTCTCTCATTACTGTGGTATTTCTGTTCTGCTTTGCCAAACTTTGCGCTAAGTCATGGGTACTTCTGCTTCTGCAATTTTCCGTAGGTGTTCCGGATGAGTGTAGTTCCCCGCTTACAATATGTCACAGGATATTGACCTTGAGCTTTCCGATATGACATTTGCTCGGTGATACGACCAGTTGGTGTGTGGCAAGTCTTTCTAGTACTAGTGCTAAGTGTCTCGTGTGCTCCTCCCAACTCCGTGACCAGAGGTCGTTCAGATAGGCTGTCATGAATTTGCTGATCATGCCTTCTAACACTCGCGCAATCGTATGCTGGATAGCTGAGGGTGCACATTTGAGGCCGAACAGCATGGTGTGAGACAGAAATTGGCGCCTGTCCAGGGTGAATGCGGTTCTCTCTGTCATGTCCCTTTATGGGCACTTTCCAGTATCCCAACTGGAGGTCCAGACTGGAGAACATGCATGCGTGTTGCAACTCTTCTACGCTAATTTGCGGGGGGGATGTCTCAGTCACTAAGTTTAGCGGTTGGAAATTCAGGAAGAAGAGTATTCCATCGTCCTTCGGCACCAACACAATTCAAAAGTTATAGCAGCTGTTGGACAGTTCTAATACCCCTCCCTCAGTATTTCGCTCACTTGTTCTTGGCTGGACTCTCTGTTCTTTGAACCCATATCCACTAGGCCTAACATAAAATGGGTCACCCTCCGGGGTCTCGATCGAATGCTCCGCAGCTGTAGTAGCATGCAACTAGTCTTGAGAATGTGAATACGTCCTGCCATTCCTCTAACACCCATTGCACACTCACGTGGTACATCTCTGGTACTATGTGGGCTAGATCATCAAACTTAATACTTTGGAGCAGTGCACATACCTTTTCATCCACTGTGTACATGGTTTGGCATTCGCCCGTTCCCAGGTGGACTCGGCGGGCAGCAATCACTACAATAGATTCTTGTTCCTCCAGCCAGTGTTGCCCTAGCATGACAGCCTCGCACAGACACTCCATCGAGATGGCCTGGATCCGGTGTTGCTGAAACTGCACGCGAATCTGCAGGGTGGTGGTCCCCGGCATGGCGCCAGTACCATCCTGCGTTGCTAATTGTAGGCAGCCATGATCCAGTGTTATCTCGCCCGCTGGTACGAGTGTAGACTACACGTAGGTGTGGCTCGCAGCCATGTCTACCAGTGCCGCCAGTGCTTGCTCGTTCACATCCACTGAGATACGAAGTAGACTGTTACCTTCGGTTGCCGTAAGTTTCATTACTAGATGGTCACAGATTGGTTTTGGTACACAGTCTAAGAGTTCGGGGAGTCCAGCATTAGGCAGGTATCCCTTCACTTCTGGTTTTCTGACTGAGTTCTGTTCCTTACACCAGTCGAAGTTGGGTGCAGGGCACTGCTACACTAGGGAGGGTGGTTTCTGTCCTACCTCCACACAGCTACTGTGGTGGTTGGGGGTGGCTCCCTGGGCTGCTGTAATCGCTCGCAGTCGTGGCTCAGCTGTTCCCTCGCTTGTCCCGACCTCTTCTGGTTGCGGGGATGTTATTCTGAGTAAGGGAAGTTTGCCTCCCATCTGACACGCGTACTTGCGCGAAACAGCTGCTTCAATCTGTACTCCTCACCCACTGATCTGTGTACCTACCCTTCCACACTTTCCCCCAACACAATATTCAGGAACGGTCTTAGTGTGGGCTTTACCCGAACTGAAATGTCCGGCAGTGCGTCGTTAGCACTGAATTCAAAATCATCCGCCTGAACAGCTGCACCTTCTTGGTGACTAATCACTCCACATACTCACCTTACCTCTGTGTTTCCTTTTAAAACTGGGTGTAACTATTGGCACGGGCCTCTGCAGCTGCAAAACGCTCACACAGGCCGCGGGCGAACTCGGCCCAGGTGGCATCTGGACGTTTCCATGT
>NQII01004832.1:118908-131693 GCA_002778355.1 Clitarchus hookeri | reverse complement strand
AGTCTGTTGCCTCACGCCGGTCGTGGCTAGCAGAAATTCCCATGCGCTGCAATCGCGTGAACACCCTTTCCTCGAAAGTCATGTTCTTTTGCTCTGGCACATCTCTTTTGTCATATTGTTTGACACGTTACACACACACTCAGTGGTCTCGCTGCCTGTTCCGTCACACTTTGGTGCATGACACGTTGGAGTTCCTTTCCCGTCTGTATGTACCAGTTGTCCCGTTAGGGACCCGCACCTGCACGTAATTCCCCATGCCAAGTCCCCTGTAACCTGCACCCTTCGCACTAAACTGTCTTGAGTGGGAATGTAGTCGTGGATGTGTGTCACTCTTGCCCGATGCACCTACAAGCGGGAGGATGGCAAGGTTTCATTATGGGGTGGCGACTGGAATTCGGCACTTTCAATTGTTGCCATGTGTGTCCTCCCCGGCTCCGCCTCAAAGATGGCGTGGGCGAACCACATGGGGTTTTGTGGTGCCGTTTTGGAACTTCTAGTTTCCCGTCCAGCTTTTCATAATGGTTTAGGTGCTTGCCACAAAGGTGAATGTCATTTGCCGCCGTTGGAAGGGTGCTTGTGGGCTGTGCTTGTTCGTAAGTCCCCACCGGAGTGGGGACGGACAAATGTTACACGTTGTGCCTGGCGCCACCAGGCATAACCCAGCCTGGTGGGTAGAGCTAAAACTTGAAGGTGCTATGGTCCATTGTGGTAGTTCTCACTTGGAAAAGTACGTAGGATGTGAAACTAGCTAATTTTATGTTGTCAGTCTCGTATCACGCCAATACCCTAGGGATGTTAAGCAGCATGCCCTGGCTAGTCAATGGTACACATCTTACACACTTATTTGGTAAGTGCAGGCTTTATTTCAGTTAACATATATGCATGCATTGGAACAACATAAAACAAAACACGACCCCTTATGCCCTATGTGACATTACATCACTTACAAATGTTATGTCAGTCCTCTGTCCCTCTATCCTACAGAAGTTACCCACTTCAAAATCCATTGAACACAACTGACTGGCACCTGCATGCAGAACACGTCCTACCCTACTCGGGGTCCGAGAGTGACTGCCTCGCTATCGCGGGTGCTTCAGTCTCATCCCCTCCTCGCCCACGCACACTGCCCTCAAGTACATAACACAATATACCCTCACTTTTTACAGCCTCTGACCTGGTAGTCTTTCACAACTTTTAGTTGTTCAGAATTTCCCTTTAAAATTCTCTTGGCGTCACCTGGGTTGCAGGAAAGACCGGGGGGTGTAGCAGGAACAGCCCTGGTAATGTGTTGCCAACACTCTGCACAAATATAGACTAAAAATTAACAGCACTCTTTATCTGCTCACTTATGTCATTGAACTTCAACTGACGCCGGTCTCTAAACTGTGCATTGTGTGTCTGGTTTGGGCCCACTTTGCTAAGGGAGAGGAGGTACAATGACAATCTAGAATTTTGCCACTTCTACTGCAAGCTTTAAAAATTTACCAAATTTGGAAAAAGAAATTAAATTAGGATGAAAACAATACACGAGAACTTAGTGATAGCTCTGCCCCAAACATATAGATGGTGAAACCATGTCCTAGTCAGGAAATCTCTTGTATGTAAATGTATGCAAAAATTGAAATATCTAAAGTATTTATTTTACTGAAAGTATACATGAATGTTTATATCACTGATGATTAGCCTACATCAAGAACATGACCCATTGGAGAAATCATATAAAAATTATGCACGAGAAAATAATGAGTAATTACAAAATACACGAATGTACAGACTTACTTTTGTCAAAGCAAGTAGTTTGTAAGTACTAAGCACAACGTAGTTTAACTATAAGAATATAAGAACATGCCAAAATTCCAAATCCAGATAGACTGCAAATGTATGTAAAATATGAAGAAGCATTAATGTAGGAGTAAGACTCTGGATCAGGTAGTACTTAAGAATTTTAAGAGCATCTTACAAAAGGCAAATTTGATGTCTTGGAGATAATTTAAAACATTTGGTATATTATTGTAACCTGTGTACTCGGGCAGTGTGATTACCTGGGCTTTTCACGTACCGCAGTAGCCGGATGACTCTGACTGAGAGTTCATGGGTGGTTACACCAGGGAAAACCTGGAAAATTGAGGGAATTTTACATTTCTGGAAAAGTCAGGGAAATTTGTGTGATGTCAGGGAATTAAGATATAATGGCTAGAAGTGTATTGAATGTTAGCTTTTATGTGGTATGCCATGTTACTAATTTTACTGTGCATTATTTAAATTAATTCTACCTTACTTTAGAGCATTTAAAATCCTTGGACCAAGTGTTTTACTTCACATTAACATTAATTCGCACTCATGGATTCTAAATGAGTTGCTACATTGTTTAACAGCTTATCTTTGTGATGGGGTGAGTTTCAGCCCTAAGAAAGCCCTATGTATGTAATATATATTTTAATTTGCGATTTTGGATATACTTTCAGCTGTTTTATAGTATATGTTACAAATATTTGTTTCTACAATGAAGCATCTACAAAATAAAACTACAGTGACATTACTCAGATAAAATGATGTAATTTTTGAGGAAATAATTTAACCAGTTTTTTTTATCACTGGCATCTAGGGGTCAGGGAAAAGTAACATGATACCTGGAAAAGTCAGAGAAATATCAGGGAATTTTTTGTTATTGCTAGCCACCCTGAAAACATATCAACAAAATTTAAAAGTCTGTTAATACTAA
Source organism: Clitarchus hookeri (assembly GCA_002778355.1). NCBI lineage: Eukaryota > Metazoa > Arthropoda > Insecta > Phasmatodea > Phasmatidae > Clitarchus > Clitarchus hookeri. Next base: position 128,971 of record NQII01004832.1, on the reverse strand, counting down.
TCAAATATTCACAATTTATGATGCACCAACAGAAAATATTAAATTTTAGGTCTCATTTAGGAAATAACATACATATTTGTATATTACACTCATTTGCAGAAAAATTTATTATCCTCAAGGTGCCATCGCAGGGGCACATAAGTGGGTACAGGTACAGGATATGGTAGTATTTATACATAAAACATCAAAATATTGTACCACACCAAGCACATATTATAGGGGACCAACACATGCAGGATGCACTTATTTTGGTGCTGGACCACCCGTAACAGAGACAGGCGGTGTTATGGTTGGGTATGGAGACATACAGATGTTGGAAATTCTCCTGAGGCAGACCTTATCACAGTTGACACTCCAAATTTTCCGTATTTTCCGCTGGCCGAAGTTACCATCCAATCTGGTCCCAGATGTTCTTGATGGGCAAGAGGTTTGGGGACCTTGCTAACTAAGGAAGCATGTTGACATCACAAAGGCAGGCCAGAGATACCCATGCTGTGCAAGGCAAGAAATTATCCTGCTAAAAAATGGCAGTTTTCAAACTGCACCAGGAAGGGGAGCGCACATGGTTGCAGAATTTCCTGGACGTACCGCTCTGTCATCAGGATTTCTTCAATAACCACCAGTGGGTTGCTGGAATTGTAGGAAATGGCATCCTAAACCGTGACACTGCTTTTTGGGGCAGTGTGCTTCTTTACAATCACAGTGCTGGCTAGGATATCTCCAGACTTGAATTTGGTTGTCATCTTTATCCAGACAGAACTGTGATTTGTCGCTAAACACCATTCGTTGCCAATCTGCAAGCTGCTGCCATGCTGCCCATTCCCAGCAGATGTTCACACGTGTTCTGTGATGCTAAGGTCCTAGTGGTAGGTGTAAGGGATCACACAACAACAGATCCCACTCTGTTAGCCACCTGAATATGGTATTGGTGAACACAGGCATATCTCCAGCAGCCATGACATGTCCTTGGATGGTGTGTAGTGATATCTTTGAAGTGCTTACAGTCTGTCACACAAGGAAACAATCCTTCATGGAAACATCCAGATACCACCTGGGCCGAGTTCGCCCGCTGCCTGTGTAAGCGCTTTGGAACTACGGAAGCCCATGCCAATAGTTACGCCAAGTTCTACGGGGAAACACGGAGGGAAGGCGAGTCGGTGAAGCGGTTCGTCGCCAAGAAGTTGCAGCTATTCAGGTAGCTGAACCCGAATGCACTGCTAACCTACGCACTGCCTGATATTACAATCAAGGTACAGCCCACACTGAGACAGTTCCTGAACATAATGCCGGGGGAAAGTGTGGAATGGTATGTCGTATGTACACAGAGCATTGGATGCGGAGTACAGACTGAAACAGCTGTTTCGTGCGAGCATGCGTGAAAAGATGGGAGGCGAACTTCCCCTACTCTGGATAACACCCCCTGACCAGAAGAGGTCGGAATGAGCGAGGGAACAACTGGGCTACCACTGCAGCGATTACAGTGACCCAGGGAGCCACCCCCCCCCCTTCTTATCGCCACAGNCAGAGGCTGGGCAGAGGTAAGACAGAAACCACCCATCCCAGTGTCATACATGCCCTGCGCCCACATTCCACTAGTATAACGACTGCCTGGTAAGGAATTGAACCCATTCGGAAAACCGGGAGTGAGGGGAGACCTGCCTAATGCTGGCCTTCCTGAACCAGTTGACCATGTATCAAAACCGATCTGTGACCATCTAGTAATGAAACTTTCAGCAACAGAAGGTAACCATCTACTTCGTATCCCGGTGGAGCTGAACAAGCAAGCACTGGCGGCACTGGTAGACACGGCCATGAGCCACACCTTCGTGTAGCCTACCCTCGTACTGGCAGACGAGATAACACTGGACCCCAGCTGCCTCAAATTGGCCACGCAGGACGGTACCGGCACCAAGATCGGGAACACAATACACTGCGGATTCGCCTGCGAGATCAGCAACACTAGACCCTGGCCATCTTGGTTAACGATCTGTGCGAGGCCGTTGTGCTAAAGCAACCCTAGCTGGAGGAACAAGAAGCCATTGTAGTGATTGCCACCCACTGAGGTACTTACAATTGGCCACGCAGGACGGTACTAGCGCCAAGATTGGGAACACCACACTGCGGATTCGCTTGCGAGATCAGCAACACTAGACCCTGGCCATCTTGGTAAAGGATCTGTGCTAGGCCGTTGTGCTAAAGCAACCCTAGCTGGAGGAACAAGAAGCTATTGTAGTGATTGCCGCCCACTGAGTCCATCTGTTAACGGACGAATGCTGCACCATGTACGCAATGGATGAAAAGGTATGTGCACAGCTCCAAAGTATTAAGCGCTTGATGATCTGGACCACGTAGTACCATAGATGTACCACGCGAGTGTGCAAAGGATGTTGGAGTAAAGGCAGGACGTATTCACATTCTCAGACTTGTATGCTACTGCAGCTGCAAAGCGTGTGTTCCCGACCCCCAAGGGTGACCCATTATACGCTAGGCCTAGAGGTTATTGGTTCAAAGAACAGAGAGTTATCTGGGAACAAGCGAGCGAAATGCTGAGGGAGGGGGTAATAGAGCTGTCAAACAGCATTGACNCAAATTAACGTCTAAGTGTTGCAAGATGTGTGCATGTTCTCGACTCTGGACCTCCGGTAGGGATACTGGAAAGTTCCCATAAATGGACGTGACCGAGAGAAAACCGCATTCACCACCCCGTACAGGTGTCAATTTCAGTTTCACGCCTTGCTGTTCAGCCTCAAATGAGCACCCTCCACTTTCCAGCATATCATTGCAAGAGTGTTAGAAGGCATGATAGTCTAATTCGGGACAGCCTATCTAGACGACATTATCATCTGGCCGTAAAGTTGGGAGAAGCACATGAGACACTTAGGCCTAGTACTAGAAAGACTCGCCACACACCAACTGGTCGTGCTCGACCGTTCCGTGTCCGCTCGGGGGGTTAACCCCAGGCCTTCCATATCACCCACCACTTGCGTGCTACACCTCGTAGGGAGACCCTCATATGTTCAGCCCACTCCTCTTCCAGTGCCCCGTATCACACTTCCTGACCAATTAGCGCTGTCTACGCTTCTGTCTGTTGTCTCGCTGGGTGTGGCTAACGGAAGTGCCCATATGCTGCCATCCCCGGTACACTGGCTGCATGTGAACATCCCTTCCTCCAAAGTCATGAGTTCTTTGTCTTGGGCACATTTCCTGTTGCATTTTGTCCGATACTTCACGCACACTGTCTCATGGCCTGTCACGTCACACTTGGATGCATAACACGTGATAGTCTGAGTTCCTTTCCCATCCATATCTATCATTTGTCCCGTTTTCACGTAACTGTCCTATGCCTGTCCTAGGGACTCGCTCTTGCAAGTCAGTCCTCATGCCAAGTTGACGCTGGGTAGCCTGCAGCATTCGCACTTAGCGGTCTTGAGTGGGAACATAGTGGTGGATATGTGTCTCTCTTGCATGCTAGTTGTGTACCCTGCACCTTCAAGCGGGAGGGTGGCAAGGTTCCATTATGGTGTGGCGACTGGAATGTGGTCTGCTCAATTGTTGCCATGCTTGTTCTGCTGGCTCAGCTTCTAAGATGGTGTAAGTGAACCACATGGTGTTTTGTGGCACCGTTTTGGAACTTCACACGTTATCATAATTATTGTTACAAATTTTTTTCCAATTTGAGTTGTTAGTGTATTTGTCACTTTTTTAGCAAGTCATTTGAATTTACAAGTTATTGTGAAACTATATTAAAGCAAGATTTTGAAACTGATGTCTGGAAAAGGTTCTTTTTCCCCCCTCCCACTAGCTTAGGATTCAATAAATAAAATGGAAAATTGCTAAATCTACATGGTACTGAAAGAAAAGTTAAATTATCCCTGTATCATAAAAACATTTCCTAGTAGAACAATAATATATATGTCACCAACACCGAACGGTTAGCATGGTCAGTCATGAAAGATATAGGCAAAATGTGCACCTGGTGTATATTTTATAACCATGCAGCACTGCCAACAAACTCCATACCAATAGCTCACCAAAATGCTAAAGTAACACATTGGGATAACTGCCTACAGCCCAATCAGTGATGGGAAGACAGGGCCTTTGGTTAACCTACGTTCAAACAGGTGTATCTGTAAAAAGAGTTTAAAAATGGATAGGGCTGAGCTGTACTTACGTTTCTAATATATTTACAAACAGATGGTGTTTGGGTAAAGGAGGTTTAGTCTAAAAAAGTGGTTTTGCGTAAAATGGAATTTAAACTTTATACTCTTATTGAAAATCAATAAATATTTCAATAGAAAACCAGTTATTACATTTACATTATACTGTATCATATTATACATAATACACATTGATGTACCCAATAATTTTGGAAATGCCAAATTTGTAAGACAACACAAAAAAAGCTGGACTTGTCCCTCCTTTTCTCCAATAGAATTGGCAACTTGCAGCCATATGCACATATGAGTTGTTGTTGTACTCAAGTAATGTAAAATATGAGTTGACACCTAGTGTTACAACGAAACTTGTTAGGAATGTTAGAAGAGAACACGAAGTTAGTGACAGACTGATACCTTTTACAAAAACAGAAAATACAAACTATAACGGTTTTGTTTTTTTTTTTTTGTTGTGTTTTCCAATGGCAATTTTTGTTTTTTATTCTTTCCTATGTTGCCAGCATGATAACTGTGAAGTGAAATGTGGCAAGGTGAACTGAACAGATAAAATGAGCATCATGTATATCAGTGCTGAAATAATTACAATAAGCCAGCAATTCACATGTCTTTTATTAAGAAGTAACACCTATTTCAACAGGTTATAGGCCCATTGATGTAGGCCTATGTGTGGATTACATGGTTTTAGAAGGATGTGTAAAATGTAACCCCACTGTGGGTTTTTTTTTTTGTAAATTGCATGATAGTTGTGGTTACCCAAGCCAATACATATTGACAATGGATGCACTTTTGGAAGTTTCAGACTTAGGGTATGTTCGGGGCAGAAGTTGAAGTCAGTCGGGGCTACAAGTAAGGCCAAAGCCAAAGAAATGATGGTGATAAGAATGGAGGTAGGGCCACTCACCCATATTTTGTCCTGTTCATACTCGTGAGAAATGTGGTGTAAACTCAAGTCTCTGACAAGGAGTCTCCAAGATTCTTATGTCGCTTCTGGAAGCCTACAAACATTTTTGATCTGCTTTGGAATTGGTACCGCTGGAAAACCAAAGTATCGAGGAATTGACGTCGTGCCTTTTGATCGAGGAAGAAGACTGAGCTCGAGTGAAGGTACAGCTGTAGCACTGGCAGGTGTTGGTAAAGAATTTTATGGAGATAAGGAAGCCTTAAATGAAAAACCAAGGTTCTTTGTCGGTGGGAAGAGGACTACATTGCTAATTTTGCTTTAGAAACAAATGTAAAGAAACTAGAAGTTGTCTGTATAAAATAATAGACTGTAAATTATTAAAGAGTAAAGAAAACATGAAGAAAGATAAAAGTGAAAAGAGAAGTAATATAAATGTATTAATGGCTGTACACAATGAAGAAATTGAAGTGCGTAAAGATTGTTGGTATATGGACACTGGGGCTAGTGAGCACGTTTGGAGAAAAGGCCTTCAAGGATTATGTAGAAATTATAACAGAAATCGGAAAGGTCCAGGAAGGAAATGGAAACATATTAGAGGTAAAAGGAAAGGAAAATTTTGTTTATGCTTGGAATGGTAACAGGCATTTAAAAAATGTTCTGCATGTTCCTGATTTGAAGTTTAACCTATTTTCGGTAGACTATTTTTTTTTTAGTAAAAGGGTTTCACCTAGTGTCGGACAGTGAACAATGTGAGTTTGTGGACCATTACAGCGAAATTCGGGCATTAGCAATACGTGTTGACAAGTTATATAAAATGAAGTTTGTGTACAGTACAGTCCCCTGCATGTGCAACAGCTAGTCTATTTAGTTCCACTGCCCATCCAATGGAGGTTGACAAATTTGATAGTTATAGTTGTCACCTGAGAAAGAAAATCAAAGGGTTATCTGTATGGTGCAATTGTCTAGCACATCAAAATATAGCCAGAATTAAGTGTGTCTTAAAGATGAGTAACATGAAATACATTGACGATAGTGCATGTTTTGTGTGCAAAAAATGTCTTTCAGGGAAACAGAGCCGTATGCCATTTTTGCCCAATGATGAAAGAGCTACAAAAGTATTGGGAGTTTCTTTGTGTACAGACAATGGTCTTGAATTTGTAAATGAAGGTATAAAGAGAACTGTTGGAGTGTTATGGTATTAAACGAAAGAAAAGTTTGTGTACACACGGCAACAGAACGGACAGGCAGAACATGAGATGTGTACATTGGTAGAAGTTGCCCGCTCCATGATACATAATCTGCATAAGAATTTTTGGGCAGAGGACATAAACACTGCTGCTTACACATTAAATAGAGCCTGTCCATGTCTTGTTGAGGGGTTGACACCCTATCACGTTTTTCACGAAAAGGTGAATCCAAAAGATTTCAAAGTGTTTGGAATGTGAGTATCCGTGCATGTCCTTAAGAAGAAAAGAGAAAAGTTGGATGCAAAGAATGCTATAGGAATTTTCGTGTGTTACGGGGAAGAGACATATGGCTACAGAGTGTTTTTTGAAGAAAGCAACATGATAGAACTGTGCACACATATGCATCATCTTTGTACCTACATTTGCCAGCAAAGAAAATAATGTAAAGATAGCATGCAAACTGTTAGTTCTTTTGAAAATCTCAACACTGAGGGTGAAAATGAAGATCCAGGTGAAAATTAAGAAGAAGCAAAGGGAGTAGATCGAAAGGAAAATTTACACAATTAGCATGCAGATAGTGCCAGTAGCAAGTAGCGCTGAAGAGGTTGGAGAATGCAGTTTAAGTCTCGGGGAACAAGCTAAGGAGGCCAGTTTGATTCAATGACTACCATATGGGACTGTTGACTCTGGATGAAGATGATCCCAAAACCTTCGAGGAAGCTATGTCAAGCAGGAATAATACGAAATGGAAGCAGAGATAAAAGCGTTATTGTAAAATGAAACCTAGGTGTATGTAAAGAAGCCTGAAAAGTGTGATGTTATAGTATGTAAATGGGTATTCAGGCATAAAAGAAATGATGCAAGGAAAAGTGGTAATGTACAAATATATTTTAGTGGCTAGGGGTTTCCAACAAAACCTATCAGTGAGTGATGTTTACAGTTCTGTTGCAAGGTTACCCTCTATGAGAATGTTTTTTTTGCTTTTGGTAATGCAACCAATTTAATGGTCTATCAGCTAGAGGTTTAAAGTGCCTTTTTGTATGGGGAAATAGTGTGTTAATGTTTTTATTTCATAACCTCCAGTGTGTGAAAGGGTATGGAACAAAGGTAAGGATGTTGTTCTGGAATTTAAGAAATCATTGTATGCTTTGGAGTTCTAAAAATTAGAACAAAAAATTTCATTCAATGTTAGACATAGGTTTTTAATGATGGGAGTATGAATACTGATTGTATATAAAATATGCAAATGGGTGTAGAACATATGTATTATTGTACATTAATGATTTGCTTTTAGCAAATTTTTAAATGAAAGATGTAGGTGCGGAGAGTTTTTTCTGGACATGACTGTAACACAAAATGTGGAAAATAGAAAAATTACAATTAGTCAAAGGGATTATTTAGAAAGTCTGCTAGAGAAGTACTGTAAAGCTGTAGCCACACCAATGGAAGAAAATTTTTATCACAGTGTATTAAAAAGGGACACTTCTGGAAATGAAGAAATAGAAGATAGGTGTCGAATGTTGATAGGTTTCTTGATGTATGCTATGTTGTGCTCAAGACCTGTAATTGGTTTAGCTCTGAGTGTTCTAAGTAGGTATCAGTCCTGTGCTAGTGAAGAGATAGGTGCCGAATGTTGATAGGTTTCTTGATGTATGCTATGTTGTGCTCAAGACCTGTAATTGGTTTAGCTCTGAGTGTTCTAAGTAGGTATCAGTCCTGTGCTAGTGAAGAGATAGGTGCCGAATGTTGATAGGTTTCTTGATGTATGCTATGTTGTGCTCAAGACCTGTAATTGGTTTAGCTCTGAGTGTTCTAAGTAGGTATCAGTCCTGTGCTAGTGAAGACTTATGGTATGCTCTAAAACTTGTATTATGCTATATCAGAGGTACCCTTAACCTATGTTTATAATGAGTAGTGCATCATTGAGGAGGAAATAATACGGTATGTGGATTCAGATTGTTTAAGTGACAGGGTAGATTGTAAATCAACAAATGTATTTGTAATAATAGTTTTTGGTTGTATATTTTCTTGGGTGTCACGTAAATAAAGTATAGTGGCCTTGTCATCAACCGAATCTGAATTTGATGTTTTGAGTATGGCTACCAGTGAGGCTCCTTGGTTTTAAAATGTGTTCAAATCATTGGTTGCCAAAGAGACAACAGTGCTGTTATATGAAGATAACCAACTAGCCATGAAGTTATGTAAAAACCCTCAGTTTTACCACAAACTAAAACATTTTGATGTTAAAGTTTTGTTTTTTTTTCAAGACAAAGATTTAGTAATATTGTACGACTCGAATATATAAGTACAGATAAGCATGTCACTGATGTGCTGACAACACCTCTGGGTAGGGTTAAGCTTCAGACTTTTCATTCTGCTTTAGGTTTGAAGTAATCAGTATACATGTCTTTGTAACGAAAATTGTGCCCTTGAGGGTGTGTTAGGTTGGCAATGACAATTTTTGTTTGTTATCCTTTCCTATGTTTGCGAGCAGTGATAACTGTGAAGTGAAATGTAATAAGGTGAACTTGACAAGTAAAATGAATGTCGTGTATCTCAGTGTTTAAATAATTGCAATAAGCCTGCAATTCAGTTGTGTCTTTTATCAAGAAGTAACACCTACTTAAACATTTTTGCTGAGCCACTTACAAACTTGACTTCAAAATGCATATGCTGAGTAGTTTTGCAAACAGAAATCTCTCTTATTTTAAGCCACGGTCTTGTAAATCTCTTCTTTCGTCCATGGGCCTATGAATAACTTGGTGTGTAAAAAGCGAGAAAGTAGATAAAATTTATTTGTTGTTAGGAGACATTCTGATTAAAGTTAACAAAATAAACACCACTAGTGAGCCGGCCCGGCTTCACCTTGGTACAATTTTTTTTACAGTGTTACACTAATAAATCATTGGGAAAAGACAATTCATTTATGTGAAAACAGAATTATTAAATTATGCTATGTTGGCCTAGGTTTTTAACCGCTTACGGCAACCCAAAAAGGAAATATTTTTTTCCTGATAACCAAGAAGTAGGGTATTGTTTTTGGAGTGTATCTGTGCAACTATCGCGTAGTTACCACATTTCCGCTTTCCAGCGTCAATGTATGAAAATCAAAACGTGAGTTTCATCAAGTTGTAGCTTTAGAAATAAGTGTACCTAGGTAGTACTTTTTGCGCTTGGCTGAGGGATCTTAATCGATCACCAAAGTTAAGCAATGTTCCCAGCTGCACACATTTGGATGGGTGACAGTCTAGTGGCATAACATCTGGGCGCTTCCGGTTTTTGGAGGGCACGTTAAATATTCAGTCCCAGTTGTTATCAATTGATAGCAGTTGTTAAGCCAATTCAGAGGTCCTTGGGCAGCTTGATAAACTCTGACACCAGAGGAAAAAAATATTTCGGTCATGTTCCCAGCCGTTGCAGAATTACGTTTTGTTGTTATTCCACAGCAACCATAGGTAATTTTCTAGATTAGGGGTTTTTCTGAAAATAAGAAAAAAAACTCCATAAAGTGGTATATNGCAACCATAGGTAATTTTCTAGATTAGGGGTTTTTCTGAAAATAAGAAAAAAAACTCCATAAAGTGGTATATTTCGACTCTACTAATAACGTAGAACACGAATATATTGGGGGCATAGCTTTAAAATAAGTACAACATATTTTAAAAAATTGAACAAGTTTGTGAGGTGACTGTTTCTGACAGTTTGTTTACGTTTTGAACGAAACGTTTTATGTCAACAGAAGTTGTTTTAATGAATTCAGCATAGCTTACCTAGTTGATATTGAAGCGGCCGTACTGTTA
>NQII01004832.1:100524-118366 GCA_002778355.1 Clitarchus hookeri | reverse complement strand
AATAGTGATTCACCCATCGTGGAGTTAGGTTCTGTTAGGTTAGGTGGGTACATGTTAGGAAATTCGTCGTACGTTAATGCCCCTAGTATATTCGTGTTCTACGTTATTAGTAGAGTCGAAATATACCACTTTCTGGAGTTTTTTTTCTTATTTTCAGAAAAGCCCCTAAACTAGAAAATTACCCAACCATACAATTTTCAGAGATAAAAAGTATCCTCTGTCCTATTCCAGGACCTAAAGTACCTACATACCAAATTTCATCAAAATCCGTTCAGCCATTATGAAGCTGGGTGGTAACAAACCTACACACACACACACACGCACACACGCACACACACACACACACACTTTCGCAATTATAATATTAGTAGTATTACACCAGTTACAAAAATCGTATACTTAACAGAAACTGGAATAAACAAGCACTTCTAAAAAAGTGCTTTTTGCTTAGTCTAGAANAACTGGAATAAACAAGCACTTCTAAAAAAGTGCTTTTTGCTTAGTCTAGAAAATAAATCTTTATTTTTTTTAACCGTCTTCCTAGTCTTCAATAACATCTGGAAGAACGTCTGGATTTTCATTTTTTAAAAGTCCCTCATAAAAATACATCAGGTATCAGATAAAGCAAAGAAAAAAGATCTTTCTTTTTCTGTACAGAAATCGGAGTTGGTGCATTACAGGACTGAGGAGGTGCTAACCTATGATGGACCTGGTTTAGCCTAAATTACATTTTTTGTAGTCTGTAAACTCAGCCAACGTGTCTTTTAGAGCAGTACAATCAAATACTTCACATACCTCAACCATTTAACATCCTTTCAGTAAAACTACTCTCCATCATCATTCTTCTTTATCTGCAATGCACTTCTGCACAACTCTGAATATTCAAAGACGTGTATCCGAGTCATTGGGTATACTTTGAAAGCCTGGGTCTTTCCACATGAGCGAACAAGTCGCATCGAGTCGTGTGGATGGTAAAAAAAAACTGTTTCTTAATGCAAACACACACATGGCTAAATATTTTTATTTTGTTTTCTCCTTTACATGTATCCGAATACATTATAACTCTTCTTCACATGTGGAGAGATACCTGGCTACACATGAGCTGATTAGAGCCTCTTCCACCATCTACTTCACTCAACATAAAACAATGCGCCTTATTAGACGTGCAGTCATGAACTGTCAGGTTGAATGTCCATAATATTATATAAAATGCAACAGAGTTGTCAAGATTAGGAGTAGAAAGGCACTGCTGCATATTGAAAGCAAACTATATATGACATGTTTGGTTGCTTCGTAAATATGTCATGCATCACAAGTGTTTTATACTTGCATTAACATAAAAGTACAGGTAACTGCTGATCACGACAAAGTCGAGCTCTTATTTTTTAACGAGGCGCTCTTAGCCACGGGGGCCATACCGCACCCCGGCCTCCCACTAGGCGGGAGAGAGGGATCACGCCCTCTCATCGCAGCCATGACAGCGCTCACCATTATTGATAAGACCCCTCTGCCCCAATCTGTACACAGATTGCACCAAGCAAGCCCCGATCTTATATAACAGATCGCCCTAGGCATGTCCTTCCATAAGGCTTGAGACTCTAGCACTCAAATTACCAAGCGTATGGTATGGCCGGTGCACTATCCAAACACCTGACGTGATCTCGGGCACGTCCCCGGAACTGTCCAGTTCAACGTCCGGTTCCATTAGCAAGAGGGGGGATCTCTCCGGAACCTCCTCCAGCATACAGAGTTAACCACTGCCAGCACGAGTCCAACCTCAGTTGATCCGAAGTCCAAGGCAAAACGCCCTGGTGGGCCAAGCGGATCATCCCGTGCTCCCTCTTAATTTTCATGGCACGTATGGGTTTTCCCGCGCCTGACTGCGTCCCCAGCTCACAGACAGCAGCAGTGCGGTCCCTCAGCCATTTCGGGATCCTGCACAACCAGCTATGGTTTTATTCCCTTTTTCTCTTCACCAACACCGTTATCACCTCCACCGCCCGTAAAGCTAGCTCGCCATCATCAAGCGCTCGTCCATTCCCATCCTAGAACTTCTTCACGGTGAAGTTCATGTCTTGGGCCCCAATGGCCTGAGTGCTAAGAGGTACCACACCCCACCATGTGGTCGGGCCTTGGTACTATCTATCGGCCCAAGCCATCACAGCAGATACCCCTTTGACAGTCGCTAGAAAACTGTCTCCCATAGGGACCGGGCGGCAGAGCCCAATACGTTTAAACAGGGGTGGCACGGGAAGCCTTGGGTTGCCATGGATGTCGAGAGGCTATAAGAGACGCATCATCCATCCTTTCCGGAAACCGGTTAGTAGGTCGGGCTCGGTTACCATAGCCTAGTACTGCCACGCCGCCTCAAATGTCCAGCCTACATTCCCCCCACCGGGGTGACCGTTCGATCCTCCCCCCAACATAAAAGTACAGTCAACTCCCGATTTACCGGGGGCGGCTTTAGCGTGGAGCCACCAGTTCAAAGTCAAATATTGAACAGCTGCTGCCAGTCGTGCGCCGCCGCTATTAAAATCCTATGCGCACGCTGTTAATTACCTGGCTGCAGTCGAGTGATGCTTTACTGATCTATTTTAATATTACAAGTGTTCTGGTACTATATTTACACACTTTTTAACAGTGAATATGTGTGAAACTGGAAGTATTAGGAATTCGAGGAATTTGTCAGATAGCCCATTTTCATTCATAATAATAAAGTATTTCACGAATAAAACTGGTGTCTGTTCGTCAAAAAGGCGAGATCTTGCAGTTTACAGTCGTTTGTACATGCTGAGGCTATTTGTAAATTAATGTCACCGAGTACGACTGGATGACAAAATATCACATTAACATAAATATTATTTGCCGCAAGAATGACTCCTACGCAAATAACCCGTCACGCGTGGTTTTGATAAATAAGTAACATTTATTTTTGCTTTGTTGCTGTAGTGGGAGGGGAGTCAACACCAAAAAAACTATGGCGGCGAGCCGGCCATTGAAGCGCTTGGCGATTGCAGGCCAAATCCAAATTATTAGCAATCAGAATCACTTCACACGGAAATATGTTACGTTAAAATATTTATAGAGCTCGCGGAAAATTTTAAACTCTGAGAATTCATTCGCATATTTGCACTTAACTCATGAAAAACATGTTTTTTCATTGGGGCGTGGTTTCCGAAGCAAGCAGCGCACACTAGTTGACAGATGGCAGCACAATCGCCTATTTTGCTGCTGTGTCATATAAGTGTTTCTAACATGTTCTTTTAAAAATGAATTTTTCATCTGGTGTGGGCTCAAAACAACTCTGGTTTGAAATATGTTAAGTCAAATTTATATGAAGCATGCACATGGTGACATTAGCAGCCTATGATTAAGACATAAACAAAGCTAAACTATCGCGTACGGTGTTCCATTTTGTTTAAACATCTACACATTGTTCTCCTATGTCTGTTGTGCTAATGTAGGCTGTCAAAATAGCCAACCTGAAATTTTATTACAATTGTTCTCGCATTAGCTGATACAAAATTTTGTGTATGTGATGATGTTAATATCATTTATGACGTTGCCACACACTGGCTGTCAAAAAATTGAATTCTTGTATGATTATATTATTAATGTACATAACCTACATGTATAGTATGTAGGCCTAAAGTAAACATTTTCCCCCCCATCACTTTAACTGTAAAATCTGTTATCCGTGAACCCTTAACCAGTAATTACCCCGGAAAATCAGGAGTTGACTGTACCTTACTTTGGTTAAATTCAACTTACACGTATATTTTTTAATCTAAAAATGACAGTATTTCATTCATAACCAATATGAATAACAACAATGAGAAAATAGGTGTGTTGGTAATGCCTAGTAAGAAATAGTTCTTATGCAAAATATCATTGCATTGAGTGAACATGAATGTGGTGTGTTGGCCCTCTGGTGTAATTTTCTAAACTTTGTCCGCATTAGGCGGAGGAATATTATAGAAGTAGAACTTTAGCAGGGCTTCAGAAAAGTAGGAATTAACCTTGAACGGACTATAACGGTAAAGCAACAATATACACTGAAGAGCCAAAAAAACTGGTACACCTGCCTAATATCGTGTAGGGCCCCCACGAGCACGCAGAAGTGCCGCAAGACGAGTGGACTTGACTAATGTCTGAAGNAGTTCACAAATCCATAGGAGTGCGAGGTGGTGGAGATCTCTTCTGAACAGCACGTTGCAAGGCATCCCAGATATGCTCAATAATGTTCATGTCTGGTGATTTAGGTGGCCAATGGAAGTGTCTAAAGTCAGAAGAGTGTTCCTGGAGCCATTTGGTAGCAACTCTCGACGTGTGGGGTGTCGCATTGTCCTGCTGGAATTGTCCACTTCCGTTGGAATGCACAATGGACATGAATGGATGCAGGTGATCAGACAGGATGCTTACATATGTCACCTGTCAGAGTCGTATCTAGACGTATCAGAGGTCCCATTTCACGCCAACTGCACGCACCCCATACCATGACAGAGCCTCCACCAGTTTGAACAGTCTCCTGTTGACATGTAGGGTCCATGGATTCATGAGGATGTCTCCATACCCATACATGTCCATCTGCCCGATACAATTGGAAACGAGACTCGTCAGACCAGGCAACGTGTTTTCAGTTATAAACAGTCCAATGGCAGTGTTGGCGGGCCCAGGCAAGGCGTCTGCAGAATTTAAGTATATCCAGTATATTTGCCATTTGGTTTCGCATAAATAATCGCCTCACAAAGTTTTTTGGTCAAATTCCGCCCCAACCTGTGTCTGTTAATATATAGGATGATTCACAGCACCCGTATGACCCCTTTTTCCCAAACAACACGGCACCGGGGGTTCGCGAAAAAATTGTGTTAACTATTCCCTATATGAATAATCAATTGGTAGTAATTCCATTCCCCGAACATACTGGAGGTAGGCGTATGGGGGTGAGCTTTGAAATTGCAAATGGGAACAGGGGTCGTATATGTTATAGTATGAAAGAGCCTCCAAAAGGAAACATTTACTAAGACAGTTGTTTTCTGACGTGCATGATTTACGCACAATAAAATTAATCATGTAAGCATATGGTTAGTGACGTGCGTAGTTAGTGCACAATAAAACTGAATGAAACCTATTTTTATTCTCACTAAAATCAAATATAAATCAACGAAACATGTTTGTTTCTGGCGTGCATACCTAGTTTACGTACAATCAAACTGTCAATACCGTTATGGTGTAAGAGAACTACTGTGAAATGGGAACTGGGAACACTCATTTGCACACATCACTGTTCATAAGTTTTCAAAATGTCGACCACCCTGTATCAGACACCACTCTGCTCTCCTTAAGTTTGTGGTTGCTAGGCGGATCTCAGCACAGCTGAAAGATCCACATGCTGCTCTGATTCTGTCTTTCATGTCTTCCCTCGCAGTTGGATGCATGCAGTAGACAATTTCTTTAATTCTCCCCCACAAAAAGAAGTCGGTTAGGGACAAGTCTGGAGAACGTGGTGGCCAAGCTACAGGACCCATTCGTCCAATCCACCGTCTGGTAAATATCGTCAGCAACTAGCCGAGCTCTGCGTGAAAAGTGAGCAGGATAGCCATCCTGTTGAAGCCACAGTGTTGATCTCAGAGTGAGAGGGACATCTTCGATCAGCTCATACAAAATATTCTCAAGGAAGTCTGCATACACTGCTCCATTCAATTGCCCTTCAATTGCTCCACGTATGTTGGTTATGCACTTGGAGCCAATGTGGGTTGACTGCAGACCAGTAATGGTCATTATATATGTTAACGTCACAATTACTCTTGAATGTGGCCTCATCAGTCCACAAAATGCTGCGATGGAAAGCACAGTCCTTGCTCGGGTACCAGTTGCAGAAATCAATGTGCTTAGGAAAGTCGTTATTCCCAAGTTCTTGGTGCAGCTATACCTGTTATGGATGTAAAAACGATTATCAGCGAGGATTCTCCACGCTGTACTTTGAGAACAATCCTGAGTTGCAGGCAGTCCTCCTTGTAGAATCATGAAGATTAACTACTGTGGCAGCTAGTACATCAACAGCCCTCTCGTCTCTCACAGGTCGTCTGATGCGACGACGTTCGTTGCATGCCAGTTGCACTAGACCGATTTTGCGTACGCGACATGCAAGATGCTGGAAGACATTATACGAGTTATGGATGCGCTGTGGGTATCTCTCTGCGTACAAACGGGCAGCAGCTCTGCAGTTCCGACGACATTCTTCCAGTATCATAAGCTTGTCAAATGCTTCTTCGTTTGTAAACAGTATTCCTTTCAAAAAGCAACACCACAGACAGACAATGTCTGACACTGAAACAACACACACGATTAATGGTTGCAATGTAAAATGTATGACTGTCTGAATGAACGACTTTTCAATTGTCAGTTAACTTGCATGCAATGCCTGCAGTTCCTGTAAGTGGTAGATGGCTTATCTGCTTGCTGCGTAGTGCTGCATTATTCTCCGCGTTTGCTTGGAAACCGTCTAATACCTACTGCACGAGTCCATGCGGTACGGCACACAGGTCACTGCTAGTATCAAAGCGAGTCTTGCACTCCAACCGGCAATACCGTAATGTTACTTATTATGTATCTTACGTGCATAGTTTACCCACAACCAATGATAATTGGATAAACTTAACTGTTGGTATTTACTCAGCATGGAAATTCATTAATTTTCTTATCAAAACCTAATGCAGTAGTTTCTTGATATAAAGTACAGCAATGGACTTAATGTAATATTGAATGTATATTTTACTGACGTATTATTAAATAATAAAGACTTCTGTTAGGGATTTTATAAATGAATTCCGAAGTGAAAATTACTTTAAAGTGGAGTATTTTGTAATGAAATTTTACTTTGTAATATTTAAAATTGCAGAGATTAAAATTTAGCACAAACAAAAAGTTACTTCATTTAAATACCTTGTGAAATGGTGATAATTAACACCAATATAAAAGTCTTTGGGGGTATTGATCCCTAAATTCACCTTGCATGAATAAAGCTTGTAATTCCTTGTATTATTCCCAGCATCAAATATAATTATTAATGTGATTTAATTATAAATATAAAACTATTTTTATATATAACATAATTTTAAAGTTAATTTTCACTGTTTTGCAACTCCAGCATTAAGCAGGGAGAAAATTTTCTTGAAGAAATTGATTCTGTTTAAAAATTAAAGTATACAGAATGTTTTGTTTCATTGATTTTGTACAGGCAGTCATTAAAAAACTTTATAATAATGTGTTTCAAAGGGAGGCTGTAATGGTGTAGTGGGCAGCCTACTCGCCTCTTACCTAGATGAACCAGGTTTGATTCCCTGCACGGTCGCTCCCGATTTTTGCATGTGGGAATCATGCTGAATGATACCGCTGGTCGGTGGGTTTTCTCGGGGCTCTCCTGATTCCCCAACCTGTGTATTCTGGCGCTGCTCCATGCTCACCCCTCTTCACCCTCATCGGCTCTCAAGACCTCGTAAGAAATAGGGTTTTTCAAGCAGATATTCATAAAATTTTAACAATAAATTTTAATGTGTTATGTATTAAAATGGAATGAAAGCTTTGCAACATGGCATAACCAAAAATCTAAATGATTTATATCTGCAATAATATTGATGTTCAATTACACAGATTATGAGCTGAATACTTTCCGATAAATGTTTGTACTGTTTGAATAGATTTACTGTTGGAAGACTGTATAGTGTGTGAAGAGGCAGACTATTTGGACTCTGTACAAAGTCTTTTCCCTTCCCCCCTCAAGTATGTTGTGATTCCTTGTTTGAATATATGGTATCGACTCTGAAGACCTTAATGTTAAGAACTGCCCAAATCTTTTCACTCACTTGCAAGTTTGAATGNGTGATTCCTTGTTTGAATATATGGTATCGACTCTGAAGACCTTAATGTTAAGAACTGCCCAAATCTTTTCACTCACTGGCAAGTTTGAATGGAGAGACGGGGTGACGCAAAGCCTCAGGTAGCCTATGTCGTTGCCGGAGGAGATGGGCGAGGGGCTGCCAGAGAATTGCCAAATGTTACCTTTCATGGCAGGAAAGCACAATCCCAAGCAGCTTTAGGATGGGTCTGTAAAGTACTTACTTGTACATGTGGGGCTGTTGTTCGTAATGAGTGGCAAAATTTTGTCATAGTAGCCTGATAGTCAGGTCCAAAGGGTATGAAATCACAAAAACTGAATATACAGAATACCCCAAAAACTAACCAAACATTAAGCTAACTCCAGTGTTGTTGCATTTGTAGCTTTGGAAAATCAGTTTCGTTCATTTATATGAAGACTGACAAGTCTACAAGAAAGATCATGTTATTCATTACTATTGAAATGTTTTTTGTATAGCCCTTAGATCTGCTTATATAATTTTATTATTATAAAATGATAATTTAGATGGGATGGTTTGAAATATATTGCAGTATGTAGTAATATAAAACTATGTTCATCATGTATTAATTGTATGTGGTTGCAAGATTATCTAATTTACGCTGGACAGTTTAGAAAAAATATAATACGTAAAAAGAAAAAGATTTTATCTGATATTCATTTTAAGCAACATTAGTCACGCCACACATCAGTTCCACAGAAGATGTACTAAGCAGTTATAATATTTTTATGTGCAAGTATTTGCGGTTTCTCTAAAATAAATTCTCAACTTCATGGTGTTTAACGTATTCACAATTAGCACACTAGTGTACACTCTAAAAGTGCTTGCACAGAAAATTACAAAACAAAATGAACTTCTGTTGCATACAATAAGACTTAAGTTTTGCAGATTCAGTGACACATGAGTTAGACCCCATGTGCTTCTGTACAATCAAATATCTACCACTGCTCATTGACTGCTACCCTGTGAGTAGCTAGTTTTGCTTCATATTATGTAACACTTGACGCTATCCTGTTGCAGATGCTGACTCGAGTCATCCCAGATGTATCTTCTTTACTGTGTTCCAGTTAATGCTAATATAGTTGAAGTCCTATTTATCCTCGTATGAATTTCAGACATTTCCTTTTTTCCCTTATAAGTATACATAAGGTCTTACAAATAGTGATACAAAAGTGTAGCAAGTTTGTAAAAGTGTATTGCATAATTTCCAGTACTTTGTTTTAATTGTGAGAAATGACTGGAGGAACTAAATGAGCTAGTTTTAATTCATTATCATAGTTCATCAATTTTTTATATTTATGCTAAAATTGTACACATCCCTTATTGGAAGTACGAAATAATGGTCAATAGATGTACGCTGGTGAGGGGGAAATATATATCCCCCCTTCTAAAAATCCTAAACAATTACCATTTCCACCAACAAAATAAGAGAAACGGGGAACACACACATTTGTAATATTGACATGAGTAGCTATCTTGGTCACTGTCATAGAAGACAGGGCGGACCACTTCCTATACCTGCCAGCATAAGAAAGTTTTGAGTTTGTCACGTACCGATGTGCTTAAATAGTGCTGAAAAAAGTTGCAGTTGGTTGGTTTATAAAGCAATTATATACTTTGTGCATAATGTACTCTATATCATTTCCTGATCCTGATTGCTGATTACTATTTTATTTTGTTGGAATACTTTGTTTAAAGTTCTATCCCCCACCCCTCCCCTAAAATGAAATCCTCTGTATGCCCCTGGTGGTAATAATGGAAGCGTACAGGGAAATCAGAGACATATACATAGTTACGTCACAAGTTTTTGGTTACCATATTGTAGTCTGTCTCGTGTACAATTGCACTTTTGTCAGTTCTGAAAGTAGTCCTGTTTACAGTTGTTTCCTTGGCAAAAGTAGTTTATCCCTCCACCACAACTAACGTTGACATACAAAGGATCACTTGTCTGTCAAACTTTGCTCAGAATGTACATACTGCGAGTGGTGTCTGTGGTAACGTAGCAGATGAAATTGTGGTGCCTGGTAATGGACTAAATTTGTAATAAACATACATTGAATGTAGTTCAAGTTTACGAACATCCATTCCTACATCCATGTGGTTACATAAAAAATCAGAAAATATTTTAATAATGCTACTGAAATCGTAACTTTCAGTAAATTAGTTCGCATTACATCACTATCATTGTGTATAGGCACAATTTCATAAAACATAAAAAACACTGTACAACCTATTTAAAACTTTCTTATAAATGGGACGAAAGCATTTATTCAGTTTTTAACGCACAATTTCCTTGCCATATTTTGACCTATTGTTAACATTTTTCGCTGAAGGCAATAACAACTATGGTCTTATAGTTAAGTGTTCACTTAAAACTGTTATTTATCTTCCAGGTTATACTGTTAGGCCACCATTTAATGTATTGCAGATGGTAACTTTTGAATGGTTATTATAGTTTTTCGTATGATACAGTAGCAGTTTGCATGTCAAAAAAAAAAAATACATTAAACATTGTGCATGGTTTATACTCGTACAAGTACATCAATTTTCTTAGTACAAGTAGGCATTTATCAATTCTCTTGGTAAGGATAACCTACAAACTACACACTACTGAAGATTTCATGGTACCAGAAAAATAACCTGATTTTACATAATTACAGAAACATAACAAAAATTTTCTATTTATATACACGTTTGGAAGAAATTTCTTATTTCTGCAGCTATGGTCTGTTATTAAAAACATGTATCCATTTTATTTTAGTATAAAAGGAAAACAAGTGGTAATCCTTCCTTAGTTTCATAACAACAAGCATGCCCAAAACATAATATTTAAGGTAGGGTAGAACTGAAACAACCATACAACTTTTCTTATAAAAGTTACTGAACTTTCTGTTCATTACTTTGCCTGCTTGTAAAAAAAAAAGCAGCTACTAATTTCTTTTACCGAAGGACCTCTTTGTACACCACGCTATTCAGAACCTCTCCCCCCCCCCCTCTCACGCACATCTCCGGCAACACTTGGAGACTGGTGGTATTGCAGCATTTTGGTGATAACATAAAGTTAAAACCTGTTGCATAGTTTTGTTAAGCAAAAGGGTTGTTATAGCTGCCACTCTAAAAATTAATGCCTGGGGCATACTTAAAACATACAAATGAATATGTTCTACCACAGTAAAACTTCTTCACCGGATTTCATGGGAATCTGTTTGTTTTCTCCGGAGATATGAAATAAAAATTTATTTGTCATGTGATGCTGTCTTACAAAATAGTGGACAAGAGAGACTTTATGTGGAAACATTTGATGTTTGTAATATATACTGCCAGCATACAAAGTTACCTTGGAATCAATTGTCTGGTTTTGACGAAACAGCATACTAAGCTAAAATGGCTAGTCAACTCTCGATTCTACGACCCTTCACAGTTCCCAGGAAAGGGGTCATTATTCCGAGAGGGTCATTAATGGAAAATTGTTTTATGAAATGGTCGTTATTCCAGGGGTCTTAGAATTGAGAGTTGACTGTATGTGGTCACCATTTTGGAAATGTCTGATCTACTTGAAACATACCAGTGTACATCACCTGCTGCAGTGCTACTTGTTTGTCTGATTTGGTAGGAATCCATAAATTGTTTCCAGATATGACATAAAAACTTTATTTATTCATGTGGCGCTATCTTACAAAATGGCGAGGACAAAAGTGACTGTTGGTGTACATTATGCTTGTAATAGATACTTCTAGAATACAAAATTTGCTCATGCGGTATAGAAGATATACCAAATAAACCAAAAATATTTGTATGGCTGCTATTTTTAAAATAAGTGTGTAATAAATTTAAATTGCATACCTTTACATGGCCTTCCTTTGTATTATTTACTTGCCAAGTTTGGCAAGAATTGGTAAGTTTTCAAGATATAAATTATACACTTAATTCTTTCATGTTTAGCTATCTTCCAAAATTGCAGACCAACAGCAATATTTATCTCTAAATTCAATGCTTACATGATGTACTGCCAACATACAAAAGTATTTTTTCGAATTGGTTGAATGGTTCTTGAGATATGATATATCAATCTAAATGTAAGAAATGGCAGTCATTTTGAAAGTTAGCACCTGGCGTGGTCGAAAACTATAAAAGTCAAATGTACTTACTAAGTACTATGCTATATGTGTACAGAGTTTTGTAAAATTCTGTTTATATGTTTGAAAGTTTTGTGGGGACATGCACTCGTGTACACACACACACAAAGGAAAGTGGTCTCATAGCCTTTCTGTCCCTTGGAAAGTAGGCTAACAAGTAATATCCACACTGAGGGGTGGTAAATAACTTTCATAATGTTATGAAAATTCAGTAATAATGGAAGATAGTACATAAATATTATTTTTTCACAAAAAATAAATACCACATGTAGTAATCAACTTGTAATTCTTTTCTCATATCCACAAAGATTTATATATAATTTTCAACATAAAAATTAATTGCAAGTAATATATAATACAACATTACAGTCACCCATCTATGGCATAGTATGTTAAGCAAAGAGCATGTTTGGAGGTAGGTATTGGCGTCTCGCTGACAGCAAGGTCATTAGAGATGGAGCAAAGTTGCTCAGGGAAGCAGGAGTGTAAAGGAATCTGTCATGGCCTGTAATAAGGAAACATCCCAGCATTTGGCTAAAGTAATTTCAGGGAAGCAATGAAAACCAGAATCAGAATGGGTGGACAGGCATTTGAACCTAAGTCCTCCTGAATACAAATCTTAATGTTTACAAATCTGGCACCTCACTGGAGTGCTAAGCATAGATAAATTTTATTCTCGACGAAACAACATGCTACATTACCTGTCTGTAACAATTAAAGAACCTCTGTAAATTTTTCTGTTAAAATTGTCTAGTATCTTAATGAGTAGAAAGAAAGTCTTCTTTTGTGTAGTAAAAATGGCCTAATAAGCAAATGTAATGAAATTCCATGGCCCTGTACCCAACTTTAAACCAAATACACTAAAATAGAATATTTGACAGCCTTGTTTTTATTTATTTTTTGCAAAACAAGTTAAAGGAATGGCCCTCGTGCAGTGTGGTGTCATGAAAGTACTATTTGCAATAAAGTGCTTTTGTCAAATGTAAAGATTTTTATTTTAAAAAAATTTTTGATGTTACATTGAATATTGTTATTTTTGAGCAAATGACAGCAGACGCAAAATATGCTGTATGTAATTGCTTGAGCGACACATTAAAAACTGAATGAAATCATTTGATTAGTTTTGCAAGAAACTGTAATGTGTAGATGTCACTTTACCATTTTGAAATTTATAATTTGCTTTAAAAAAAATAAGGTTAAGTGCAGCTACCTACATTCAGCGGGCAACTGACACAGTGGAGGAGTTTCTGAGAGTTATATAGGGTGCTGATGCATACCAACAGTCAGCTTTCAGTTCTTGAGAAGCAACAGTATCCTCTCACATCTCTCACTGGAGAGCCACACTTAACCTCATCAAATCTGTACCATTGTCTGAAGGAAATTAGAAATTAGAGTGGTGGATGTTAACTGAGTGATACCAAGATGTGCTTCAAATAGCTACAATACATTAGGAGAACATCGTGAACGTGCCAGTGGTAACAGAAGATTGTCCGCATAAACTAAGATGTCTCGTTGATGTATTGAAGGAAAACGTAGGTGCATTGAAAGTGTTGAAGTTTCCAGTGGACCATTAATGCTTTGTGATGATAAACATTGTGTTAAGTAAACGTGTTGCATAAAAGACGCGTTTTTTAACTGGAGCATAAAGAAGTGAAGATGCCTAAATTTGTGCAGCTGTTATTGGAGTTTCAGTGCAAAGCATCTATGTCTGCTGCTTCAGTGACGTCCACATCATGTGGCACAACAAGGAAGGCTGTACCTGTGACTAAAATTTTAATTCTAGGAAATCCTTCTTTGCCAGTTCAGAATGGCTGTGTATTGTATGTAATCAGGATCATGACCTTTATAAATGCCCTGCGTTTCTTGGTCACACACTTCCTGAGAGGCGAGAGATGATGTACCAATACAATCTGTTTCAACTGCCTAAAATCTTGTTGTGTTAATTTATGTGCTTCAAAACTTTTGTGCGCACTTTGCAATAAACGCCACCACACATGACTTTATCGTGATTCTACATCAGATGTCAACAGGGTTAGTAAGCAAGTGCCACCACAATCAGTTGATGAGACTGAAAATATTGATAGCATAGCAGGACATACCAATGCATGTGAGGAATCTACACAAGCAGTTTCACTTACTAGTTCCAGCATTAGTGCTGCCACGGTGATTTTAGGTACAGTAGTTGTAAGTGTGAAAGATGCCTGCAGTAGTCTTCATAGGGCTCGTGTTCTACTCAATACTGGATCACAAACTTCCTTCATATCTGAGGAATGTGTGAAGAGATTGGGGTTGCATCAGAGGACACTTTTCCTAATTAGTGGCCTAAGCCAGGCAGTCGTGCAGGCCAATGAAGGTGCAGTAACCTGTGTGCTAAAATCGTTCCTTCATGAGGGATCTCAGGTAATTGTGGATACGTTCATCCTGAATTAAATAACATCAAATTTTCCATCTGTTGCATTGCCTCAACATATACAATCCCATTACAAGAGTTTAGATCTTACTCACCCAGGCTTCCATACTCCAGGGCCCATTGACATTCTATTGGGTGCTGATGTTTGTCCTGATGTTTTTTATAGTGGGTGGTATCCAGTAGCATTTCACAGTAAATTTGGTTCGATTTTAATGGGAGGGTTGAATGAGGAAACCACTAGTAACCCAGAGATTGCCTTGTTTCACTATTTGTTACTTCGCCAAACCTCTCAGGTGTGCTGCAGCAATTCTGGGAACATGAAGAGATGCCTACAACCAAACATACTGATTCTGAAGGGGACCTCTGTGAAGCTCATTTCAAAGACACCTGCACACTTTGTTCAGATAGATGATACTTCAAATATGTGGAACCTAACCTGGGTGAGTTATGTCTGCAAGCTTAAAAAAGAATACGTCATCTTGAAAATCTTCTAGCACATCAGCCACAACTGAAAACATAAATTTCTGAAGTAATATGAATATCTTGGTCACATGCACCTTCTGAGTGAAACTTAGATCCACCGGGCTCTGTACTATATTCCTCACCACTGTGTGTTCGCAAAGAAACCAGCTCGACAACTAAATTGTGTGTGATATTTGACACATCTGCAGTTACATCAGCAGGTCAGTCTTTAAATGATTCACTTTTCAAGGGGACATAAAATCCAAAAGGATGTAATTGAAGTCATCACCCAATTCCACATATATCCCATTGTGATGACAGACATTTGCAAAATGTATCAGCAAATTCACATGCATCAAGATGATCGGCCATACCAGGTAATCTTGTGGCGTGAATCTTATGATCAACCCATTCAAGAGTATCAGTTGGACACTGTTACATATGGTGTATCCTCAATCCCATTCTTAGCTATGAGGGCCCTGTATCAACTAGCTATTGATGAGTAAACCAACTATCCTAATGCAGCAAGGGTACTAATGGAAGATGTGTTTGTGGCTGATGTGAATACAGGTGCATCATCAGTGAAAGCTGCTCACTCCAGGAAGAGTTGATAGCACTACTCAAGAGTGATGGTTTTGAGCTAAGGAAATGGGACAGCAATCATCCTGTAGTGCTAGATGCCGTTCCAGATGACCACAGAGAGTGCCCTCTGACATTCAAAGACAATGGGGATAAAGTCATAAAGATTCTGGTACTAGAATGGCAGTCCATGGGAGATGTGTTCTCATATTGTATTCACAGTGCCAGTTCTATTAGTGTTACTAAACGTGTGATGTCTGATATAGTTAAGATGTATGACCCATTATGTTGGATTGGCCCAGTTGTCTTCAAGGCTAAACTGTTTCTGCAGAATCTGTGGCTTCTTGGAATTGATTAGGATGAACCTCCACCACGTGAGATCAAAGATAAGTGGCTCACATTCATTGCACAACTTGATAGTTTACACAAAGTTGCCATTCCTTCATCTAGTGATACAAGTTGATGGTGCAGTGTACCAAATTCATGGATTTTGTGATGCATCAACCCAAGGTTACGCATCAGTTGTATACCTGCAGAATGAACATAAGTCTGAACTTGAAGCCCATTTACTGGTGGCCAAGTCCCGTGTTGCATCATTGAAAAGTGTAAGTCTTCCTCGTCTGGAGCTGTTGGGAACTCATTTGCTTGTGAAACTCATGAATTTAATCATATCCATTTTGTCAAAAAGGATCATTGTTGAAAAGGTGGTAGCGTGGTGTGATTCAACAACTGTTATGGTTCAGTATGGATCCATGCAATATTGTCTCAAGACCTTTGTCACAAATAGCCTCTCTCAGACTCAGGAAGGCAAAGTAGTGTGTCAGTGGTGATAACCCTGCAGACTGTGCCTTGAGAGACTTAATTCCATGTGAGCTGATCAGTCATGACCTTTGGTGGAGTCGTCCATCTTGGTTTGAATAAGATGATGCCTGGCCAGCAGGTTGCTCTGACTAGTTCCCTATAGTATCGAGAAGTATTTAAGCTTTTGAGTGTAACAGCCCTATTTGCACAGACCACAATTTTCATCTCTGAGTGGATAGAGAGATTTAGTTCCTTATCACGGCTCACCACAGGTCAGAAACGTCAACTTTCCTTGATCCTCAAGGCCTAATTAGAGTTGGTGGACAAACCCAAAACTTGAGTTTGTCATTCAATGAAAAACATTCAATCCTGTTACCCAAGAAGTGTCACTTCACTAATGTAGTCATTGATTACTACCAGGCCTGGTCCCTACACTCAGTTTTCAGCACTGTGCATTCTATCATTAGACACAAGTATTGCATTTTAGTAGGTAAAAGCATGATACAATCAAGAATTTCAAAATGTCTGAGGTGTGTACGCTTTAAGAAATCTCCTGTCTACCCGATAATGGACAGTTTGCCGACCAGCAGGGTTCAGAGCACAAAAACATTCCAGACTGGGAGTGGATTATGGAGGTCCATTTCATATCAAAAAATCTCATCTTCGGAATGCATGTGTATTAAAGGCATACCTGTGTTTGATTGTATGTAGTTACAAATGCTGTACATCTGGAGGTCGTCTCTGCACTGACTATGACCACATTTCTGAATGCCTTTTATCGTTTCACTGCTCCTAGAGGACTATGTACAGATGTTTATAGTGATTGTAGCACTAACTTTGTTGGCGCTCACAGCACTTTACTGAACTGGAAACATTCTTGAAAGATATCCAATGCAAGCCAAGTAACAAGTAGTCTAGGTGAAAATGGTATCCAGTGGACTTCAATCCACCATCTGCCTCTCATTTTGGTGGGCTTTGGGAGTCTGGTATCAAATCAGCAAAGTGTAATGTGAAACGTGTAATAGGGCAGCAGGAATTGACCACGCTGTTCACTCAAGTAGATGCAGTGTTGAATTCAAGATCATTATGTGCTCTTTCAGCAGATCCCAATGACTTGAGTGCCCTGACTCCAGGACATTTTCTCATTGGCTGTGTGTTAGTAGCTCCACCAGCTGCTGACTTAACAGAATTGTCCACAAAACACATCAACAGGTGGCAGGTGCTACAACAATCTACACAGCATTTCTGGCAACGATGGTCAAAGGAATATCTACACATCCTCCAACAACGAAGTAAATGGTTTCAGCAGGAGTCTACAGTAAATTAAAGGGAGCTGGTATTGGTATGAGACCACCACCTTCTTCCTCTTCAATGGCAGCTTGGTCGCGTTGACACACTTCATCCAGGCAAAGATGGTTAGTCATGTGGCAAGTATCAAGACTCTCCAGAGAGTAATCAAAATGGCAGTTGTGAGGCTGTCCCCCCTTCCCACACAATAATTTCTTCCTCAGTGTTGTACATTGAAGAGCCAAAAAAAA
>NQII01004832.1:0-100349 GCA_002778355.1 Clitarchus hookeri | reverse complement strand
CACGCAGAAGTGCCGCAAGACGACGTGGCATGGACTTGACTAATGTCTGAAGAGTTATGCAGGAGGCAATTCACACCATGAATCCTGCAGGGCAGTCCACAAATCCAATCTGCGCCAATTTGAGAAAGGGTTGCACGTCTTGTCACGTTCAATGATTCTTGTTAGTCGTCATTTGTCCTGTTCTTTCATGATCTTTTTCCTGCCGCTACCTCTGAGATGCGATGTCCCATCTCTCATGCGCCGACTATAACACCACGTTCAAACTCACTTAAATCTTTATAACCTGCCATTGTAGCAGCAGTAACCGATCTAGCTGCCGACCGCATCGCGTTACTCTGATTGGTTTCATACCTCTGTTATTTGCGTATGCACACCTATATCAGTTTTTTTTGGCTCTTAAGTGTACATAGTGTAAATAGATGTTTAAAATTCTGAAATTTATACCAAATTTGGTGGGCAGAATGTTGAGAATGTCAGTTTTATCCACTTTTGTGGTGACCATGTAAGTGATGTCACGTGCAGTGTGATTGTGTCCGCTATATTAGTACCTTGCTTACTTCAGTCAGGAACAGTTACAGTTACATCCTGTTGTCAAGGTTGGGAAACTATGGTGTTTGGGATATTGTAAAGGCTACATCGACTGAGTGTGGACTACCCATGACATAACCGCCAGCTGTTCTGTGCAAATGTGCTATGAAAAGAAATTAACGTAATTGTGATAAGACATATTCTCTACATGCATCGGGTCGGGTGTGTGACGGT
This sequence comes from Clitarchus hookeri, assembly GCA_002778355.1. Classification (NCBI taxonomy): domain Eukaryota; kingdom Metazoa; phylum Arthropoda; class Insecta; order Phasmatodea; family Phasmatidae; genus Clitarchus; species Clitarchus hookeri. The sequence continues at coordinate 99,587 of NQII01004832.1, read as the reverse complement.
CTGTGACTGCTAGGGAAGTGTCAAAACATTTATGGTTCGTCAATGTGTTCTACCCCATGTCAAACTGTTGTTGCAGTCACATGGGATATGAGTGCATCTGTCCGGCCGTGAGCATGTTCCCTATGTCATTTGTCGGATTACAGTGGTGGGAAATGGACGTAATCAAAGTCGAACAGCGTGCATACATCAAGATAGCCGTACGTTACTACCACAAGGCACGCAAATGTCATGCAGAGCTACGGGAAGCATTAGGTAATCGCGTTACACCTTGTCATACAGTGGCAAAGTGGGTAGAGACCTTCAAACACTGAAGAGAGTCAATAGCCGACCTACCGTGCAGTGGATGTGCTGTGTCAGCTGACCACGATGTAAAAGTAGCTGTGGTCAATCAGTGCCTAATGGACGAGACTCACTGGACTGTTATGGAAGTACCCCAGCATACAGATATTCCATATTCCTGCATCGTCAGAGCACTGAATCATGTGGCTGTACTTAAATGTATGGAATATTTGTGCAAAGTGGGTGCCACATCACTTTTAACTAAGGTAGAGAAGTGGACCCGATATGAGATGTGTTTTATCAATCTGGAATGCTTTCACTGTGAAGGTAATGGCATGCTGAACTGCATCATTGCAATTGATGAAACATGGGCACGAGCATACGAACCCGAATTAGAGCGACAGTCCAATAAATTGCATCATCTTGGATCACCAGGGAGACACAAGGTACGACAAAACCAGTCACCTACAAAGGTGATAATCATTTTGGCATATGACAATCAAGGTGTTTTAGTGTGTCATCCAGTTCATAAGGGTTGTACTGTAAAATCACAATACTGCCTGTCATTTCTGCGGTACCATCTTCGTCATGCAGTTTGAGAGAAACGTCCTGAACTGTTGAGCAACACTATAGTCTTATATGACAATGCTAGACCTCGTACAGCAGGTAGCATTACATGTTTATGGCATTGGGGGATGGGAGGTGTTGCCACACCCTCCCTATTCACCCGATCTTAGTCTGTCTGTGTGACTATGATCATATTGCTAAAGTGAAGAGGCACTTGGGTGGTAACGCTTTACCACTAAACAAGATATAGTCACTGCATTTTGACGAGAGGTAGCGCACATTGATGGATCTCGTGCTGCTGGTGGTATTTCCTGTCTGCCTCATTGCTGGCAACGAACCGTGGACAACCTCGGATACGACTTTGAAGGATGTTAAGCTGCTTGTACATGTACGATACATACCCGTCCAATTGAGTGGATACTGGATGTACGAAAATAAATCAAACAGTGTTTTCAAGCAGCCATGTTTGTCTTTGTTCCTTGTCGTACACTTTCAACTGTACATAGTATTTTTCCTGGGTTGGATCATTTTCTGAAGATAAACAATAGTTGCCATGACTTCTGAATCAGTATATTTACTATTTTTCCAGAGAGTGCTTGCATGTTAGCATGTGGAATTGAACGTGTTATACAATAAATATTTTATATGAAATAATAATACCACATACTGTTAATGCTCGGAAAATGTTTTGCCGGTCTGTGGCAACAATAATTTGTACAAATGCCCACAAAAGAAGACAATGTTTTTCCAACCCAGAGAATATATTGAGAAAATACTAAGCACCGGACATAACTAAGTAGAGTGTAGAGAGTTTGGGCAGCTGTTAACATCAAGGTCTTGAGAGCCGATGAGGGTGAAGCGAGTTGGGTGTAGAACAATGCTGGAATGCAAGGGCAGGGTGAAATGGGAGATTCTCGACAAGACTGGCCGACCAGCAACATTTTCCAGCACAATTCCAGTGTGCGAAAATCTAGGAGCAAACACTCCGGGAATCAAACCTAGTTCGCTTTGGTGAAAGGCAATGCTCAAGCCACTGCACCACTGCAGCCCTGACATAACTTAGGATTGACCATACAAGACAAAATTACTTACTGATTTTAATGCACTCTGTAGTTATTTCAGCATACTAATTTTAGTTCAAATTGGCTTAATGGTACCAAAAATTTGTTATAGTACACTAGTGAATGCTGAAAATAATTATTACTTGCCAAATATTTTAGGAGTTGGTAAAGTTTACTGATTCATAAAATTTAAGCTTAATTTTTCAGATATTATTTTCTAGCATGGCAGACAAGAGACTTTCAAAAAGTGTACATATTTAATTGAAATTATAAGTAGTGCCAGCATTCCAAAAGGTTTTCAAATAGGTTTAATTGTTTCAGATATAATGCATATAAAACAAAGTACAACGAGGCTGCATTTAGAAAATAAACTCCTTATCAGTTCAAAATTCTTTACTTTGGGTGGACTGGTGTAATATTACAGTGAAACCTCTTTAATACAAACCTGAAGGAACCTAAAATTTTGTAGTCTGTATTAACAGGTATTGGCCCTAACAATGAAAAACAAATGTACAAAAACCAATGTTAATTTTTGAGCTCAAAACTGAGTTGAGTGACTATATATCACAATGCATTCATTTCTGTTAATACAAGATTCATTTAAACAGTTTTTAAACACAATGATCACATGCAAGAAAAAAAAAATCAGATATGAGAAAAAAAATTTGGTATGACAGTGTCCTGAAAATATTTTTAAAAATCCCATATGCATCACAACATAATACGAAAACATTTGCAGTGAATTAAGTACTTAAAACTACAAATATTGCATTAAGTATAGCCCTACGGGAAACAAGCAGACTTTTAACATGTGGTACATAAAACAGTTTAATATTCTTCTGCACCAGTTTCTTGGCAAACAAACTGTGCAGTGTCGAAGGATGATAAGACGACATTGTTAGCATCACTAGCAGCCAGAACATTTTCAAGGACACTAAATGCTGAAGTGGCTTCTATCTTCTCAGGAAGCTCATGAACAACTTTGTCATCTTCATCTTCCTCTCCACACACAACTAGAACAACTTCATCCAACCCACCTTCACATGCCTCAGTCAGTGGTGCAGCTTTTGTCAACATATTATCAATGTGCACAAATTGTTCTAAGTCCCCCAAAGCACCATGCTGTTTATGATCTTCCCACCCATTGACTGTGTCTGGACTTTCTTCTTCTGTACATTCCTCTGTTTTGCCAAATCCACTTTTGGCAAAACAGTTCTGGATTGTTGCAGCAGACACACTGTCTCAATCTGCAGAAATGTTTCTCAGGGCATCTAAAACATTCCATCAAGACCGAGAGCACTTTTGCAGTTCTAGCTTCCGCATAAGATATTTGACCAGCCTCAACCTGTAGAATCTCTTTAATGACAAAATTATTGTCCAGTGGCTGCATAAAGCTGGTTGTGTTTGCTGACAGGAACATCAATGTGACGTTCCGTTTCAGTCCATGAGCTGTATGTGCAGCACATTGATCTAGCAGGAAAAAAACTTTTCTGTTCAAAGTTGCCAACTGTGTCTAACTTGATTAGCCAGGATTGAAATATTTTACTCATTACCCAAGCATTTTCATTTTTTCCATAGTTGCAGGGCAGCCGGGTAGTGTCAATGCCCTTCAAACATCTTGTTTTTTTTTTTGTGACATTCCTATCATAAGAGGTTTGAGCTTTATGCTGCTGTCCTGGTTACAGCCACAAAAAAACTGTCACTCGGGCCTTGCTATGTTTGCCACCATGGCAAGCTTCTCCCCTAAAAGTGTCTTGCTGCGAAGCAAGTTGAAAAACATGCCTGTTTCATCCATGTTAAAAATGTCACATGTTGCATATTTATTTAGAATTGTTCACACAGAATCCTGCCAACTGAGTGCAGCATCCTTGTCCATGGCCACACACTCACCATACAGTTTTATATACTAAATTGTTTCGCTCTTTGAGATGCTGCGGCCATCCATTACTGAACTTAAAGATATTAGTTTTAAGCTGCATTGCAAAATAATCCGCTTTCTGCTGAATTACCAGCCCTGACATTGGTATGTTCACTTCCTGTATTTGGTGAAACCACTCCTGCCACTCACATGCTGCTTCTAACTTTTCTTTGTTATTAATTATAGTTGCCACTGTCCTTCGTAATGTCTGATATTGACTTCCCGGTACACAGCACTTATCATATCCTTTTTTACCAATAAATATAAATTGTTTCTCTTGCGTTTCACCATTTTCCTCGCGTAATTTATAACCAGTGGAAACTATGCTTTGTTAGTAAACAGTGGTAGAGAAACTAAACAAAAACAATGTACATGTCAATAGGACCAACTTGCCCACAAGAAATGTAATTTAAAACTTAACCGCAAATAGTTTTTCCTAATCTTTTCTTCATTTTCAATCAAGCAGTTAAAAAATCTGCATAAACTGAATATTTTTCATAATATTTATTGAGCACCAATTTAAAGACTATTAATGCATTTCATGATAACTGCAATACACCCAAAGCACAGACTTCAGCGCTCGTAACTGTGTTCGTTATACTACACTCGGACGTGGTCGTGCGCGGCGCCATGTTGATCACACGTTAATCGTTCAGGACTTTGTAACAGTTGCATTGGCTTCATTGGGGAAAACAAAAGAAATGCACTGAATATTAATATTATGTGCAACAGCAAAATTAATCGTATGTATCAGAGTTGTATGGTAACAGACTACATTATAATTGTATGCTATTGATAGCCTACTCCATAATATATACTGCCTGAAAATTCACGTACGCAAACAATTTCATTCGGTTCGTCCGATACTAAATAGTGCATTGCATGAATGGACAGTAGGTTACTTTGTAATAGATAATAACGACTATTTCACATTAACCGTATCCAGTAACATTCAATTTCCTATCTCAACCTGATGGGGAATAAAAAGTTTGTATAAATGCAAACTTTGGATTAAGCAGTATTTTATTAAAGAGGTTTCATTGTAGTTGTGTGATAAGTTCCTGGCAATTTATGAAACCATTCTGAAGTGAAGTGTCTGATACAACTAAATCACGTAATTTTAAGCGGCCTTCAGCATCACTACTTATATGGCAAATTTAAGTAAAATTGTTCGAGTAATTCTGTAAATGTTATGCAAGACATTATTTTTCTTTCAAGTTGTGGCATCCCAAAATGGGAGACAATTGGGGATTGAAGCTAACAAATTCAATCCTGATATTGTGAACAGTGAACTTAATATTTGGTTCAAATTGGTTGAACAATTTGTGAGAAATATAATGGCACCAAAAATTAATAGCTGCCAGTTTAAAAAACAAATTATTTGGTGTTAGTCAACCAAAAAAGTAAGCTATCCTTGCAGAGTTTTGTAAGTGTATTGAATCTTGTATAAATCAGTGAACAGCTTCAAAAGTTTTCAGGCAAGCACATGTGTTTGTGTGAACATACCTACAACTTACAAACATGCACATACATACTCTTAGACAAGACAAGCACCCGCATGCCTGTCTTTCGCCGACCTTCGTAGCGTAGTTGGCTACGCTCCGGCTGACAATGCGAGGAGTTTTGTGCAATTCTTGGGTAAGGCATCGGTGTCTTTGTGTTTGTCTAGAATTTTAATTTAATTAATATGAATATTTGGCACTCCCCGCATTGCATGTAAGTTGTTTGATGCTCAAATAACGTGCTGGCTGTACATTTCTCGAGGCCATTAGTACCATAGTAGTAGTAATAATAAATCTTATCTTTCTTTGGGAAGGTAGGCTAAAAAAAGGGGGGAGAAAATTCAGTTTCTGCAACTCGTCTAGTTTTGCAACAAATTCTTGAAAACAGGGATTTTTGTGTAGTATACAGAAATTGTGATGAGTCTGCAGACATGATTCAAAGGTTATATTAATGCATACTTTATAATATTAGGTTATTATATTTATAGTGTGTTACACAATGATTTTTGCTCATGTTTATAATTTTACAAAATTCTACCTACATGGTTTTGTTCAATTAATTGGAGTAAAAAAATTTGCTGTGTTCTAAGTTTCTTTTAATTTTTTTTTTATAATTTGAGGCAATTTTTTTTAAGTTGTTGCCCCATCACTTCACTTACACTTAATTCCAGCTGTGAATGCAAGATTTTGACAGTCATTGTGTGGCAGCATGACACAAACGAAACTAACACTCCATCATACACAAAGTCCTGTATCAACTGATGTGCGAGTGAATGAAAATGTGTAAGTTGACTATTCTGACAGCCGTGCCCACACACACCAGACCATTGCAAAATATGCAGAATCCTTGGACAAAAATTATTCCTGTATTGTATTTTTTGAGGTAACAAAATATTTGTTACTAGTATGACAAACTAATTTGCTAAGTTAATGTGTAGTTGTTTCAAGTGAAATGCAACTTAAACTGTGTGTTTCCCCTTTTTTCCCCGCTCTCCTAGATTCATAATACTGCCGTTCCCTTTGTCACTTACATCCTTCATATTAATTGGACGAGGCTGCAGAACTGTTACAGGGTGTTTTCACAAATTTCTACATTAATTTGTAGCAATGTTTTCAAACTCCAACCATTTTGAGTTTGCATAAAGCAAAACGTTGACTCTTAATAAGAGACACACTGCCACAACAAATTGTTTTTGATGTTTGAAAATACAAATGACTGCCCAGAGTTTTATATTTTCCATGAAATTTGTACATTTTTTAAAAGTAAAGCGCAGTTCACATTTATGCCAAACATGCTTAATGGTGCTGACAGAACCTGTGGTTATTTTTGTGCATGTGGATTTTCTGTGTTACAGTTTTGGTGTTTGATTGGAAAGTCAGTTTACAACCACACTGGTTCATTTATTTATAATAGGAACCAATTTTTGAAGTAACAAACTAGATGCTGCAATGTTTTTTTTGTCTAGGTTAGTAATTTCCGTGTGGTATTAATTATATCGAATTATTTTTAAACTTATATATAATTTTGTTGTATAGTCCCAAGAAATGTAGTGTTTAGTGCTATGTAACGGTTCATTTTTAAACTACTTTTGTTTGATATTGTTTTGAATAAAACTAACATTTCAATTCATATATTTCATCATAAATACATACATTTAATCATCTTAGACTTTTACAGATACCTTGGTAATCCATTAAATTATTGATATAAAACATACGAAATAGTGAACATTTGAGAGATATCTAGGAAGATTGCTCTTTCTGCGAGTAAAAATTTCAGCGTGAGCTCAAATTTTTGGCGTGGCTCGTGCAGAAAACAAGGCTGGTTTTTGGTTGGCTTTTTTAGCTTTCTGCTTGATCAATGTACATGTGAACCATGTATGGAGTGATTTTACTTGCTAATAATTTCTATTCATCCTGCAAATCGCTGGGCATTTGTGATGGGATCACCATTTTACAAGGCCTTCCTGCAGAACCCTTCGTCCTATTGCTTAGTTTCTTGTATTATAGTGATAAAACAAAGCAAGTGGGAAGCATATGCATATTTTTAAAGTAGATCTATTATTACTCCATACTCTGCATTTCAAACCAGAATTGTTTCTGGGCAGCAATAGCTGATAAATGGCTTTGTAAAAGTTGTTTACGAGTACATAGAGTAACTGTTAGTGATGCTAGCAACTGTTAGTGATGCTAGCAACTGTGGTGCTGCTTGTATGCTAAAACAGCAACCTGATCACACCTATATGATGAACTCTGATGCAACATGCCACTTTCAATCACAAAATACTTTATTAAGAATGAAAGTGTGCTGTCTGGCCGTTTCCTAAAATTACTAATATTTCTAGGCTTGATGGTATATAATGATATAATGCCAAAAATTCTAATGCAGGAGAAGCACCACTTCAGCTAAGTTTTTCTCTCTATGTGGGACATAACAGAAAATTCTGGAATTTCATAAGTATGTACTTAGATACGTGTAGTTTAAGTAAAAACAATTAGTTTTTTTTTTTTTTAAAGAAGAGTGAAAATAATATTAAAATTTCAGCCAAAATTACATTGTTTATAAAACATTCTAACAAAATATATAGTTTGTAAAGTGTATATGTATATATTAAATCACAAGTATGTATAAAATTAAGTTTAAGTTGTACAAAATTTGATGAACATAGTAGCATATCAGTATTTTACAGACATGAAATTTTTAAAAATAGTGTTATTGTTTATTTATTTTAGTTTAATTTTGAATTGGTGATAGAAAATACACCAGGTAACAGTGGCATAACCCAGTACTTTGAAGTAAGAACACCTAGCAGAGCAGGTCCATGCCATAATTAGTGGGACAGGTGTCTGAAGGTTTCCTTCTGGAGAAAATGTAGAATGGTAAATGTTAAACTCATTGGTTTCCCATTTTTGCAGTTGTTTTTGTATGGCTATATCAGGGAAGAGACATGCAATATAAGACTCGTGCAGACAAAGCCTTACTCTGGCATTATTTTAAGAAATTGGTGTGTCCCCCACCAACAGGACATTCTAAAGGTACTAACAGATGCCTGTCTTATACTGACATGATGCAATGCCGCTTTTGGCATCCCTGTGGTGAAAGGGTGAGGGATAACAAACTCTACATTGGGAGATGCTGGCTTTTTTGCAGCTGTACAAACAAAAAGAAGTGAAACTAATGTGTGCATGTTACTCCTTGTAGTTCTACCTGCATCTGACCCTGCAGGTAGAACTAAATATCAGGCCCAGGCTGGCATCCAGCCAACTAGTAAAAGGCATCAACAATAGCTAAGGGAATCCTTTGAATGCTGGTGGCTAACTGTGCATGTCCATGTGGCAATAAGTTCATGTGTGGCTTGTACCTTTAGAATGTGGATTTATATCACTTTGTGTTCCCCAAGGAAATGCCAGGCATTTCTGCATCTTATTACTGCGTGCCATTCACAGATACATATACAGTAGAACCTCGATTAACCGTGTCTCGATTATCCGTGTTCGCGATTAACCGTGCTCACTATTCCGGGAGAATTTTTTTTTTTTTTTTGTTTTTGTAAGGGGTTCAATTCTAAAAAAAACGTACAGGCACAAAGGAAAGGCATAGGCGAGTAAGCAGGAAGTTTGATGTATATAAGTTCCTAGAAACTTCAGACGGAGACCCGGTACTACCGAGAAAAAAATGCAGCCGAACCTTTATTAAAATTTTTATGGAATTAAGCTAGTAAGCAGCCATACTTTAGTCTAAGAAATTTTCCCCTCTTCTCTTCCTTTTCAAACGGCTCAATTGTTCATTTCACACTTCTCAGTTTGGTTCTGGCCGTCGCTTTACATAGTCCTTCCGAGCGGTCAACAATGAGTGCTAAACGTAAACGTGTCGTGCTTTCTCTAGAGAAAAAAGTATCGATTATAAACCATGCTGTAGATTGTGGTGAAAGTGCAAAAAAACTTGCGGATGAGTTCGGTGTGGGTGAATAGAGCGTGTGTGACTTAATCAAGCAAAAAAATGACATTTTCAAGTTCATATCTTCTGCAGAATCCACACCTGAGCTATCAGCTGCGAGAAAAACTATGAAAAAGTCATAATTATCTGACATGGAATCTGCTCTTTTTGAGTGGTTTAAACAGAAGCGTACTGAAGGAATTCCAATTTCTGGGCCAATGGTTCGTGAAAAGGCAGAATGGTTTCATGAAAATTTGAAAATTGAGGAAAAATTTAATGCTTCCCAGGGCTGGTTATTTAGGTTCAAAACTCGACACGGTATAAGACAGTTGGACATCCGAGGTGAATCTCTGAGTGGAGACTTAACTGCAACATTGTTCAATGAGGAATTCAATTCATTGCTTTCAATGTTGAACGTGTCCCCTGACCAAGTGTTCAACGCAGATGAGTCAGGTCTATTCTGGAAAATGCTACCCTCAAAATCACTTGCTGCGCGATCTGAAAAATCAGCTCCTGGACACAAATCTAGCAAAGAACGACTGACCATTATGACGTGTTCAAATGTGACTGGGACACACAAGCTCAAATTAACCGTAATTGGGAAAGCTAAAAAACCAAGATCTTTTAAAGGAACAGAAATGAGATGTTTTCCATGTGACTATTACAATCACCCAAAAGCTTGGATGAACCAGGCAATTTTTCGTGAATGGTTTTTCAACGTTGTTGTACCATCTTTAACAAAATTTCTAGATGAGAAAGGGATACCAAAAAAGCTGTTCTTCTGCTTGATAATGCCCCTTCACACCCCTCAGTCTGTACCCTGAAAACAAAGGATGGTAAAATTTTTGTCTACTACCTACCACCTAACGTGACTTCCTTAATCCAGCCAATGGATGAAGCCGTGATTTCCTGTTTGAAAAGAAGGTACAAAAATATTTTTCTCCATTTTATTTTACAGCAAAATTACAATTTTGATTCATTGAAAGATGTTCTGAATGAGTGGACCATTATTAAAGATGCCATTTTCGCAGTATGTGAGGCTTGGGAAAACGTACCTGCAAGTACGTTAAGACTTTCGTGGGCAAAAATCTTAGATCAAGGTTATGATGACGAAGAAAATATAGAAGAGGGGGATATAGAAGCTTGTCTTGAGCTTGCCACATCAATTCCAGATTTCACTAACGTTGATAAAGAGGATATTGTTGATTGGCTACAAAAAGATGTTAATGAAGAGGGATTCGAACGTCTAAGTGACAGTGACATAGCAGCTCGTTATGGCAGCACAAGCAGTACTCCACCTACACAACAGGATGATTCAGAGGACGATGAGAATGACAATGATGACAGTGTTGGCGGTGAAAAAGAAAAAATTCAGCCAAGTCAAGCAATGGAAGCAGTTGATATCCTCCTGAACTTCTGCGAACAGGAAAATTTTGACTTCCATGACATCATGAATTTGAGAAAAATTAGAACTGAAGTAAGGAAAACCATTTCAAACCGCAAAAAACAAAGACTCGTTACTTCATATTTCAAGCAGTGATAATGTTATAACATGACATTGTACACCCATATTACAGTACATATGTAATTCGTTAAATAAAAAGTATCTCGATTAACCGTGGTTTTCAATTATCCGTGCTACCCCTCCCCGCCATTACCCCGGATAATCGAGGTTCTACTGTATTATCTGCCACAGCGCTGATATTAGATGATTTATTTTCTTCTGAGAATTATTCCATTGCAGCACACACTCCTGCCAGGATATAAAAACAAAACAAAAATTAAACACTGTTCATTGCATGTGTATATGATCAAAACTAGTGTGTTTGCAGCTGTCATAACAGTTAACTTGGTAGATGTCTGTCATGTCCATCTCTACCATAATTTAAGTCTAGAAGTGATACAGATCAGGTGCCCTTCACCATCATCTTGCATGTTTTAAATTTAAGTGAATTATTAATTATGACTGGAAAATTATGATGCTGTAGTAAGTAAATTTAATGGACTTGGTGAGTTATTTACGCTTGCACTCTAATTTAGGAGTCTTATCCATTGATTAATTCTCCTCGCCAAACACTTTATACATTTTATACAATAAGCTCATACTTTTGATTATTTAAAATGTGTTTTCTAAATTTAATTGGGTTTTATCCATTGTCTACAGTGACTAGAAAATTTAACCAAAAAAATTAAAACTACACTACATGTGAAGAAAATATTACAGACAAAAGGACAATGCAAACAGTTAAAAAAAAAAACATACTTATTTATTGATAACTAATGATGGTGATTAGAAGTGATAACAAAGATAGCACAGACAAGACAAACAGACAAAATAGAAAAAAGCACTGATTCAGGGAGCTGCAATATTTTCACTCCTGGGGTGATTATAGTCGCATTGTTTTTGTTTGGAACATATTTTCATGGTGATTTGTTTGTTAATATTTTCTTTTCATGTTGTATAGTTTTTCTTTTTTTTGGTTAAATTTTCTTGTTGCTATACAGAATGGATAAAATCCAGTTAAATTTGAACTACAATTCAGTGCATCATAAATATTAATTTTGTTTGTGTTGGGCTATATTTTAATAAGTAATTTTATGATTGAGAAATCAATACTTTTTGGATTATTTTATTCATTTCTAGGCTAAAGAAATAAAATATAATTTCATTGAAATATGAAAGTTCATATAAAAAATTTTAATATAAAGTTTTAAAACCTAGCATCTGTAATGATTTTGAAAATTATTTTAAACTTCTTGACTTCAAAGAGATTATTTGGTGAAATGGTGATTTAAAGGGACTCATTTCTCTGCAAATGAGCATGTTTAAATTGAAAGATATGCTAGAATTAGTACTCTTGATGAACTCATTGAATTAAATGTCATATTAACTGAAATTTGAAAATCTTTGCTCTCCCAATTTGAAAAATACAATTATTTTTACTGTTGCCAGAGTATAATTTCAGGATTTCCCCATTTATGTTATACATAAAGCAAAACTTCACTGCAAATGAACATTTTTTGTTAATTATTGGTTTTTTTTACAGCCTGTATAAGGTATAAAATACCAATGTTTTTGAATAATTTTTGCTTAATAATACTGGTACTACTAAGGTAGGTGTTTATTGTTCAAATCTTCCCACAATTTTTCATGTCCTTCCTGGAGAATTTTATGGTCAGGGTGGAGAAAAATTTAAATTTTGTCAGTCTACATAAAGATAATATATCTCAATAATTGTCAAAATAAAAATGTTTAGTATGAAAAGTAGAGATAATTTTGAGCTGAATAAAATGTGATTTGCTGACATCTTTAAATTACTCTCCTATGTGAAGCTAAGGGAAACATAGCTTTTATAATTGGTATCGTGCTCTCAAGACATGTAAAAATTAATTTTGAAATTTTAAGAATTGAAATAATAATAATAGAGCAACAAAATATTTTTCATTTGTTTGAAATCTGATTGAATTATTTACGTTGCATTGTTCAAAGACAGTAACAGTATTATGCTTTATTAACAAAAGATGTGGTTGCTTGCCAGAAAGGAAGTTATTCATTTGGCCTGTTAATAAATCAGTCTATTCAATAAACGCCTCTCATAGTTTACCCATTGCACTTATAATGCAATTACATACTGCTCATTTGTTATGTGAGTGAGACATTCGTGGTTATTTTTACCTGTCTTTATATTATACTTCACTTTTTCATTCCATATAAAATGAAAATTACAAAAATTATCAACCCAATATTCAAATGCCCAAGCTAACGAGAAGCCAATATCTCCTCGGAATCCTTCCCTGTCTGAGATTCCTCCCCTGTTTGAGATTATTTTCTCATAGTGATAAAATAGTCTGAGGTAATTTTAACATAAAAAAAATATTCTCTCTCAACTATATGTTTGTAATTATAAGTAAAAAAAATTTCAATTAGCTGGTTTGAAAACTTTGGAAATTCAAAGACTGCTTCATGACTCATTTTACTTTCCAACTGAGAGGATTTGTTTGTCCATCACAACCATAACTGTGATACTGATCTGTCTATTTTTTTTAGGTGCCAGATTTGAGACTGAGGGACCAACGCGAAAGAGACCACTTATCAGACCATGGTGGAATCAGCTATGCTTGTAGACTTCCCTGAGCTTGAATGGGGCAACTCGGGCCTCATCTTCACCCGGACTTGCTGTTCATCTGTCTCAAGGGAGAGTAAATGAAGAGTGAACAAGTAGAAAGAAGATTGTGATGTGATCCAGGCAGCACCTGGTTTAATTATAAACAATGCCACCTGCTGCTCAGCAGCTTTGACAGACATGCAGAGCACGATTAATTGGTTGCCGGAGGTGTGTGAATCTATAAGTCGAGGGCCATGTGTTATCGATAAGTCAAAGTACGCTGTTACGAACTAGCTTTTAAGCCATTTGTACGTGAAAGTCGCTGGGGGCGTAGCTCAATAATGAATCATGATTAGGTAAAGCACAACAGTATAATATGAGGTTTATTAACATTAGGATTATACAATTACCATTTTTGTTACTTTTGATTGGGGGAGATTTAATTAAATACCAAGATGCTTATTAGTTATGTTAAGATTTACTACCTCATGCCATTATTTTATATCTAAATGGATAGTCATCACCTTGTTAATGTTGCCGGAGGCTGATTCTACGAGACGGGTGTGTCCGGCCGTCGTTAACCATCTTCCGTGGTCTTCTCTCTGCTCGGGTCGACGACAAAAGACGCTGCTCCCGGTGTTACGCTGGCCTATATCAGGCGCGTTGTTTAAAATATTTCTGCGGCCCTGTTTAGTGACCGGTGGAGGGGATTTCTGCAACTGTCTTCTTTCGCAAGGTGTTGTTGCAATAACGCTCGTGTCCTGGTTTAATGTTTGAAGGTGTGATCAGGCAAGCCATTTAGCTAAGGCCTGATCACACCATTTCATAACATCTCCCACAATGTTCACTAGCGAGATGTCATCATCTCGCCCTAGAGTCCATGTGGATTACGTAGATGACTGGGAGTTGCGGGTTTCATGTTGTGGCAGCGGGAATATGGATCAAGTTGAAGTCCTCTTAGCTACGGTAGGAACATTTTTGAAAGGAATTATAGGAGAAGGATAAGTTGGTTATAAGGAACTGCCAATTGCTTTTGTGCAGTCCTCTGGCAAGATGGGCCGATAAACACTGCGCTGTGTGTTTACAGTGGCCTTGCGGGCCTTGAACTTGCATTTCTGCTGGGTGTGCAAATTGTCTTCCACGCGAGTGCGGCAGACGCCCCGCGGGCGGTTCGCGAACGGGTCAGCCTGTCTTGAGTTTGTGAGTCCCTAAGTACTACGTGGCATGTATTGTTGATTACATTAATTCTTGTAAGGAATGAAGAAAAATATACTAATCATTAGTCACAATGGAAATAGAAAACATCTCTTTTAAAATGAAAAAAATTTAAATTTGATAAGTTAACTGCTCTCCCCGTTACAACAATTATTATGTTTTGTTTGTACATACAATACACTTGCTGGAAATAAGTACATGTTGGAGCACTGACAAAAATAGTGATGTGATAGGGGAATGTTACGTGACGTCACGGTGGTAGGATACTGATGGGATGGTATCGAAACGTAGAATATTATTTAATTAATAATTGGAACTTCCATAAAATTCAAAAAGAAAAGAAATGTTGCAGCTGCTTTTCTACTACGTTTCAATACTCAATAGGGAAACGGAAAGGATACTTATAGCAACATATACACATGTATATAAATAACAAAACAATATGTTGAAGTAATAAATGTTACATATTATACAAGAAATATGTGTCAATAACAGATAATGATGTCTATTAAATGTGGTAAATTGTGCAAATAGTTAGTTTTCTATAAAAATTAAAATCTTAAATTGCAGTGATAAGGAAGTCATTACTTTTTCCTTAAAGACCAGATTATTTAAATGACCTCATTTCAATACAGTTTTACAAATGAGACGCCTTTATTTTATAATATAAACTCTTACAATTTATTAATATCTATATATAAGTTTTTAATTGAGTAGGTGCATTTTAAAAAAAGAATGTACATTCTTTTTTTTTTTTTACAAGCAGTGGAGTATTACATTTTTTTTAAAGTTCTTTTGTATTTTAACTCTGGTTTAAATTTTTCCTTTTATTATAAATAATACATTTCAAAAATATCTTTCGGAGGCATCCTATTAGTAATCGCTAATTGTTTTTTTTTTTTATGCAATCATAAACTTTTTTAAAGTAAATTTGGTAATGTGTTACAGTTAGATACCTCCAAGGTGCGGTGAGAGTTGTGTATGTAAAATATGTGAACCGCTGGTTACCTGTAAATATTTTTAACGCACGACTCGCGAGCTGAGTTAAGCGATAGTGCTGACGGCTGTGAGCGCGGTGCTGAGGTGGTTGCACGTGACGTTAGGACAGGTGTTCTCGTGGGCGTTGCTTGCGCCGACCTCCGTAGGAACTTTACACATGAGGGGGGTTTGTTGCGACATCTCTGCTGGTTGCTGTTGACATGGAACGTGCGGTACCATTGATCTGAAACTTGCAAGGAAATGTATTAACAGAATGCCTTCACAGTTTGTCGAAACATCGTGTATAATATTTTTGCTTTACATAAATAAGAGGACCCTAATAGTTTATGAGGCTTATATTTACTCAATTAACTTGTGGATTTAATCCTGTTTTATTATATTTTTGGGTGTGTCCGACCTTGGAAACTTATGAATTTAAACGTGAGTTATAGCTCATTTATTTCTAAACTGTTTGGGTAAATTATTCTCTCGGGCGTTATATGAATACTAACTTATGTTAAAACTTTATAGTTATGTTACTGTTTTTGATCCAGTTTTTAGATAATGCCTACAAATAAGGGCGGTTATGCTAGAACCTATTTTCATACAAATTTTCTTTTTCTGAAAATAAATTTTTGTAGTTAGCTGTGTGCACAGATAAAGCTCATAATTATTAAAATGTACGCTGGACACCAACACATAGCATAAGTAGAATATAATGACATTGATTATTAAAAAGTTAAGATTGTAATAAATAGGAGACAAATGTATAGCAGGTTAACAAGGCAGAGGGACATCAACACATAGTATAAGTAGAACATAATGATACTGATTATGCAAATAGTAGATAGTAGAGAGGAAAAGAACACACACAGAGGTAGCATATGGTGATTGGGGAAATCTGCACTCAATGACTTACACCAGGGAGGTCAAAAGCGAAAGTACCCTCGTGGTATACTTTCAAAGTACTGTGTAGTAGAGAAAGGACCCACAGCAAAAATCCAATGCATCCATATTGCGCCCCTACTGCCTGAACTCTTTCAAGGCTAGTAGAGCACAGAAAACCGGCCCCTCTGTTTGAGTCACAACTCCGCCAGAGGCCCAAAGATTGCTCCGCGTCTTGCACGAAACAAAAGGTTTGACCTCCTGGGTAAGTACTCCTTGCAATTGAACCATGAATGGACAAACACAGTCGAAGTGGGTGTGTCTCGGGCACTATTCCTATTTCGTTAAATACCCTTAACATTGCACATAATTATTCCTTCTCACGTCAGGTTTAGCAGTCTGCGCATCAAACAATACCGTGTTGACTGGCACGGCGTGTCGCTCACACGTCCGAAAGCCATGATGGCTAAGTCCTCGGATCACAGAACTTCATGAACTCAACAGAATTCATTCTCCCCGTGTCTTTATAACACTGATTTGTGGGAAGTACGTGAAAATATTTATAGTATGAGAAACTTAAACTAGAACAATAAACCTAAGTTTAAAAGCGGGTGTGGGGAAACATTTGCTTGGCGTGTGGTGGCACGCCTGTTTCGCAACACAGCGGCGCTCGAGCTGCGAGGATGTGCTGATGCAGGAATGTGTTGTCTCAGCACTTTGTAACTGGTTCGTATCGCCTGGCACGTAACTGCGCGACATCTTGTCCTTCAATGTGACTTCTTATAACGGGATACTAGCTTTATGTCAGATTACTAAAATCTCGTAGTTACTCCTTATTTCTATGCATGTTATGAGAAGTTTCTTAAATATATAGTATGTAGACTGAAGGGAAAGTTAAATAATATATATTTTACTTTATCTTTTCACAGTAATATCTAACTACGTACAATAAGGTATACTGCATGGAATTGATTAAGTTAGCATGAGTTGCAAGTTAATTTAAAGAAAATTTTCACTTGATAATGAACTACTTTCACAGTAATAGTTTCATTTCAAATAACTACATCCAGCGCACACAGATGACTTATGTTTTAATTGAAATTTATAGAATGGTATTCCTTAGGCAAATTGTTTGCAAGCATATTTAGGCAACTAGGGACTTGCAGTTCACACTGAAATTCTTTACCTTTTAGTAATGTTTGTTATTTAGGTTTCAACTAACTGCATTTTATGTTTAATCAGCCTGTTAAACGTAAATTATTATTTTAACCTAATGCATTTAAAAATTTGATATCATTACATTATTTAATTATACTGCTACTTAAAAGTTTTTATGTTAAAAGTGGACGTAGCTGAAATTTTGCTATTATTAATATGAAAATTAGCGTGAGTGGGTGGGGAATTTATTGAAATAAGGGTGGATGGTCGAGAAGCTGATGCAAGGCAGCGAGAGGGTAGGAAGGAACCAAGCCTCCGCCATTGTTACAAACTNGGGGGGGGGGGGGCGTAGCTCAATAATGAATCATGATTAGGTAGAGCACAACAGTATAAGATGAGGTTTATTAACATTACGATTATACAATTACTATTGATCGGGGGAGCTTTAATTGAATACTAAGATGCTTATTAGTTATGTTAAGATTTATTACCTCATGCCATTATGTTATATCTAAATGGAAAGTCATCACCTTGTTAATGTTGCCGGAGGCTGATTCTACGAGACGGTTAACGACGGCCGGACACACTCATCTTCCGTGGTCTCTTCTCTGCTCGGGTCGACGACAAAAGATGCTGCTCCCGGTGTTATGCTGACCTATATCAAGCGCGTTGTTTAATATATTTCTGCGGCCCCGTTTAGTGACCAGTGGAGGGGATTTCTGCAACTGTCTTCTTTCGCAAGGTGTTGTTGCAATAATGCTTGTGTCCAGGTTTAATGTTTGAAGGTGTGATCAGGCAAGCCTTTCAGCTAAGGCCTGATCACAACATTTTATAACAACGCGCATTGACCGAGTGAGGGTTTGGGAACCTCCTGTCAGTCACGGCCCACGTAGTATGAGGATGGGATTCTCAGAGCTATTCTTCCACTCGCTCCTTTCACGGCATGTGCAGGTATAAATCAGGATGAGCCGTGCCACTTGGGGCCGTTTTGTTTGTGCAACTATTGTGAGACGGTCAGAGTACAGAACCAGTAGAAACCGTCCTTTGTAAAGGATAGGGTAGGCATAGTTATTCTGTTGTATGAGGGACATATGAAACTCATTTGCTTGCCTATTTGGAGGCATAGGAACCCAGTGTGGGTTTTATGAGTTTTTGTAAGCCTTTTGGCGGTACGTTAGGGATTTGGCTAGTGGCGACGTACAGGTGGTGATTAAATAGACGTATGACAACACTCAGACTTCGTTCTTTGGTAATAAAAGTAAGGAAGTCTCGGGACCCATCTGAACTAAATTTACTGTGGCTAAGGGAATCTCCCGATTGCTCTTACAAGTGGATGCTGGCCTGTGGTGTTCTCCTTCACCGAGTATACACGGCTCACTCACTTGGGAACCGTCTCTTCAGTGATTGACACGGCCTGACCGCTGATCGAGGCAGCCAGTATTAATAATGGGACAGTTCCATAAGCAGTAAATCTCGAACTGACTCTTTTGATATTTCTCAACACTAAGGCGCAGTGACCTTCCCCTTACAGACAAGAGCCTTTAGTGTTACCCTCGTGTCAGGTATACATGACTTGCTTGTATTTCCATACAAATAAATGATGTCTGGAATACATTTTAAGGAGTATATTTTTTCATTTGCTAGTGATACTCTCACTTTTGTAACCACAAAGTGATGGATTTTACCACGGATTAGTGCTGCTATCTCGTGATGCTCAAAATGAACTAGTTCCATCTGAAATTTTGTATCCATAGAAAGAAGTACATGTATTTTCGAAGTATTATTCAAAAAAGTATTAAGAAATAAATTTCAATTATAGTTAAAAATTCACTATAATAACAAAATTTGTGACCTAATGCATTTTGTAATAATGGAAAAAAAAAATTCAGCAATTAAATAGTTGATTTTAGAACCCAGCCTGTTGCGTTGCCAAGAGTGCATCTTTGCACAAAGATATCAATAAAGATATGGCTTACAGAATACCACATAAAGATGCTTACAAGTAACCATCATTATGGCCCACTTTATCATAAAGACTATCACGTTGACTGTCTTTAAGCAAGCTCAAGTTAGAGAATACGGCCCCAGAGCCTACTGTGATCTGACAATGCTTCTTCGGGCCTCAGCCCGCCTTGGCTCTATCACTAGCTTTTAGACAGCAGGAGGAACCAACCACAGACCCTCTCCACCCTGACCAAGTGAGGCAGCATGACCAGGAGGCCCGGCGATGCCGAAAGGTGCAAACCCAACTGGAAGAAAGGCAACCCTCGGTGGAGTGACCCCAGTTCCCAGGAATATAACCCCGGTATCCAGAACTGTTTCCTATAGATGATCCAGCAACGAGTACTAAGGGAATGATGATTCCATCAATCTCTGAGCAGCACTACGAAGTGCTTTAGTAGAGAAAACACCCCAACTCTAGGACAGTCAACAAAACACACAACATCTCTATCAAAGAGTGTCACAGCACGAGGCAGAGAGGTAGGAGAGGTAGACGCACACGAGAGACAATCCACCAGGCCTCTCCAGGTACCCACTAGTGATATGTTAATGTCCTATTTGGTTTAAGGGAAATTTAAATTTTGTGGCCAGGCCATTTTTTTTATCTGAGACTTTAGTAATAATTCCTAAGCATTCACTTAAGTTTTTAAATTTTTAAAGAATTTTCTCTGAAGACATAGCAGAAAAAGGAAGGTCATTATATGTTGCGGCTGGATTTTTTTTGTGATAGTCTCCCATGTGTAGTTTTCTGCTGTATAAACATTATTTATCATCAAATGTTTAAAATATTATTTTCTGAGGATAAGGAAAAACATATTTTACTGTTACCATAAGTATAGTAAGGCAACCTGTTTTGTTGCTTCAAAGTATAGTAAAACTCTGTTATGACATTTCTGAGGGGAATTTAAAAAAATCATGCTTATTAACAAGGAAAATATATATAAAAGTGGTTTAACTTATACGTGTGTCCATACATTAGTGTAAATGCATTGAAGAACACCCAGTAAATATCGTCCAATCGAAATGTGTTTTATAACCCAAACTGTCTGTGTGTAGAGGGCACTCTGATCGTAAGTGGAAGGGCACCTCTTGCCTACTCCGGTATGCAACTATTAGACCACATGTCTTTATCACATGTCATCTTGACAACATGGCAAGTGCAGTTAGCTGTGCAATTCCACTGTGTGTGTATCTTTAATGCCTGAAAGACAACAACTAGCACCAGTTGAACAGTTAAGTGACTTTGAGCATGGTCGTATAGTGGGACTACAAGAAGGGTGGCTGGACGTTAGGATCTGACATGTCAGTGATCCATCAATAGTGGAGAAGTTTGGTGAAAGAGTGTTCCCACAGCTGTCTAGTCCCACCATCGCTGCACTGATGAGCGCCTGGGCAGAAGGATTGTTTTAGCTACTCTGACTGACAGAACATAAACAGCATGTGTAATCAGAGCCACTTTAGCCCCCGATGTCTCAGCACTAACAATAAACACTCAGTTGTTGTAGGTAGGTTTATGTTCTTATGTTCCTCTTGCATGTTTACCCTTGACACCTGCTCGTCATCGTGAACGTTTGTGATGGTGTCAGGAGAGTGTGTGTTAGAGAGGTTAATGGAGAGCAGTAGTATATAGTGATGTGAGAGTTGTTTCCACCTTGGACAAAGTGATGGCCATGTTCAAGTTCGCAGATGTGCGGGTGAGCGGAGCAGTCCATTGTTCATTTGCACCCACAATACCAGACCCACACCTGGGGGTATGGTATAGGCGGGCATATGCTACACATTCTGATTGCATCTGGTATTCATTCAGGGGAGCATGATGAGTGTGTCTTGCATCTGTGACTGTCGATCCTGTCCTTTGACTATAATCTCGACACACTGCAGGAACCACTCTTCCAGCATGATAATGTGCATCTCCATGCCATAGGGACAACACAGCATGCTTTACACAATGTAAACTTGTTACCCTGGTTCACTAGATCTCCAGACCTCAGCCCCATTGAGCATGCGTGGGGACATGATGGGATGGTGCCTGGCATCCAGCCCAACCCCGGCAACGAGCATCGCTCAGTTATGCCAAAAAATGCAGTGTGTGTTGGATACCAAACTCTAGAGAGACTCAGCATTTTTATGACAGGTTACATGCCAGAATTGCTGCATATGTGGCCATTCGAGGTAGTTACACACTCCTTATTAAAGTGTCTACTGTATGTGTTGCATTTAATGTTTTGGATATCCCACGGATTTGATGTTTTGATCAGTCCCACATACCATCTCCTCCTTGTGTACCAGCTTTAAAGCAGGTATGCATTATTCCTGCAGTGTGTTTTTTAATGCATTTCCATTAGTGTAGACAAGGCAGAAATTAATAAACTTATTTAGCAGAAAATACCTTAAATAGGAAACTTTGTAAGAGGGTTTCACTGTATTTCTCATCATGTTTTGTACTTCTATATCTTGTAAATGGTTTTGTATACCTTCTTGAATTGTGAATGTATGTACAGACCGAGCAAACCCCAACTAAGACTTTATGTTCGGAGGTAGTGTGATAAAAAATCAATAAATAAGTGAAAATTGTATATGCTGAATATTTATTGTATCATTATAAATATTGATAAATAAAATTATTAGTGATGTGACATGTTAATAGCATAAACACCACTAACATAACAATGGAAATCCATAACTGCCTCATTCTTCCATACACCTGCTGTTTTACTGTCGGCACCTGTTGACAGCAATGTTTTTCCTGCAGTGACCGCACTAGTGTGGTTGGTCTCCCTGGCAAACAACCTTTAGGACCATAATAGCTGTGGGGGTTTTTATTTTGGTTGTAAATGTGTTAGCCTATACTCAAGTGTGTATTATGTTTGGTAATGTTTAAGTGAAATATTTTTAACATTTGCCGTTACTTTACTATGCCTTCACAGAAAATCAAGTCTAAGACACAAAGGAATTCATAGTCAAAGGCTTGTGTGGCAAATAGGCCGTAGGCCTACTTCATGAAGTGATGCTTCTTCATTAAGCATTTCTTATTTAAACAATTAATTCATAAAAAAACTTCTTGACAAAGTAATTCTTCTAGATGTATTTCTTGTTTGAGGCAAGCTTTACTTAATAAAGTAGCCAAATAAGTGTATCTATAATATCAGTACCAACATAACAAAGCTAAAACTGTCATTTCATTTACAGCATTCAGCCAGACAAAATAAATTTTTATGTTTGTTTTTAATTTTCAATTGTTTTTTGGTTGGTAGCACTGTTCACATTTGTCGTGCAGAATTTGGCTGTGGTTGCTCGCTCTGTTCCTGTGAGGCACTCTGCATGGTAATTTCTGTGGCAAATTGCGCACAGTATTGTCTGTCCCGTCCCCAAGTTCTACACATAAGATTTGTTTCTCGCATCGTTGGTTGCGAAAATAAGTTATTAGTTAATTTTCTAAAAAAGGTTATGTTTGCTGTACTTTTCTAAAAATTGTTTTGGTTGTTGTACGAGTGTACACGGGCATGCACGGCTGTTCACAAGGCTGATGTTGCCTCTGACCGCTCGCAGTCTGTTGCACTTAGTGCACAATGGCACTCATTTGCCATCAGAGGTACTGCTCCAGGTATTCTCAATTCATCCCCTATTATTTCTTTAAATGTTTTCCACTAGTCCTCTTGCGTTTGTTATTTCACGGCATGGACATCTAGAAACCCAGAATGGATTCAGTTCTGTTGGTGGACGAATGCACTTACGCCACAAAGTTTGTAATTTTCCATTTGATAGTGCACCAATTTAATCTATAAACACCAAGCCCCATTTAGGCCACGTGTCTCGGTGCGGTTGTCATGGTGACGTGCTGTTTATGCCGCAGTTGCTGGCCCGCCTCTACACACTCACCCGGGTTGGGGGGCGAGTGTACCAGTACTTCGAGATGGTGTGGGGGTGGTGGTCTCTACACTCGCGCGCGCCTGATTGGTGCGTCACTATGTCCCCTCTGCTTAGGAATGTGGGTGGTGTGGTGTTCGCTTCCTGCCCAGCGATGGTGGCGCTGTAGGATGCCTGCTTTGTTTGGTGCGAAAAATGGCAGTTTGCCACGAAACTGTATTTTCACTTTTTGGTCCAAAAATATTTGTTGAATTAAATTTGCAGCTGAGGGCTGCTCAGCACATTTCCCTTATTGCAGATTATTGACTGTGGTGAATACTTACCATATATTAAATTTAATGTTTCGTGTTGATATAAATATTCATGGCAAGTCTTGCATGCTTCGTGAAATTATATCTTGATCGCTTATTGATACAATTATTATGTGAATTTTGGTGCTAACTGCTTCCGACGAATTTATGTTACGCAAATGATTGTATTACTGTTAATAAAACCCTTAGAACACTTTAAAAATTACGTGTTGTGCCGAGTACGAACAAAATTTAACACTTAATATACTACTTTGGCTTATTAATGTTTTGTGTGTTTCGTAAGACATGGTGCACTGTAGAATTGGTGTTGCCCGCATTCTTTGCGTAGTTTGTTTGATAATTTCATTTACATATAACAAGCCTCTAAAAAGTTTTATAATTTATGGGATGCGTAAAATATAAACACTGCACGCGTGATTTGGCCTTGGAATTGCCACTTGGGTTGTTTGTCAACACAGCTATGTGTGTGCTGCGTGTTGCCTGGCACACACATGGCTCTGTGCAAGAGGGGCCTATAGCACACTAAATAAGCCACGTGGTGTGAGTGCGGGAGCACTCGCTTTGTTTTGACTGTGATTATGTTTTGTGAGTAATGATTTTGGTGCACTTGTACTCAGATTTTGTTCTTCCTTCTGCTCTTAGTTGGGAAAGTCATTTTTTACATTAGAAAATAATGGCTTGGTGAAATTTTGGCCCCTAGTTGGGAAAGCCATCTTTGACGTGGACAAGGTTACCCAGGGCTGGTTGAGTGTTGGATTGCCCTGCGCCATAACCCAGTGGAGAGTTAGTGATTTGGGTCGATGGCCCAGGGGGCCCTGGATGCCTCCATCAGTTTGCAGATGTTGCCACGTACTAATTATTACACTATTTACACCTTATGACCAGACTGTAGGCCATCTCGTGCGCCTGAAATATGCTAGAAAAATTGTGGTAGGTACTACAAAGGCTGTAAAACCTACAATGAATCAACACATATTGAACCTTGTAAATTGGTTTATTCAGTGTGCTTGATTACATGTGAATAGTGAAAGGAAATAGACCATGCACTTATGGCCTGCCGGTGACCTTATTGAGAAAAAAAGTGGTATTATGCGGATATGTTGTAGCGTTAAGCTCTCCGGTGAGAGAGCAGTTGGTTCTCCCCTTGGTACAGTAAAGAGAGAAAACAAATGTTCCAGAAAATTAAGTGAACTATTTCAGTGAAGTGATAACAGTATAAATAATGGTACTGAGGGGGCTCGCGGAGCAGGCAACCAACGACGCCGTTCTGGTCCGAGTGCTGAGACGAACTGTAAGAGTCACGTCGGCTTCTGTCACAAGTGACTAGAACCAACGTCAAATGCCGAATGGTAGAACATAACATGCACACTATGTAATATTATTGTAACGGTGAAAAATTGTATATATTAACTGAAACACATTGGTGACATCCCCGTTGATTAACAAATGTCTGTTAAGGTTGATGATGTGAGGTTGACGAAGAGTGTCACTGCACTAAATTAGATGATACAAGCATGGAGGCCTTTATAGGCAATCTCCCCTTTTGTAAATATAATTACTCTTTTTATAATTAAACATTAAATACATTATTGCATTTCTCTTGGAAAGTGTTTGTATGTCACTTCCTTTGGTGTGTTTGTATTTCACTGGCTACAGTGTTGCCATGTGGCTGTCTTGTGAAGGGATGGACGAGTCCACCTGGGCAAAGAGGTGTGGGTTGCCATGCTCAGTTGCTCTTAATACAATAAAACACACCCCTGACTGTAGCTGTGAATGCAGTTCCACCATTTGACTTTGGGGCACTTGGCACAACTGCGTCAAGGCCGCACCAAGAGAAAGGAGGAACTATGAAAAGGATAAGGGTATGGGCCCCCTGCTGTTACGAGCGAGGATGGCAGATGAGTTGGTGTTGTAAACTGCTGTTTTGTTGTGGTAGGGAACATAAAGGAGGAGGTTGTGTTATTCTATGGGGTAGGAGTGCCTGAGCCTACCACATGATGACTGCCTCTGCTGGCCAAGTTGTAGACTAAGAACATTTTTAGTAAAGAATTGTGTTTTGTAGTCTGCCAATTACAAGTTTCGCGCTGCATGGTGTTGCTTTATTGTGCAACATTTCAAGTACAATAGAAACATTTACAGATATGCCACACAACTTTGATTCTACTTAACTTTACTTGAGCGGTCGGGGATAGTAATGCGGACGTCGTCCGGCGTCTATGTTAACAAAAGTCAGAATATTACTTTTCATCACATATTTCATCTTTCGGTGTTATGTTGCGTTTCATTTTTTCCCCACTTGGCTTCGGCTTTCGTCCAGGTAGTGGAAGCCGAATCCATGCTCGCCCCAGTTCTTCTCAGCACCTGAACGAGACCAGAAGTGTAAGTGTCTCGTTCCTCTGCGAGGCCCTCAGTACCAGCATATTATGCTGAAATCATTTTAGCGGAAATAGTATTCAATTAATTATCCGTAACATTTCTTTTATTTGTTTTAAGTACTGCGGGGAGAGCAAATGTACTCTCATTGGAGAGTTTTCAACGCAAACGTGTTTATCAACTTAAAGCAGCGTGTTTTTCGCAGCGCAAAGACTGAGGCCATTTTTCATATCATTCATGCATTCATTCATCTGTGAACAGATGATGAATAAACCATTCAACCAGTAAAATAGTGTTAAATCATTGTAGGGCAACCTTATTAGTGTCACCAGTGTTTAGTAATATAGTTCAAGCGTACGAGACGGCCGACAGTCTCGCAGTCCTACATAAAGAGTGCATCTGTAAGTACGCAACAATCAAGCAACTAACTGACGGCAGGTTCACCAGGGTTCCTGGGCCGTCGATCGTATGAGCCTCACTTCATTAGCTCACCACTGAGTTATGGTGCCGGCCAAAATTATATCACCAAACCAGCCTTGGTAACCGACGCCGCGTCAAGTAAGTACGTGACAACTCATCAACGACCTGGCGGATATTACCAACCAGGGCCACCTGGGCCGTCGACCGGATGACACTCATCATTAACTCTCCACTGAGTTATGACGCTGGGCAATACAACTTTCAACAAGTCCTGGGTAACTTCGACCACGCCAGACTTTAGCCGAATGAAAAGTGACATGGGAACATGAGTATTTATGTGTGTGTGGCCTCTATGCTAGCACCTGTCAATATAATTCACTTTTTATGAATACACGAACTAAAACATTGTTTTATTCCAGATATGCTATAGCGCCATGCAGATTTATACCACAATACGAATTCCAGTAATGACATGCGCATACAGCTCTCATTTACCACCCTTCAACCTCATCGAAACATATAAGAAAATACTTCACAATTGCAGGAAAAAATTAGAAAATTAGAGCATATTGCAGCTAGTGCATTAAGGAGACTTTGAAATTTTAGAGCTATGTTAATACCTTTTGAATGAATTAAACTAATTCTATGTACAGGATTTTTGTAAATAAATTGTGGCTCAAACTCCACCTTTATTTTTTTCGTATAAAAAATTAAATGTGAATTTTTTTATTAATTTTGGTGAAACCACAGGCACATTGTGATTCTGTGTAACTATGAAATAAGGGGGGGAAACTGTCATTCTCCACTTGCTGATATGTCGCACATGTGTGCGCGCACACAATCTCAGCCCGAAATATCCCAAAACCCGGCGAGACTGATACACATTTAAAACAATTAAGTGAAAGTGTACTTAAGGCATTGATATGACTCTCATTACCGCAGTAAACAAGAGACACCTGCAGTCGTAATCTGAGCTTGCGCGCATGTCCAGCCTCGCTGCACTGGGTGTTGAATGGTTCTTTGCCTTGCACACTGACCATTGGAGAACTCAGGATAATGATCGGGAGAGGGGGGGGGCGGGCTTGTCGCTCCAGCAGTTTTTTTTTCTCACACATGCCAACATTAATTCATACGATAGTAAACGCACATGATTTCATCACACACAAGTCAACACCAGGTGATACCCATGTTCAGGGGGATCCGGGTCCGATTCTTGACTCGTTCAGCCGAATTTTTTTTTTTTTTTTTTTTTTTTTTTTAATTATTCAAGGCGAATGCCAGGATAGTTTCTTGGCCGAATCCTTACTCGTTCCAGTTTCCCCTAACAACTTGCCCATCTCAAAAGATTGTAAAATTTACATTTTTATTAAAATTTTAGCTTGTACACCACCTAGAAAATGAAGTCACACTACTATTTTACGTTAGTCAAATAGGCTAACTTTAATGAGAAAGATATCAGAATGGAGGATCGCCAAACCAAAACCGATCATAATATTTATTTTTAATAAGCAAAGCCAAAAAATTGTTTCAAAAAAATTTTACTACAAAAAAATATATATGATTGGCTGTATAAAAAATGTAACTCTTAGCACCTCTCGTGTTTTTTTTATCCCCACTTAAGAAGGAAACTTACATTTTTACAGTACACCACTGAACAAATAATTAATATTCTCAGGACCTCATATGTAAGTGAGATGCAATCATATGAAAAAAAATTAAAAATAGAAATAAATTTGAAAAATTCGACCATCAGAAACCACGAAAGATTACAGAATTCCTTTTCACATGTGGTGGAAAAACAGTTGTAAAATTATATCATCTTATTTATTTAACAACTTGTTCACATAAAAAATGACTTTAAAACCCGCCTAAGGAAACCCTCTCCCAGAACAGAAGTAATTTTCATCAGATTAAGACATTGTGAGGGGTGTATTATTTTTCTTCAAGTACTTTTATTAGAACCGTGTCAATTTCATGATTTGGACAAATATAAAAATCTCTTAAATCAGCACATCTCCTGCTGTTATTAATCAGAGCCTTCTTTATAACATTATATTTGATTGCCAAATTCAGCTTACCGCTAGTAATATTTACAGTTTTTGCTAGGTGCAATTTTCAACACATTGCAAGCTCGAGCCCATTCCAGTCAGTCAGTATGCATGTGAGGAAACTTCAATATGACTGTTCACCATTAATTTTCACAACCCTAATCGTGCATTTTACAGCATCTATGAGAAATAAACATGCTAAGAAAAATTACACTGTGCCTATCCTGCTTCAGCCACACAGTTTTGCATGCACGAATCAGTTTGAAAAATATCTGGTTTCTCTATCCACCATGTGTGCTTTGGCATCACGAGTCATTGCCAGATACATTATTAATTGCAAGGAAAAAAGGTATCAGTGTTAAATTCGAAGAATAGGAGGAAAATATATTTTTCAGCTGCTAAAAATGCATTATGACCACACTGCCAGCCACGCTTAGCGTACAGGTCATCGCCAAAAATGGACCTCCATGCAACACCAGCAGAAATCGTCAGCCTTTTACTTAACACTTATGAACACCCCTCAAGAGCAAAATCAGTATTTTTTAAAATGCCGGTGAATGCATTTCTATACAGTCCATAGTGAAGAAATGTGTGTATATAGAAATTTGTGTATATTTTTTTCAAGTTTTTCAAGTGAAATGCATTACAAATCGTGGCAACAGATAGACTGAACACATGATAATGATGAGTATGAGTTAATTGACTGTAAACGAACACAAACAATTAAGAAGGAAATTAATTATAGCTGTAATAGACATTAAATATTGTTCTTACTGTTACATAAAAACAGTTATAGAGGAAACAGATAATTAAATACGGTTAATAATAGCCATGCGAATAAAAATTAAATTTGGTTCTTTTATTTAGACCTCCATCCCTCACTAACTCAGATATGCCCCTCAGGTATCCATGTTGGCATGGTCAAGCAATGTCTCTGAGAAATACTCGTCCCTAGTTGGGAAAGCCAACTTGACACGTGGTGTTACCAGAGCTGATGATGTAGGAAATATGTGCCTGGCGCCACAGCTCTGCGGTGAGCTGATGAAATGAGGGTCGTTTCGGTCGACAGCCTAGGGGACTCTGGTTAACAGTCTGTCGCATACGATGTCGAGGCTGTAGGCCGCCTCACATGCCTTAATTAAATTACAAATGAAACACTTACGATGCTTGTGGAGTTATTTATTCCTTGCGATTCCTTAATTAACACACACAACTTTAGTACAAAACACGTGGCCTTGACGGCCCGGAACTGCGAGTGACCACGTGACTTTACAATATGAAACGCGACTGCACTTAACAACTCTCCGATGAGAATAACGTCGCTCTCCT
The DNA here is from genome assembly GCA_002778355.1 of Clitarchus hookeri. Classification (NCBI taxonomy): domain Eukaryota; kingdom Metazoa; phylum Arthropoda; class Insecta; order Phasmatodea; family Phasmatidae; genus Clitarchus; species Clitarchus hookeri. The sequence goes on along the minus strand of NQII01004832.1, from coordinate 69,632 downwards.
CTCGGCGCTATAACAAATAATCCGGTTTGTGAAGTCTATGCCAATGAGTATGAGTTCATCTTAAGATGTCGGCACCGAGGGCCTTTGCGGAGCGAGAGACTTGCAGGTCTTGATGCTTTAAAGTCCTGAAGAGAACTGGGTGGAAGCCTGGGCCGGCTTCCGCTACCCTAGCAGCAAAACGATGAAGCACAATATACACTAAAAAATGATTGAGATGGAAGTGACATGAATTAAATGAACATAAGACAATATAATTTTTCCTTATACAAATACACAAAAAAAATTATTACATTAATCCAAAATGTTTCCATTGTACCAGCCACAGTATTGCCAAATGTACAATGTCAAATGTCCCTGGCTGTGGCTGTGTCGACTGTCTTTCATGATGACAATTATGATATTAATTATATACACTGATGCAATTAGATACCCTGATTGAATACACTGATGCGATTATGAACACACACACTCGTGCCCACAAGCCCGTTGGTGTTGTGTGTCTGGTGTAGTGGACACGACTGCGGCAGTCAGAGTGGGCACAAAGGAGCTCATGAACGCGTGGTTCACGTCAATGTATTACTATGTAAATGTACAAAGAGAAATTTTCTGCAGATGATCCTGGTAAAATAAAAGCTAGTTTTAGTGAAACTTACTTTATTGAAACTTACCACAGGAAAATTTAACATTATCGGAATAAATGTTTCAGAGTGGTAACAAGAAAAAGCAGTTTTACAATGGTTTTCCCAGATTTATCTACTCTCATGATTTATCTTTCAAAATAGAGCATAAATAAATGGGCTTTATTTAATATAAATTGATATTAATTTTGTGTTTGTGCTAAGGGGGTTGCCCACTGGCTGGAACAGAAATGCATCCCCAGTGACAGCCGCCACTACCAGCGTCAGTCCAGGGTCTGGTTATCTTTTTTAATAGCTGAAAATTAAATTCACTGTTCGTAACTTCTATTTTGAATTAACTTACATCTTGTTGTGCTTGACAATCTTAACAGTCGGTAAAACATACCTGAATGTCACTGCGCACTGTATCACAACCCCATCTCCCCAAGCTAAATGACCATTTCCCTGATGCATACTAATTGCACTTTAAATTACCACATAATCAGACATAAGAACTAAACCAACAGTGATCGCGTATGGGTGGTTAATTGGTCGGGGTGGATGCTAATTTGGCTCTGGTGGTAGTCGCCATCTTCTAGACCTTGTGGCCTCAGTACGTCGTGCACCGCCAGGTGATGTTGGTTGATGCGATGGGACGGTGTTCCTCATGGCGCACGTGTGCAGTGCTTGTGCATCGGAACGCGTGTCAGGTTCGGTGTCAGGAACATGAGGAGGTACGACAACAAATTTAATTTGCAAAATGTTGCGCGTTTACTTGGATCACGAAGACCACATTGTTGGCACTTTGCACATGTGTGGTTTTTGTGTTTGGGTAAATAACCTCTTACATTAATTTGCAGCAGCACAAAGATTAATGGAGTTCATTATCATGTTTGCCATGCGGCACATTCAACGCATCAACCGGCACCAGTGTGCCCTCAGCGCACAGTGCAGTGCCATGTACAGTGTAGTGCGAGAGTAGGAGAGTGCAGAGTAGTGCTGTGCAACTTCATACCACCCGTCCCCCTTCTTGGTGGGCGAGGGTGCGTTATGGCAGACTCGGCACACAATAATTATAGGGAAATTTAAGAACAAATAATTAATAATAAATGAAAGACACACCAGGTGTGTGGACACTCAAAGGTGCCCCTATAAGCATTTCATTGCTTTAATTATGTTTATTGGAAAATATATGTATTTTTCACCTCAGTTGTTCCACCCTCAATTTGTGCCATCCACATTTAAATTGTAATTGTGCATGTACAGTGCCGTATTATGTATTTATTTATTCATATTTTATGCAACGGTTCATATCCATTTAGTTGTGCAAGTGTTTTAGTTCAACAGAAATTAGTGCAGGGCGAGCCTCGTGTCTCCATAGCTCGCGCCTTGTGAGCTCGCAAGATTAAGTCGCAGTCTAGTTTCTCAAGGGGTCGGCACATGCCGCATCGTGCTCCGCGCGCTTTCAGGTTCTTGCACCTATCATCTGTAGCTGCAATAGTTTCATGTAACTTACTGCAACCTGTTATTTTCTGTACCAGGAGATGCCATCCCTTCTTCCCCGGGGAAGCTTAACACGCCAGTAATTTATTGTTGTGCACACCTGTGTAATTTCGCAGTTTTTACCTAATAGCAGGCCGCAGGCCAGAACCCATGTAAAGTTTTCACCTAGAATTATGTAAAGTTTTGTACAAGAGTAATTACACACAGGTTTCCAGACTTCGTGTTTTCCATTTCAAGCACTACCTTCGGGCGTTTCGGAGTCCGGGTCACCTACAACCTGCTTTCATCATAATTTCACGTGATATACCTTAACAACCAGCATGCTCAACACCGAGATTTTATCAATAAAAGGTGTGTGGCTCAGCCTGAGTAGGCCCACTTCATTCCGACATAAGTATCAGGTGTAGGGAACTCCTGGTTGTCCTGTCCAGAGGGGTTATCCAACAATTTCAAAGAGACTGCGCACGTCCGAGCGAATGGCTCGCCGTACCCTGAGATCATCATCGTCAGCAATCGACCACTGCCTGCCGACGGAGCCAGGTATTTTAAATGAAACCCTACAATTTGTCACACAAAATGGCGTCTCAGTTCACGGACGTGCTTGTGGTGGGTGTGTGAACTACTTTGTACAGCATCTTGATCATTTTTCTCGTGTACGACCACTATGGTACATCTGAGGATGTTTGTTTATGTGCTGAATGAGGGTTATGGGTATATAGGCCTACTATATTATAGTAGAATATACTACTGGTACTGAAACAGAAAAACCATATACACTAACACTGATGTAAATTTAAACCTAGGAAATATTATAATTGCATTTGCTGAAACTATTGAACTGGCCTCTGTATATACCTTAAGTAAGGGGAAATATCACTAAATTTAGCTTTGCTCCTTGGACAAAGCTAAATGATGATTGTTTACTTACGTTTTGATTTGGTCAAACACATGGACCTATTGTTCAAAAATACAGAAGAAAAAAACTAATGTCTGCATTAAGGCCCAGTTAAGTCAACTAGATAATACGATAACTACACTCAAAAGGAATTTAACAGCAGCATACTATAGTAAATAATTCCCTAATCTTTTTGGCAATGGTATACTTGTCTTGCTGAATATCAACTGCCTCCTTGGGAGATTAGCAAGAAAAGCCATACTATTGAATCTGTCTGCAATCAGCATAATATAGCAACTCATGGTCTGCAAAAAATACCTTATACATATTGCCAGCATTTTCCATCAGTTGGTAAACAGCTTACTAAGAATCTTCCTGACAATAAACTGCATACATTAGACTGGTTCCCATTGTCCTTTTTTTTTATGGCACCAGTGGACGAAATTGAAATTGCTCACATTGTTGATAAATTACAATTGAAGAGCCCTGGTCCAGACATCATCTTGGTAAAGATAGTAAAATCATATAAACCCTACGCTCACCATAACTGGCAAGTGTGATAAACCAAGCACTTACAGAGGGTGTATTCCCAGACATTGTAAAGACTGTCATGGTATTACCATTATTTAAATCTGGTGATCGCAAATCTCTGTTCAAATATAGACCAATTTCTGTATTAAGTATCATTAACATAATTTTTGAGACCATAATCAAACAAGACTACAGTAGTTGAATTTCTAGAGGTTCGCGATATTCTGAGCAATTGTCAGTATGACTTTCGAAAGAGTCGGAACACAGTGACTGCAGCACAGAAACTAGTTGATAGTATTAAAACATCTATAGATAAGAAATAAAGTAGCTGGAGCTGTGTTCTTAGAATTGTGTAAAGCGTTTGATTTGGTTGATCACAACTTACTAAAAAGCTTGCATACTTTTGGGACAGGTGTAGCCCTAAAGTTTTTTTTGGGAGTTGTCTCACTAACCAATTTCAGTCTGTGCAACTAGGTAAACATGAGATCACTTCTACCTGTTAGTTTTGGAGTCCACTAGGGAAGTGTCCTCGGTTCTCTATTCTTTCTGGTATATATCAGTGATCTTGAGTGCGTAATTCAGAATGGCACACTTGGGTGATTATTTGCAAAGTGACACATTTGAGACACTCATTTGTCTGGGGTAAAAAAGTCTGGAAATTTGTTATTGTACACATTCGTTTTGGACAGATTAAAAGAAATATTTTGTATCCAGAAGTAACCAACAGAATATTCATTCACTTGGTTTTCAAAAATTAAAAACAAAAATACTGAGCCATGAGATTGACACGGGACTGACACCCAACTTTGAAAACAGACAGAAATGGCTAAATGTCTCCTAAGTAGTTGTTTACTAAATTATATGATAACAGATTACATGCAATTACTTGTATGCAAAAATAACCAACAAAATAAATGCAAATTTTTCTTTTATGAAATTTAAAAAACAATGTCGGCCAAATGGACTCACTAAAAAGTACACAGAACTGGCACAAACCTCTGAAAATACACAGTCAATGACACTAAACAGAGAAAACTCATATTATTAAATTACTATAAAGCTAACCACAAACTAGTGAACACTTACAGAAAAATTAATTTGGTATAGCCTTCATAAGTCATGGATACTCATCCTACATAAGTCACAGACGCTCACACACTTCTACAAAAGAAGGAAATTTGTAATAAAGTCTGTTACCTTTAACCAGATGACTTGGCTGGGGAAGAACCTTAAAAATATTCTCTGTATTAATAAACGACATGTCACTGTCATCTATGAGGAACATGTTATCATTTTTTGATACAAGCTTGAGAAACACAACCCTTATTTCACCATCTTCATCAACACTGGATTGACAAAGCACTTAGACATAAAAAGCTATAGCTAGCTTTCATTTCGGGGTACTTCTTCAAAAACTGCTGATGGAGATTCTTTAGAGTATCCGTTAGATAACGCTTTTGTTTTCTAACATTTTGCCTTGTGATGAAATATTTTTTGCCAGTGCACAGTCTACTGCGAATATCCGTTTGAAGGAAGTCTGCTATTTTGCTTCTTGTAGATATAAGCATTTTGACTTTGTACTCGTACTTCAGAATATTTTTTGTTTAAAATGATGGCTTCTTCCTGCTGTACCGAAACACACTTGAGCATACTGATTGTGGACTGCATTTCTTCAAAAATTTTCCCAGCCATAGTTTTCTTGAAAACCTGTTTCTCTTTATTTGACTTTAGATCTTGGTATGTTTCTGATAAATGATCCTGCATTACTTCTCCAAAAATTAGTTTCTTGACTACCTCTGCCTTTTGACAACTTGGGCTTGACTCTTGTAAAAGATTTCTCACACGGGTTCTTGGTGTTGATGTTTTTTCACTATACAAAGTTAATTTTTTTGCAGACGTTTGAATTGCTTCTCATACTTGTCCAATTTTGTCTTCAGATTGCTGATCTGCTTCTTTAACGACTGTCTTTCTCTACATTTAATTTTATTTCTGTTGAGATCTTGAAAAACAGTTTTGGGGTTGAATTTCATTTTCTTGAACTTTGTTTGTAGGTTTTCCTTTGTCTTCTTTTTGCACGCTGTTCTCTAGGGTTCAACTCTGTTATCGGTCTTCATAACTTCTGTTCTTTCTGCCGTTGTTCTCTTTTCACAAGATCTTCCTTGATTCTCTTCCTGCTTTCTCTTTCCCTTTCTCTCTTTCTAGACAGCCTCTCTTCATTGTCCTTCTTTCGGGCTATTATTATTATATCAAAGGCCAATCTTCCTTACATTTAATTGAAGTGATGCGCTGCAATTATTGTAAATTGCCCATTATTAGCTTGTGCATTTATTCTTACTTTGCAATTAACATTTTGTAATAATCGAGCTTAGAACATATTTTTGTTCAATAAATATCATTTTACAAAGTAGACCCAAAAATTTTGAATACGGCTGGATAATGCAGACACAACGCAATGCGCAAGTAGAAGGTTAGGATATTGAATTGGGCAAGAACAATATGTATGTGTCTCAAGTTTGTCACCCTTGCAGCATAAAAGTTTGAAATCTACAAATAGTCTGTTTGTAATATTATGGTTACAACATCAGAATATGATAGATGAATCTGTCATTATAGTAAAGGTTAATGCCTGTTGGCTGGGTAGTGTTGGGTTGAAGGAAGTTTTGAGGGGTGGTGAAAAACATTGTTAGGTGGTTTGTGGATTTGTATACCCGACTGGGCGTCAGACACCATCGGCAGGCGGTGCCAATTGTTGCTGCCGGTGATAATCTTGGTGTATGGTGGGCCGTTCGCCCGGAAGTATGCAGTCTCTTGGTGAAATGTTGGAAGAGCCCCTCGCTCCTGATACTTACATGGAAAAGACTGTGGGCCTAGTCAGGCTGACCCACACACCTTAAACTGTAAAAGCTCTGATATGAGCCTACTGGCTGTTAAGCAATTGACGTGAAACTGAGTGAAGGCAGGTTATAGGGGAACCTAACCTCAAAACGCCCGAATGCAGTGCTTGAAATAAAATACACGAAGTCTGAAAACTTGCATGTAATTACTCTTGCACAGAAACACTTACATCACTCTACGTGAACACTTTATCCGGACCCTGGCCTGCAGTCCGTCAGATAGGCAAAATTGCGGGGAAAAACACATTTGTGTACACAAGACTGAATTATTAGTGCATTAAGCTTCCCCGGGCGATGCTATTCTCGGGGAAGAAGAGGTGGCGTCTCCGGGTGCAGAAAAAACACGTTCCAGTACTTCACATTAGACTATTGCAGCTAAATGTGATTGGTGCGAAAACATGAAGGTACCCAGAGTGCGACGCGGTGCGTGCCGACCCCTTGAGATGCTGGACAGCGACTAAATCCGGCGAGCATGCGCTGCACGAACTATGGCCACACGTAGCTCGCCCTGCACTACTTTCTGCTTGCCTGTAACTTGCAACAATTAAAAGGACGTAAACACTTGCATGATAAATTAACAAAATAAATACGTAAACATTCCCTGATTAAAAACAGTTATTATTTACGCTTGGATGGCTTGAGATGAGGGTGAAACAACTGAGGTGAAAAATACTTGAATTTGAGAATTAAAAAATTAAAACCCTGAAATGCAGGTAGGGGCATCTCTGAATATTACTCTCTTAGTGTCTCTTTCTTTACTTTCAAATACTTGCTTTGAAATTTCCCTACAAATTATATATGCTGGGCCTGTCATTATGCCCCCCGCCCGCGGGGTTAGGGGGTATGTGGTTGCGCTACACTTCTCTGCACTTTCACACACATGCACTGCACTCGCGGTGCGCTGCAGCTACACTAGTGCAGTTGATGCTGTGGATGCGCGGCGTGACAAACTGTTTGGGAGCAGGACGCCATTCTGCATCAAGGTTATGGTATCCACCCGATGTGGCTTTAATGGCATCATTTTGGTGTAAATCATTAAGTCAGTCTCATGGAAAACATGTCAGTTCCATTTCATCTTACTAGGCACGGGACTGACGCCATGGGACTGACAAATTTGAGGTTAAATAGGCAGTGTTAATCATAGAAATGGAATATTTAGGATCTGCTTGGGACATCTGTAAGTGCACTAATCTGTCAATGAAATTTAATAAAACAATGATTTTATCTTGCCTTATACAAATTTCACAACCGGCATGTGACTGACCAACTTGTTGGTTACAACACAAATACTATGGACAACACCACTAATACGTGCACAGTAGCTCACTGAATAAAAAAAAACATGGCATCCAACAACTGTGTGTGATTAGTGCATGCCGGACGGTAAGCAGGTTGTATGTAATTGCCATATATTACGAGTAACTAGAACTTAAAGAGCAGTCATGCGACGGACACAAAAACTTTGGAACAAGATTTAACTTATTGGGGGAAAAAAGTGAAATACAACATAAAGTTTATATAGTGTGGTTTGTAAAGCAGTTAATATTAGATCAGACTATAAATGGAAAATTAGTAACATGGCCAGATATATAATTATGTGATTTCAAATGATAAAACTTTAAGTTGGGACATGACACAAAAACATTATTTATTGATTATTTAATAAAATAAATATCAGATTAATTTAACAAAGCTAGGATTAACTATGGTTTCAATTATAATTTGTAATTGGAAGGGTGTTTTTAGTTCTTATTACAGCACAGTTTTCACATTTGGACATGAAATGTGTCACTTTGCAAATATTTACCCGCCTACACTTTTCGCTGATGATACTGTGATCTCTTACTGTAACCCTGCAAATAAACTTCTAGGAACTCTTATGCAAGAAGCCCTCGACAAGTTGCAAATCTATCTTAGAATAAATAGGCTTGTATTAAATGTTGATAAAACTCTATTTGTGATATTTAGGCTCCACAGAAACCTTTGAGCACCTATGTTCATCTCTTTTTTTAATAGCCAATCCATAGCAAGAACACAGTATGTAAAATACCTAAGACTGTGCATAGGCGAGCATCTAAAATGGAATACACAAGTCAACAATATTATACGTAAAATTCTTCCACTGGCTAATGTTTTAAATAGATTGTACTATGTTGACTCTCTTGTTAAAAAATAATTTATGATACACTTAGTTTACAGCCATTTACAGTATACGAGTCCTTTGTGGGGTGCTGCAAGTAAATCTGTACTTCGTCGTCTTAAGATAATCCAAAAAAGATGTATCAGAACGGTTTACAATCTGCCGAGACTAACTCCTACTAAAGAGTTATATCTAATAAAATTTTACCTGTGAAGGATATCTATGAATTTAACTTAATAACTTCACTTCATACATGTCTCTTTAATCCAGATGGAAGTGATATCAGCATAATTATACCACAAGGAATGCTCGTGGTAAATTTTTATGTAGGGCTAGGACTGAGTATGGTAAATCTGCCTACAACTTCCATGGTTGCAAACTTCTTAATTCTCTAAGTAAAGTCTTATTGAGCTGCTCTAACCTAATGTCCTTAAAAACAAATGTAAGTCTTGCATTTCAACGAAAACAAGCTCTTGGCCATCTATACTATCTTACTAGATGATCACTAAAATGTGCATGTACTTTACTTACTCCCTCTGGTAAAATTTCTTATCAGGTAAAATGATGTGTGGTTCTATGAATAATATCTAGATTCCTGCATTTGATTATTTAGTATAATGTTATTGTTTCTCTCTTTTGTTATTGGCAATATGCTTGTAATTTACCTAATTCCTCCAATAATATTTCTAGGTTTTGTAGGAATATTATGTCCGTGGTGTGATTAATTCTGCCTCTCTTCTTAATGTGCTGGGTTGTAATTTGTGCAAATCCTTGTGTGTTGTGCGTATTCCCATTAGTTTTGTTGTTCACTTAATTTCGTAGATTTCTATTATGTTGTGGCAATGTGGGTGGATTAATTGAGTCTGTATGGTGTGAGCTCTTTCACATTGAATGTTGAGCAGTTGTATCCCTTTTGTGGATTGCATCACCTGGCCTTATTTTTTTACGTTTGTGATAGTTATCAGCAAGTTTTCAATGTGCCTGCCATCTTTGATGTTGTTTTGTATACTTATTTGTTAAAGATCCCCAATTGAGCAATGCTCAACAGGCTCAATTGTATAAACATTGATTGTAGTAATTTGTTACGAAATGTATATGTAAATTAATAAATATGGAAGATGAAATGGATGGTGTAAATTATTATAAAATGTCTCAGAAGTGTTGAAGTTATCAGTGCACCAAATGTTTATGAGGGTCTGACTCATAGTATGACATAATTACAAAAATGATTTTTTTTTTATTAATAATCAAACTTTAAAAAAAACCGTTTTTGGCATGTAGTTATGTACTTTATACAGTAATAATGAGTTTGCGTAGCTGTAAATGTCATTTACACCTTGGTTACAATTTCTGTGTGGGTGCTTTAGCTATAAAGAACTTAGCGACAATAACCAAGCAACATTTTTGGTCCCTTCAAGTTTGTTACAGTAAAAATTAATGTATTACGAGTACCTGGTGATAATGACTACATATCATAAATTCATATAATTTCTTCCTTAAAAATTTTATCTGCAAAAATTATTGCTGTTGCAAAGTAACTGGTGTAAACTCCAGATTGAAAATATAATATCTGTCATGAACGCTGTAAGACAAGATGTTAGCAATATGGCAGGAGTAATGCCCAGCATAACCACCATGATTTTACAAAAGTATTAGAACCGGTAATTATTAAGATTAGGGGCTTTTCTGAAAAAAACAAAAAAAAAATCAAAATTATGATATATTTCTACCCTACTAATCAAGTAGAACACGAATATACTAGGGGCGTAGCTTTAAAATAAGTACAACATATTTAAACAAATGTAACAAATTTCTGTTATGTACGAGTTGTTCGGCCGGTGTGTTTGCATCGACGTTTCTGAACGAAACGTCTTAGACCAACAAAAGTTGCATTATTGGGTTCTGCACAACTTACCGTGTTCATATTCAAGAGGGTGTAATGTTAAAATAAGAAGAACCTATTAAAAAAAATTGTGAAATATACGAGCAGTTTCCCCGGTTTTTTTACATCTATTAACGTCTACCGCCATTATTAATGGCAGCGCATTGCTAGCGGCCACGGATGTCATTACAAACATTTTAATGGTCAATTTACAAAAAATCAGTTGCCATTGTGTCTTTGCCGGGTCTAAGTTCTGATGTATTTAAAAACGGAGAAAGCAATAACGAGTGCTTCTGTGCATTATATTTGACTGTAAACTAGTGTTTCATTGCGTTATATTCAGCTGAAAAATAGTGATTCAGTGCGTTATATTCGCGTATGTGGCAGATTTGTGGAACACTGTGTTTCGTCGAGTGAAGTAAGGTTGAATTGGCCGTTGACAGAGGAATTATATCAGTTGAGTAAATTCATATTATTTTGGTGTTTTTTACGGTTCCCTAAAATCCCTACAATCCTAAATTCGTAGTTTAGTGTAAAATCCAAAAATCCTAGGTTAGTGTAAAACCCTAAAATCCTATGTTAGTGTAAAACCCAAAAAAACCTAGGTTAGTTTAAAACCCAAAAATCCTAGGTTAGTTTAGAAATGTAAAATAGTGATTCACCCATTGTGGGGTTAGGTTCTGTTAGGTTAGGTGGGCACATATTAAAAAATTAGTTGTACGTTAATGCCCCTCGTATATTCGTGTTCTGCATCATTACTAAAGTGGAAATATACCATTTTCCGTGATTGTTTTTTTTTTTACAGAAAAGTCCCTAAACTTAATAATTACCATTAATCTGTGCCAGTTTGTCATCTATAGATAGGTAGTGTAATGTAAGTGTAACAACACTATAAAGACAACTGATGATTGGAATATATATTATCACTATAGCAACCTAATGCTGTCTGCCCTCAGCAGCCCCTCACCATGGGACCGAGCTCATGCTGCCCGACAACTGGAGAGGTCTCACCTCTCAACCACCCCATAATATTGCCGGCTAGGGCGCACCTGCTCATAGTATGCATACATGAGAAAAATACTTCTAAGAGACATTTACCTCTGCAATGAAAGTAAACTTGAATTAGTTAAACAGTTCATTATCAATAATCTATTCACAAAATTTTTATGTTTGTATTATCTGTTGTATTGTTTGTGCTTTTTGTTAAGTTATAAATGCCATTTTTCCCTGGGTATGGCGTACAAGTGCCTCGCCGGTAGTAGTATATTCACTCAAAAATATATGGCAGCACTGTCTGCGACAACCTTCGTCGTCGACGTAGTGTAGCTTTATAGGGAAACAGCATTGGTTTCGGTCTGTGTCTGACGTGTTGCGATGCATCATGTCACTGTATAGTTATGCCAGTTTTATATACAAAAGAAACGTTCACAAGCTACATTACTTTTGTTCCACTTAATAGTTCCTTGTATGTGAGAAATTAAATTTACAGTCTCCCTGGATATCCTGTAAAATACAATGCAACACATCTTACAGCTGAATTTTCCATAAGTGATATTTGCTCCTGTAGAGATTATTAAAATCAGAATAAGCAAGAATCACTGGTAATTTAGGTGGGGGAGGGGGGAATTTTTCCCCGCTGTATACTGAACACACACAAAGGCTTAACATGAACATTACACATCACAGCTCTCTGAACCATTTGCATGATACAGCCTCTAAATCTCATCATCACTGTGGACTTGCAGACAATTTTATTTCCTTGGAAAGCAGCATTTACTTGTTCTCATTTGAATTCTACACAATGTTGATAGCTGAACCGACTGCTAAGCATTAAATGCACGTGCACATTTTGTGGCTGTATTGATTGGGCACCCTCCATTATCATTTCTTCTAGCTGCTCATGTGATCAATACTTTTCTCCACCCCTCTGTTTTTGTGAATATATCTTTATCTGACCACAGGACGATAGCCAACTAAGGTCTAGAGAGGAGTAAGAGGTGGTACTGTATTGAAGGGGATTAAATGATGTGGCACATTCCTATCCCTTCCTTTTGTGTTCAAGGAAAGGAAAAGGTATTGATGTTCTTTTTACATTTCCATTAGCCGTGTTTGCAGACCAAAAATAAAAGCAATTTCAACTAGAAAGAATGTTGCTGCCATTAGAGTAAGCAAGAGCACAATATGGCTTGTGATTAAACGAGTTTCTTAAACTTGACACGTGACATTGATTAAAATGGTGGCGACGTCACTGTCACACAAGGGTTCTATAGTACCGGACAGAGGCACTGGCTAATTTACTGTGGTGAAGTTAGGTTGGTTTGCCACCTATTAGTCACCCTGCTGAGGTATGGGTTGGGGCGAGTAGCCCTACAGCACGGCACAAAGTCAGGTGTGGGGAGAGCGGCTCTGCGCACTGGTGGTGTGGACAACGGCACACTTACCTGCAGTGGGCATAGCCCGGGGTAGATCCTGGCTCTGCTGCTGGCTGGAACTGGTGCCCTGTACTAGGGCGGCAGTGGTGGTGGGGCTGGCTGGCTCCCGCGGTGAACTGCTGGTCCTCTTAGGTCTGAAATACGAGCTGGCGATGCGCAGTGGTACTGGAAGCTCAAGTTGTATGCGTACTACGAGCGAGTGCGGCTCCCCAGCGATCTTATAGGGTGGCTGGGAGGTGAAACCTCTCCAGTTGTCGGGTGGCATGAGCTCGGTCCCGTGGGGAGGGGCTGCTGAGGGCAGACGGCACTGGGTTGCAGAACAATTGGCTAGGTTCAGAGGCAGTAGCTGCCCTCTTAACTCTCCACCTGGCACCACTTCTATGGGTGAAGGGCATACGGGCAGGTACTACAGTCTACTACACTAAGGAAGAGCAGGCAACAAGTTCCCTAGTTATGAGTGCAGCCAGTCACGGCTAGGCTAACCAGAATCAAACCTGTACTGTAACTCCAACTGACATAGATAATGCAGTGGATGGAGCGGTAGGCTGATCTGGATGTCTAGCCGCTTCGTGGAGTGTGTAACTAGTGGTCGTGGCTCTGCTGAACATATGCACCAGGTACCTTTCTGTACCTGGCCCACAGTATGGGTGGCCGTCTAATGAGTATGTATTGCAACGTATCTGCGCCCGGTTAAGGGTAGCTCGCAGTCCTGCACTATTTTCGGCAAAGAGGTTTCAAGACGCGGTCTCCTGCTTTTCCTTGGTAGGGTTGACCTCTACAGGGATGGCAGTCACAACCACCCTAGAATAAGTACTTGGGGTTAGGTAAGATCACCTGTTTTTCCTCAGAGGAATAGACACGGTGGCTCGTACTACTAACTCCTAGCTATCAATGAACTGTAACAGATGGAAGTAAGCTACAGTAAATGTGGTGAAGGGGACATAGGGCTAAACTAAATACGAGCAGAAAATGGCTGGGTACCTATGATGACAACTGTCCCTAACCAATCTATGCTGTTGTCCAGAAGGGACTCAGGGTTCACTACCAAAGTGGTAGTGAATGTAAAGGGAGGAGACAAAAGACTTCTTCGGAGGTCGCTGGGCAATGGTCTAGAAGACTTCTGTAAGGTAGCTGTTGTCCTTCGTGAGAAAGGCGGTAAGCAGAGAGCGAGCTGCGGAGTATCAACTGGCGTTTTGGAGCTCTGCGCTTGTGTATATAGACGGCCAGCTGCGGGTCCTTCGACTTCCTTCGGCCGGTCGGGTATCTTTGGGCTAGAGATCCTCCCTTAGCGGTGCAGGCTGCATCCTCTCGGGGGAGGCTGGAAGTGCAGTTTTCCTTGTGTGCAGGTTGTGTTTCTCCCGCGAGCTTAGGGGCAGCTCTGGGCTGTGGGACTGTCTGTCGCACACTGGGGTGATTAAGGAACACATGACGTCTGACATAGATGGCCTCGGCTGCCATGTCCTTGGGTACCCCTTGCCTAGGGGCGTGTTAATTGGCTCTGGAAGCAAGTCATCCTGGGTTCAAACCCGGCTATGACGTGACGTCACGTGAAGATGAGGCGGAGTCGTAATTAATAATCATGTCTGTATGCATCACACCTCAAACTTGCATTCAATACAGAACATAACAGTGCTTTAAACTGTATCAATATATGAAATGTGTGATCATTGCCCATACTTATTAAGGTGCAGTTCCACTGTAGGTATAAAAGTTTTCAATAAACTTGGCTTTGCACTTTCGTTATGTATTTTTGTATGTGATATTAAAGGTGTCTAATTATTGACAACAGTGTGCAGTATGATATCTTTTCAATTTTTATTTTGACCACAGAATTATCAATTAATTCAAGAAGTATTTTTGGTATTCAAATTGGCTTACTTCTTACAATTTCAGTGAAAAATACATACAATGTTTTCATAAAGAGTTTTGAATTTAATACCAGCAAGTATAGCGACGATTTAATGGTGGTGTATTTATAAAAATGTTATTAAAAATTATGGATTACTTACTTAATATCTTAAACATTTATTTTGTGGGTGTTAGTATGTACTAATCAAAATCATTTGCAGCAACTAAGGGGATTCTAATTAGCTATTCATTTTTTGGTACTATTTTAAGCTCAATTTAATTTTAAAATTTCAGATTTCGTTGGTAATTTTTTATTTTGTGAATTTTGTATACTTATAGTTAACTTTGTATTGATACACACACATTCACATAAAAATTTTAATTAATCACATTTAAACATCAACATAAACAAGACAGTGAGCATCTTAAAAGGACACAAGGATTTCATTACCACAAATAAAAAAATAATATTTTAGGTTTTTTCATTTTTTCCTGGCAATGTGGATTTTCCTTTGGTTGCTATGTTTTAAGAATATTTCAAATGTTTAATTTACAAAAATAATTCTACCATGGAAAACAAATATCTGTTAACTTGCTTTTGTAATGTTTAATATATATAATTTTAGCTACATTTACACACTCTCTCATCTAACTGCTCTTATTCACTTCACTTGAATGCAAGAAATTTGAAATTTACTTTTGCAGTCTTCCCATGTTCCAGCAAGCCAGTAAATGAGTTCATAAATGTCAATTAGGAGTTCTTAACGTCGTCGTTTCACAGAAAAAAAACATTGTATTCTGGTTTTATTTTGTCTTGCAACTAAATCTCATCATCACGATGTGTATTAACTTGCACTTCAAAGGTTTTCCTGTTTTTCTTTTTTCTAATGACCATATAATCTTTCCTTTGCCAGTACTCTAAATTACCATACTTTGGATGTACATACAAATCTAAAACCCTGCAGAATCTGCAAGGCTATACGTAAGTGACACACAGCAATATTAAAGCAAACAAAAGAACTTGTACATACACAACATCCTTGCCACTAGTATTTGCATACATAGTTGAACTTGGCTAATTCATAATTGAAAGAAACACCAAAATACTTGGAATTACCAAAGACTTTGCATTAGACAATTTTTACTTTCTATCCCCATGTCATTTTAATCAAATGGTGCCAAATTTTTTTTTTGGGAAGAATGTTTCAAAGCCATTTAACTAAATTTATGGAGCACCCACAGGAATCGTACCCCAAAGTTTGAAAATAGCAGTAGTCAACATTGTTCACTAATTGCCACACACTTACGACACGTACATTGTTAATATTCCTTAAAAACTTGCACATTTAGAGAAAAGTGACAAAAATTCCAGTTGAAATGTATTCTATCTGAACACAAGAAGGCAGTCACTCAGCATGACTAAGACAGGGGCAACATGAGACTACGGTGGGATATTGGCAATATTTCCTGGCACCTAAATTAAGGTTTATGCACGACAATGGACCCCTTCAATAGTTTGCATTTCTTATCCTTTGTATAATCCTCAGTCAAGCCTTAAACATTTCAGTTACAGAAATAACAGTGTCAGATATCTCTCTACGGAAGAAGACAGCCACGATAGACGACGAATCATAATACTGTTTGCACGGTGTTGCTAAAATATTTTTTCATATAGTTTTTATACTGCATTTCTTTCGATGTATTTTTTAATGCTCAGAAAAAAACATACCTACAGACAATTCTTTAACACTGTGATGTATAGGAGTATCAAGGGACCACAAGAAAGGTTGAAGTTTTTCTGTTTAAAATGTTTGAATTAGCCAAGTCCATTTATTTTCATATTGCAAGCATGACACCTACTCTTTGCATGCAATATTTAATACTGTTACGTAATAAATCTTTCATTTGTTTTACATGACAGGGTTGTTCAATCATTCCTATGCAGAGCAGCCAAGCCTACTGGGACACAGATAAGGAAACCTTTTTTTGTGGCCGTCATCAAGCAGATGTTTGCTTTCAAATAAAGAATGTGAATACATATTGAACAATTCATCCAGTAAATTAATTGGTTACTAAACCAAGATATGGCACAATAGCAGTCATTCGTATAACCATGTTGTGCGCAATATAGCTGGAAATCTCATATCCAGTTACATTTTTTGCCGGAAATCATGTGCTGCATGAAAAATGTCAGAGTAATCAACAATTTAGTTCACTTAAACACACACACACACACACATCACACATTCAGTCTTTGATAAAATGAGTTCCGCCATCTCTCTCTTTCTCCCCTTTTCGAATAAACAAACTAGACCATAACTAAACAGTGATGTCACTTTGCTGCACATTTTGTGATCTATAAACTTAAATCTAAAATTATTCCTAGAAGGTACATACCTTTAACATGTTTTGATGATGCATATGGTATGTATATTTCGTATGTTTATTCTCGTTGCTTATATACCAATTTCGACAAGGAACACACTTAAATCCTACTTTCTAATACAGCAGATTATAAACATAATTGCTGAAACCAAACATACCATTATAAAATATCACTTTCTTAATACTGTTTCAGAGAAACTCAATTCTGGTTCTGCAACATCAGTAAGAAAACACAATGCACACGTCAATGTGCTAGCATTGAAATAAAAACGTTTGTATTTAAAACTCTGACCTACATAGTACATTGCTTTGTTTAGTTGGAAATGTGTGAATAATTTACTATGGAGTGCAGATGTTCACTTCGAAAGTGAAGGTACATCATTTTGGACATGCCAAGAGTAACATGGGGAACAGACATATGGGTCACGAAGAAAAGTGTTGATTAAGCTGCAAGCAGTGAAAGTAAATGTTATGGCCTTTCTTGGAATTAAGTGGTAGGCAGGACTATTTTGTATTTTTACTTCTTTTTAATGGATGCTTAGGTTATAGTTGTTCTAGAGTTCTTCACATGTCCTAAATCAAAACAGCTATCTAGTTCTTAAATGCAATATTATTTATTGGTACCCAATTTCAAAGCCCTGGTGGTTGACGTTTCCAATACTTTTTTATTTCTCCTCAAAAACTATACAAACGCATATTATTAAATATGCAATAGTCTGATTTCCAAAAAAAAATATTAAATAAACACTAACAGAAACGTGAAATTCTTGTGTTGAAGTTTTTCTTTTGCTCCTCCTCTTGCACTGAAAACATTGTTCTCTTTCCTTCCTCTTACTGCACTACATTTTCTTGACTGGGGTTGATTACATAACCACTTTATATATTTGTATTACTAACAATGTCTGTATTATTCTTCTTGCACTTAATCTAGTTCCTTTTTTTCCCCTCAATTTATTTGTCCCTGCTGTCTGATGTTCTGTTTCTTATTGTCTTGTATTACAGCAACAACAGACTTTCAAGACAGGGTGCCCAAGTACTTTGCAGATTCAGCCCTGACGAGAGGGTGTTGCTGGCATTGATGTAGCAGCATGGCCCAGGCTCATCGACGGGCCTTGGCACTTCTCTTTTCATTACACAATTGTTGTTATATGTGGCTACATGCAAGCTGAGATA
Organism: Clitarchus hookeri; assembly: GCA_002778355.1. Classification (NCBI taxonomy): domain Eukaryota; kingdom Metazoa; phylum Arthropoda; class Insecta; order Phasmatodea; family Phasmatidae; genus Clitarchus; species Clitarchus hookeri. The sequence continues at coordinate 51,332 of NQII01004832.1, read as the reverse complement.
TTCCTGATAGTTTATCGATTCATTTTTGTAGCTCTTCATTTTATGTACGTTCCGTTTTTTATATTGTGTGTACAATAATGCAGCCGCACACTCAATCGCAGCAGCCACCAACTTGGAAGTTCTCTAAGTTACTACATGCAGTAAAAAATATGTTTAATACTACGAAAATTTTACAGCCTTCATATTCCTATAGACCTAGTTGAAAGGTGGAAAATGTGATGATTGGTATAGAGGGCCCCCGAGGTTTCCATGCCAACAGGGTCAAAGTTGGCTCTCGCCAGCCTTGTGCAGGTTCCTAACCTTTGATGAACACGACCTGACAACAGCCAATTATTGCTTTATAAATTTCTACCATGTTTCTTGACCTCCACCCGAGTTATAATACTACAGCTCCCGTAATGGCACCAAGCGTTCCACATTCATTTAATCTATGCTGCACATGCATGTACATTCTGCAAATCATTTATTTCGGACAACTTTTTCAATCAACATGGCTGTTTTTTAATGCTGACAGTTTCCCAGCCAGTTAATTGTTTGTCACAAACTGATGAAATCATATGTTGGAGAAAAAAACTACACCGCACCTCTGCACAACAAACTCTCAATTCATAAAATAACTTTTGATTGTGAAACATAGAAACCTATATTTTCTACATATAAAGTGATCAGTTTTTTATGGCAGTAATGTTTTTCAGGTGTTTGCACTTCTCACACATGAGATTTTGTGTACAAAATATTGAAAAAATCCACAACCTTTTAAACCTGCCCCTTGCATACATTCTAATGTGCTTTTAGAATATCTTGATACAGTGCCATCAAAATACCACTATAGTAGCATGTAGAGTACTTCACTTTGTCTCAAGTTCCCACAACTCTAGTCGCAGAGGTATGTAACACATGATGTGTAACTCACTCAAATAATTACTCATGATGTGTGTCGAAATTTCTAATTGTACAATTAAATTTTCTGAAATTACTCCAGGTAAATGCCAAGATGGTTCCTTGATATTGGCCATGACCAATTTCTTCCCCACTCCTGATTTTTCAAATCACTAGATGTGTCTCTTGGTAACTCCGTTGTTAAAAAAATGTCATCCTTAAAAAAAAACTCCATCCATATTTATCCCTTCTCCCATTTTACTTAGTGAATTGATCATTCATTTTCTGGCTGTTACAGCTTGCCTTTGAGAAGTTCATTCACAGTGATTGGCCATCTGTGTACAAGCGTTAACTAAATTGTCGAACACTTGCCAAACTAATGTCTTTCAGTGTGTGTGGTTTCTTCAGCATCATCTCTGCTTGTATTCGTGAGTGTCTGGTATTTCCTTAGTTCTTGCAGGGATGTTTTGAAAAAGGTCATATTTGATACCAGAGTGCTATGAGGGATTACTTCAACCCTTCTTAAGGAGTTCCTCTATTGTAATGAGAAGATTTCCATATATATTTTATGAAGAATTATTGTCTTGAATATACAGCAAAAATAATGCATGCAGACCTGATTTTGACTTATGTTTTCGATAGTAATTCAGAGATGAGTTCTGATTAAATTTTAGAAATGAGGTGCTTTTCATGTTCACTTCACTGTTTTATACTTTACACATTAGATGTTGGTTGCAAACCTGCTTCAGTTCTTGAATGGCAATATGAATTATTATTGTTCTCCTTTGATTATTCTCCAATTAATTACAAAATATTTGGAACATTTTCAAAATGACAGTATAATTAAGTAATGTAAAATTCTTTGCTGCTGATAGGAAGTCTGTGTATTTAAAATGTTCACTCTAGAAGTTATTATTTACTCACCACATCATAAATCCAGGAAATCATACTTTTTCACAATAGCCATTTTTTCCACAAACTTCCCTTATTCATAGGTGGAAAGAACATCTGTGTTGTATGTACCCTTACTTACTTTGTGTTAATGACTGAGGACTCATTTAATGGCACCTATTAGTAGTTAGTAACTGATGGTATGTGCATTATTAGTCTCACGACACTTTCACATTATTACTTGCCATATTTGGCTGTTAGATTGATATTTGTACAAATTCAGAAAACTTGATTGTGCTTTCATTTGTGGGTAATATGACTGCCAATGTTAACTCTGTTAAGAATGTCACTGAATTTAAAACTAGAGCAAACCGAAATTGAATGCTGATCAAAATAAGTTTTTCAGTTTTATGATCATCTTGTAAATTTTACACCCACTCAAGCAGTTGATTCAGAAAAACAAACAAAACACTTCACTTATCAAAAGTTGATGTGTGAAAAGCAATGGAAAATGTAAGATCCTCTGTTCTCATTGAGAAATTTTTTATAATGTCGATGAAACCTCTTAAATTGCTGTTTATTAAAAAATTTAGGGATCATGAGGTAAGATAGGTGCAGAAATACCAACTTACAGAAAATGGAGGTTGTTACATTTACTACTTGACTTTTCAAATTTCAATACAGATGTACTACCTGTGCTTATTAAAAGAGAGAAGAGATCAACTAATTACATTTTATCCATTACAGGAGCCTTTATTTTTTCAAGGAATACACCCTGGATTTCCTCAAAAAATAGGTACAATCATCTAGGAAAATTGTGAATCTTGTTCACTGTAATGAAATAGCTAAAAGGTTATTGGAGAATGTTAAATATTCAGAATTTTTCAGCTTGAAGGTTTTAGGGCTGTAAGCTGAGTTGTGGCTATTGCAACCCAAGACAGTGGAACCATTTTTTCACATTAAGCATGCTTGAGTGTGTGAGATGGCTGTCAGCATTTCATAGGAATGCCACTTTCAAGAATGTTAGTGAGCTCCGAAAAACTCTCCAAAATTTCAGTAACAAACTACTTTTGTAAGAGAAGCTTCTCAAAACTTTCACTTGTGGAGACAGAACTTTTTTTGCTGTTAAGAATGAGTTCATCGATGATACCATATGGCCAGTCACCAACTATTTCCAATTAGCTGGGAGAAAAACACTGATTTTAAAACATGGTGTCGTTTGAATATGTGTGTGAATGCAACGCAAGCACACACACACTTCTCATGATTTCAAACTTCACTGTGCATTGTTCATTGCAGTATTATAATGTTTACATTAATCTGTTCTAACATAATTGATAAAAATAAATTTAATACAAAATAAATTACTTTGGCTGGAAAATGTTTAAATGACTTTTTGCTCTATTTTTAAATAGTGTACAAGCAAACCTTTAATTTGCAGTTTGCAATCCTGCACAATAGTATGACAGCATATGTGCAGTTTTCTTAATTACATCTGAACATTTGTGGAGGCCATCCTAAAGCAAATGTATTCATGGGCGTTTGTACAAAAGCATTAGAATGCAAATAAATTTGCAATAAATGTATGGCAGTCAATACTGCTGGATGGTTCTAAAGGAATGTGTGTGAAGTTTTTAACTACGACGTATTAACACTCCTGACTTTATATTGGCTGGCTAATATGAAAGGGCTTGGGAGGCAGATCAGCCCTAGTGTGTCACACTTATGCCTTGGAGAATAAAACTCTGAAAGCTGGTGTCCATTATGGGGAGAAATTTCATTTTAGCTCTAAAAAAAATAACCTTTTTCTAGGTGTTACTGTTGCTGTATTATCTGTTTGTGAACTATGCAAACTGCAGAGATTTTGGAAGCAAAGATAAAATATATGAGAACTTTTCTCACTTGATACAATAAAAATATATCAATCACTTTTTACACACATTTTCTTTTAAAAAATATAATGCTCGATTATTTTTTTATGATGGTACAATTGTGTTTTCTTAATGATATGATGTACATGAAATATTTCATGTACAATTCACAAGGAAAAGTTAAATCCAACACCTACCATTTTCCACCAATTTTAAGCATAAATAAAAGATTTTTTTTTTCCATTAAGCTGCACATTTATATTTAGAACTAATAACTTTTGATGTTTGTATTCATTCTATACACAAAAGAAGGAAATACTTTCAAATTTTAATGAAACACAAATGTGCAGCTATTCTATCACAAAAGTATAAAATTTTGACACTTTTAAAAGTGACTGATCTCGCACATTTTGGATTCCCTGGTTTTTTTGTTTCACCATCTATTTTAGCAGGTGTATTGGAATTCTCAGCATGACAGAACATAAACCATAGATTCCCAAGATTTTTAAATTGTAACATTTTCACTACATGTTTTTTCCGACTTGTAACAATTGAGAACAAATAAGTTATCATTTTATATATGTAATTATCCTGGTGTTAATAGAAAAAACTCTCCAGCAATACCAACTCCAAGGAATCTACTAAGCAATGACCCATGCCTTGTAAATCAGTAAAACTAAAATTAAAATCTGTACTGTCAGATTGTAGCAAAACATACAAAATTCCAAAATGGCAGAGATCGCACCCTTGATTGTTCATTACTGATTGTCAGTTATCAAACAGTATTCAAACAATTTTTAAAACTGAAGACTTGTCAATTTTAAAATTTATGAGTTGAATTTAAAATTATTTTCATTAATGATTATTTATCTACCTTTTGACTATGCTTGAAAGGTTTTTAAAACTACTTTATATAAACATTACATATTTCATTACTTCTCTACACATTTAAAACTAAACAATTCAAGACCATGGTGCTGGATTTAATATAAATAACAATCTTTACACAGTCTTACATGCTATAAAATAATGTCTTCAAAATGAAACTCCATGAAAAAATTGGGGTTCCATTAAGTTTTTATGGAAAATATTTTGTACTGGAACATATTTTTTTTTGGAACTGGCTTCATTTTTCAGGTTTCTAACATAAGTTTGAAACTATGTATCACAAATGATCATATTTTTGCTTCATTCTCTTCATCGGTGTCTGTGTCGGCACTCGCAGCCGAGTTCACAGAAGTTGCAGAGGTGCTGTTTATTAGCGGCACTTCCAATTTGTTGCTGAGTGGTGTTGTCAGCGTCTGTGGAGCTGGAATGTTGCCCGCATTCGAGTCCTCTATTGCCTTGCGCAGCTGCAAAAAGAAGCATAAATGTTAACACATGTACAGTTGTTCAGGGGTGATGCAAGATTAGTAACTGACGCCATTAGTGTGTGCGTCATGGCACTGCCGGCATCTTGCAGTTATATATGTAATTAACTTCCATTAAACAAATCCCTTATATGATATCATTTGCTCCTCTGTCAGCTAGCATTACATTTTAAAAGTGCTAATCAGAGGAAAAATATCTTCTGTTGCAACACCCAACATAAATAATTCATAGAAACCTGAAAATTTTTCCACTATGATAATGTAAAAAAAAACTTTTTTTATATTTTAATTGCAAAAAAAACTATTTTGGTTCTTTTTGGTGTTAACATAAATTTAAAGAAAGCTGCACTTTTATTTACATTATTACTTGTTTTGCAAAAGAGATTATTAAGAATATATATATATATAAATATATATATATATATATATATAAGGTGCTCCGGGGTAATTGAAAATTCAGGGTAGTGCAACTATATGAGCATTTTCCCATATTATTTTAATAAAAGTGCTGCTATCTATTGGAAATCAACATTTGTATTTTCAGGAAGCTACCCCTAATGGCATTGACACACTACTGCACCACTAGTTTTATATGCACAATGTGTCACTTATCTATGACATTTCATCTCGTTGGAGTATATCAACAGCTGTTACTTTTAAGATCATTTAAGTGGGACAAAATTTAATGAAGGGGTTACTTTTTTTATTTTAATGTTATTTAGCATATTTTTTGGGCATATTTGCAGTTTAAAACAATTAAATTAATAGGGTTATCAAAAACATGTTTGGGTTACACTTTCCCTACAGATATTGATTCTTGAGGAAAGTGTAACCTACATTAATATTTAGTTATGATGCTTATAGTTTGGAAGTTTGTAATCTTAAATAAGCAGATGTATGCATAATAAAAATTCCAATCAATAAAACCCTTACAGAGCATAAAAATTTACTTAGGTTTCACTTGCACCATATTGTAAAATCTACTGTTCTGCACACTAGTAATTTGGAATTAAATGCACAATTGCAATTTTATTTAATGTATAATTCACAATAATTTCTTTTATATAACTGGCAGTAAAAGTTTTGAGAAAACGAATACATTACTATAGAAGTTGCAAAAATTATAGGTTTCACTTGCCACAGATTAACAATTTGTAACGTTCCACCAACTCAGATTTGGAATCTACATGAAACAAGTTTCTGCCTAGATACCAGTCGGATAAAAGTAGTTGTGAAACTAATACTCCATCACACAGAGCAACCAGTGGTTCAGAGGAGGAAAATATCACTGCCCTAATGGTAGCAAATGCTATGGGTGAAAAATTACGTCCATTGATTATATTCAAGGGAAAACATGTATGGAATTCTTGAATGGCACCACCTGAAGAAGAGTTTCCTGGTTTAGTGTATGCTGCCACTAAAAATGGCTGGATGGAAGTGGAAACACTTGGGAACCACTTCACAAACAACTTTCTAAGAAACATTCATCCCGAGCGGCCTGTTCTACTAATTTATCATGGTCATTGTTGTTCTCGCATTGCACTTGAAGTTGTGCTGAAAGCTAGACAAGAAAATATCATGATTTTGAATTTGCCACCACATAGTAGCCACATTCTCCAGCCTTTAGATCTGAGTGTTTTCAGGCCTCTGAAGCTCAAATGGGATGAGGAGCTCATAAAATGGCAAAGGACACACTATGGGGAGAAGCTCCCAAAGTCCATGTTCTCTTCCCTTATCTCTAAGATATGGAAATAACTAGATCCAAAAGTAATACAAAGAGGGGGAATATATCTCTTTTGTCCCAGTGTTGTTCTGAAGGAACATTATCCACCAGACGCATACACAAGATGGCTGTCTTCTCAACAGATACCTCAAGCTCCATCTGATTCTTCTGCATCTCATTCAGATGAAGCAACAGAATCCATGTCTGATGATGCAGTGGAAGCTACACGATGACATTCTCAAGCACAGGAAGTTGCAGGACCTGCACCATCAACCTCTCATGCAGTGGAAGTTACAAATCTTTATCCATGATTTTCTGAAGAAAATGAAACTCATCCTGTCATGCAGAGGAAGCAACATTGGCTGTGCTTCTGTCAAAGTCTCAAGCAATTGAAGCCAGAGCTGTAACACCAACTACTACAAAAAAAAATTGGAAGAACTTCTGTTAGGACAAATTAAGCAAGTCCCAAGAAAGAATACCACAAGGAAACGAGTCTGTAGGGGTGCTGAGATTATTATGACGATGGAAGCTGTTGAAAGAATAAAAGAAACTGAAAGTAAGAAGAAAGGTGGTAGTGAAAACCAGAAAAAGAGACAGAAAGCAATACAAAATGAGGAAAGTGATGTTGAAGATGATGTTCAAGAACTATATAATGGTTGTGAAGAGTATAATGTTGACCAAGAAGGGGGGTGGGGAGGGGGGGTATGACGAAGAACAGCAATTTATTGAGGAAAAAAACAAAGACTTAACCACTTTGAATGTGGATGACTGTGACAGGCGTGGAAGAATTAAGTTTCATGTTTCTTTTGCTTCATACAATATGTGTTGATTAATTATTCTGTATTTAAGCACAGTATTTTAAGGCTTTGTAATGTTAAAGTAGATAGTGTTGTGAGGCATTTGATATTCACTTGCCCCTGACAAATTGTTGCATCTTTGACTGGAAGGAACAAACTTAAGTAAAACTTACCCCATAGTATGGGGAAAGTGTAAACTATAGAATGTTATTATGTTTTAGTATTCTTGAATAAAAACAATAACATACAGCAATGTTCTAATTTTCACCAAACTTACTTTACATACCTATTGTTGACATAAGGTGAGCTAATAAAATTAAGAATAAAAATCAGTAAGTTATGGGATGGTACAGTTCAAATAATAAATTAATAGGTTGCACTTAAAATGGATTTCTATATATGCATACATATATACATACACACATACATATACACACATACACACACACAAAACCCTCCCAACATTTTCTAGAAATCCATGCATACTGAATTGCAACATTTCCAGTGTGAGACGATAATGCATTAATTTCTGGAAAACAGTGGTGTTTAGCGCAAAAACACAAGACAGTTTTTTCATTCACCATATATAGTAGATTACCAAACCTCGGGAAGAAACAAAAAAAATATCAAATGGTTAAAATTTTTTAATGCACAAATGGGCTGCCAACTTGTCCATTTTTACAGAAGGGGGTTGATAACCGCACCCTATTTATTATGGTTTTCACTTCGTGGTTCAATAATGCATTATCAAAAAAACTGAGATTTATCTCTCATTCTGGATGTGTTACTAGCAGTAAACTTCTGCTTCAGCTGTACTTGCAAGGGTGGTTACACCCTTCTGGAATAGACTTAGGCTATATGTCGTGTGTGTGTGAATATATATTGCTTTTTTCTTCAACCTATTTTTTGATGAGGAATCGCTTGACGAAGTTTGTCGGTAAAGTTCAGTTCCACCCTTTATATATGCACATATTGGGTGAATGACCTAAAACTTGCACCACAAATATTTCTGAAATGGAAGGTGCTATTGATGTCCTAGTTTCACAGAATTGAAGTTTAGTGTGTTTTTGTTTTGGCCAAGGAGGCATCTTTAGTTCTCGGTAGGTAGCACTTAATGTCTCTGACAGCTAGGCCATTAGAGATGGAGCCAGTTGCTCACAGATGTAACTGCAGGGATAAAATCTGCCATGGTCTGTAGTAAGGTACCATCCCAGTATTTGCCTGAATGGTTTTTGGGGAAACATGGGAAACTGAAATCAGGATGCCCAGACTAGGAACCCAGGTCCTCCCCAATGTGAGCGTGAATGTTTACCACTCCACCACCTTGCTCAGTTACTTTAGAGATAATTGTTTGGGAAACTAAGAGGGCCTGGCAAAAAAAGCAGTTTTGTCAACTGGCAAATAAGTGTTCAAAATCTGCACGGTTTGTAGGGCAGTTTCTTGGGTGTGTTATTACATAGGATTGAGTGTCGCACTCTTGAGGATACAGGGGCCTCGCATTGTTTAATCAGTGAATAAATATTTGAAAAACTGTTGGAATGGTGTCCAGGCTTAAGGGAGTGCAGAACTGAATCCTGTGAACAGTACTTTCGCGTGGCCAATGGGGTAGTAGTACATGTGACCCGTATTGTGGTGCTTCATATAAAAATTAGCTGTTTATGGCATTTGAAATTTTGGATTATGCCACAGGTGTGTGACAGGGTGATTATTGGCTTAGATTTCTTGGGTTGTACACATACTGTGCTTAATGTAGCAGATTCGTGCCGTACCTTCAGGTTTGCACATAGTGTAAGAGTGCATATGTTTCCCAGAGAGTTGATCATGGTTGAGGGCAAAGCAATGGAAGCAAGAAAGGAAAATTGTGAGGCAGCATTTGATATGAACAGAAGGATTACAGCCCTATTTATGCCAAATTCTTTAGCATTCTCTAAAGTATCCAGGATACATTATCTTACTGTTAGAAGTACCTACTAAGTGTTATTCTATATACATTGACGAAATTGTTTTCGATAAAAAAACCATTTGAAACTAATTCTATGATATATTTTCCTTGTTTATTTACATCATTGACAATACTTCACACTAGATTCGCACAACACCAACACGATTCAACAGAACTGTTTTTGGATGGACAGGCAACTACAGATTTCCACAAACTGGATTTTTATCTACAATTCCACATTTTTGCCTACGAAAAGACATTCATATGTTGACTTATGCTGAAGATTCCTGGTGCACAAGTTTCATCTCTAAAAAAAAACATTTCTGTTTTATTATAAGTTTAAGAAATAACGTAAACATGTATTGAGGTATGCTTTTGGGTTAAGGAAAAACTTATACTCGCTTGTCAGCAAAATGACAAGAATAGGTTGTAGCCACAGGATACATAGATCTGTATTTTTTTATGTTATGGCAGACTATACATGGATAATGAATCACATTATTTCTGCTAGTTTGTTAAGTCATAGTGCAGTTAATATTGTGCTATGGTTTCATTTTTACTAAAATGTTTTGTAAATGTTATAAAATATTACTCAATGTTAAGAAGTACTGTTAATAATTAAGTAGTATCAGCACTCTTACATAAGTAGTATCTGGGAATCAACGAAAATTTGCTCTGTGCCATAACAGAAAACATTTTTAGAAACTGAATTAATATCTTGGCCACTAATGTCTACTTAAATTGGGAACGGGCATATAAACAGTGGCAGTCTGATTGCTAAAAAGAAAAAAAATCCTTATTTAAAGATGGACCCACACTGAAAATATGCATCTTACAACCTTGACTGCACCTTAAGGGGGGAGGGGCCCACACTTATGTGTTGGTACTATCATTATAATTTTATCCTTCTGCTACTATGTGATAATCCTATCCATGGAATACCAATATTAATTATAGTTTAAATTAATTTTTTTTGCTGTGAGAATATAGTAACTTTTGTGTATTGTGTATGTTTAGAAAAAGGTCATGTGGTAAGTTAGTTGTAGCATAGGTTGACAACAAGAACAAGCAAAGGCAAACGAAACAAGGTGTGACAGTTGCTTTCAGGTAGCAATCATTGCGACGCATTCATTGTGAAAAAATAATAGTTGGCGACAAGGTTGTGGTCCAGGGTTCACAAAAATGGCACAAATTGGAGCAATATGCGAGTTTTCTCCAGAAAAAGTCGGGGAGCTCATATCGCAAACGTTTACAGTTTTATTGCATTGCGAGCAACTTCAAGGATGAAGAAGCCAAAGGAGCAGTATTTTATACAGTATGTGGACCAGAGTTGTACGGTCTGGTAACTTGATTAGTCACCTAAATTTACCAATGCTGTACCTCTGGCAGTTATTTTTACCAAGCTGACACACCACTTTCACCTGAAGCCCAGTGAAATTGTCAAAACTTTAAAATTTTGGAAGCGCGACCAAAAAGAAGGGGAAACAATTGCTGCGTGTATTGCAGAGCTGTGACGGCCAAGCACACTTTGCAATTTTCCAAATTTGGATCGCATGTTACAAGACAGTCTAGTTTGTGGGGTCCGGGACAAAACTGTATAATAGGCGCTCCTCTTTAAGGATAAACTGACTTTACAAAAGGCCACGGACATTGTGATGACAACAGAAGTGACAGGAATTAACATGGCAAATTTGAGGCAGTATGTTGGAGGAAAACATGCACAAAATGAACAATGCAATCATGAGAAATGTGAACGTGGCAGGCTTGGTAGGGTTAAATAAGGTTTGGAAAGTCTGGTAGGATGAATTGTTAGTGAATTCCCTGCAGTGTTCAAAGTGAATGAACTGGGAAAATATTTGGGGCCACAGGTCACCTTCAAGGTTACAAAAAACTGTACTCCTGTGGTTAAAAAAGGCTTCCCAGTACCATTTGCATTTAGAGACAAAATAAGTGAGGAAATAAAGAGATTGGTACTGTGAGGGGTTTATGAACCTGTTAATTTTTCAGAGCGGGCATCGTGTAGTACCCATACTAAAAAGGGATGGCACAATTCAGTTGTGCAGGAGTTATAAGAGAACAGTAAACAGTGTATGTGCCACTTGTGTGTGGCCAATGCTCACAGTTAATGAGGCATTAGCATTATTGGAACAAGGACAACTCTTCACCAAGCTTGATTTGGAGGAAGCTTATGTAGCAGTTGATGACAACAGCAGAGCTGCTAACAGTTAATACAATGAAGGGGCTTTTTAAGGGTAAAAGGTTGCCATTCAGGGTCAGTAGTGGTCCAGCAATATTCCAGAAGTTGATTGATACTCTGCTTGCTGGCATACCAGGTACTGTAGTCCTGCTCGATGATATACTGATATCAGGACAGGATGAAGAGCACTGTAGTTGGGTTACAACGTGCAGGACTCTAACTGAAGAGAGCCAAAGGTGTATTTGGAGTGGATTCCGTAGTACTTTTGTGATAGAGAAACAAAAATATTGGTATCCATCCTCTATCTAGTAAGGTTGAGGCTGTGTATGGTGCACAGAAAGGCATTTCAAAATGCCAAGCAGCTGCTACAGTCGGAACAGGCACTTTCACACTATGACCTCACTAAGCCCTTAATTTTGACTTGAGATGTGTCTTGGGTATGGGGTAAGAGTGATACTGGCCCATAACTTGGGTAATGGGACAGAAGCCCTAATAGCATTTGGCTCTAGAACCCTGCAGAAAAGAGAGTGGAGCTACGGCGCAGGTGGACATAGTTATGGTTTAGAGAGTGAGCAAGTTCAAACAATATTTTATAGGTAGAAAGTTCAAAATAGTGACTGATCATAAACCACTCCTGCAGCTTCTCCATTCCAAGCAGTCCCTTCCAGATACAATATATCCTCGGTTGTTGCAATGGAGTCTCACGTTGGGTATGTATGATTTTGATTTGGAATACAGGCCAGGAGACCAGATATAACATGCAGATGCTGTTAGCAAACTGCTGCTCCAGGCACCAGAGTTCGAGGTATCAGCACCAAGTGATGTTCTGATGTTATAAGAGTCAACAGATGTGTTGGTAGATCCAGGTACAATAGTTGCAGAAACAAGTAAGGGCCCAATACTGTTTAAGGTGCTGGAGTACACGGTAAGTGGCCAATGAAAGTGACTGTGGAAATGCAGCCCTTTTTTGTGTGCAGTCAGGAACTGTCTGTACAAAAAAAGTCTTTGTTGTGGGGAAACAGTATTGTGATTCCACCCAAACTGTGTTCAGAGGTGTTGAATCTACTTTGTGCTCACTGTGATGGAGTAGTGCATATGAAAGCATTGGCCCTAAGTTATTTCTAGTGGCCAAACAGGATGTGGCCATCAAGTGAGTGGTAAAAGAATGCAATATGCAACATTTATGCAACAATATGAAACATTTGCCAGCAGTACCAAAGTGACCCACCTTAAGTGAAAATGGTTGCCTGTCCAAAACTTCATAAACCATGGCCGTGGTTGCTCATTAATTTTGCTGGCCCATTTCAAGGAATTAAACATTTAATTGTTACAGATGTCTATTCCAAATGATCAAAGGTTAGGTAGGTTGGAAGTCGGCCTGCTGCATCAGTTATTCAGGAGCTGTGTGATATGTTTAGTTGCCATGGGCTGCCATAGGTAAATGTAGCAGACAATAGGATGGCATTCTGATCTCAATAAATTGCTTTTGTCACAAAGAATAATGGGATAGAAATGTTACGCTTTCCCCCATACAAACCTATAAATAATGGGATGGCTGAAAGGGCTGTATAAATAGTCCCGCAAAAGTTACAGAAAATTGTTGGGGGTGACTGACGGACACAATTGGCACTAATGTTATTGGCATGGCGGATATAGATAGGGGCACATCCCAGGATACACCGGTAGCAGGGGCAGTGGTGGGAAGGGCTCGACACTTTAGTGTGGGAGATGCCATACGGCTTCGCAACTGTGCGAGTGGCCCCAAATGGATAAAAGACTGGGTCAGTGTTGAGGATAGACTGTTGATTTACCGTGCCAGATATTAGCATGGCGGTTCCCATAGAAGGCATACAGATAAGCTACAATGGAGAAGTTGTTGGCCAGGGACAGATTCAAGTGCCATGGAAGAAGTTTCCATCAGGACACAGACATCAGCCAGTGTGTCACAGCGGGATCACTCACAGCAGTGGAAATACTCAATGTTCTGCATTAACGGGTAAGAAGAAATCGGCTGCAAAACACCTGGGAGGAATCTACAGCTGCAGGAGGAGCTGAAACTTTAGGGCCCTCACCAAGTGTAGCTGTGGAAAAGTCTGAAAAGGCAAGCAGTTCACCTGCTTCCTGAGAATCCAGTTCAAGGAAGTATTTTAATGGGGAGGAACCATTGTGTATTGTGTACGTTTAGAATTAGGTTGTGTGGTAGGTTTGTTGCGGCAGGTTGGCAACAAGAACAAGCAAGGCAAACCACAGTTGCTGCCAGATAACCGTTAGGCGATGTGCATTCATTGTGAAATATAAAAGAAACTTAGTGCTCCTCGCTATGGCCACATGTGATGTCAGCAACCTTAAGTGAAAGTCATAATTTGGCTGAGCAACTGTCAACATAACTTCTGAACTTGGAATTTTTTGTTTGAATCCAGACTATGACAGACCTAGTTAAATTAGAAAAATGTTCACATATGAAGTTATATATAGATTATTGTGCTCAAGTTTAAGTGGCATGCTTACATTTAATATTTCTCTTCATTCTATCCTATGTCCATTCCCATTACATCTACTTCACTCAATCATCTTGAAGCTGGTTGATCAGAAGTCTTCACGTATTTTACAAAAACAGCCATTTTTTTTTTTGTTTTTTGTTATACTATAGTTAGGTTTGACTATAATTAAGTCAGAAATTTAAATAATGAATCGCTTACCTCTTTCAGACCGACGACTCCCACAAGTCGGCCAATTGCTGTCACATAGGCATGGTTAACGCCTACCATTGAGAAGAGGGAGTGAACTTTGAGCAAAGAAGTCCTTTCTACAAGTTGGAATGGGGCGGGGTCAATATGGCACTTATCAAAATCTACTTCTTTCACCATTTCTTCTTCTTCCCAATGCTTTTGGTCTTCTGGTGACATATCAATTACACGTTCTTTTGGCTGAAAAAATGAACATGTTATTTTACTACAATTAGCCCAGTTCAATAAATTTTAATTGCAAGTAATTTTAATAAATATTTGATAGAATATTCACATTTAACCAATATGTCTATTTCAAAAAATGTTGATAATCTGCAGAAATAATTATGTCTTATTATTGAATTCTCCACCTATGGTGGAGTATCATAATTAAAAGTTTTGGTATAATTCAATTATTGAAATATACCAAAACTCTCATTCATTGCTCTCAGTTTATAAAATCACAAAATACTCATGAACTCAAATGTGAATACAAAATAATGCATGCAGTTACAGCTATTTTTAATGCAAATTAAACATGATATTTAATGCTTAGTTTCCAAGTGTGTTGTTGTAGCACTAATTTAATGAACTAGCTTCTCTTCTGGTTGTTTTCTGCTCTACTGGAAATAAAGGGACATTATTAGTTAAACATAAAGTGTCAGTCTTGTTACTGTTTTTATATTTTTCTTTTAAAACCAAAGCTGTTACAATATGTAGAAATTTATTTAAATTACTTTAATAGCTTTTGGTGGGAGGATGCACCAAAAAATTATTTTTTTTACAGATCTGGAGAGTATATAGGAGGGGCGGCCAAACATTGCACACTGCTCAGTGTGTGCACAGTAATGATGCATCTGTTTGGTCTTGGAACACTGTTTGGTCTTAGCACTCCTCATGGCCGAGAGATGATAGCAGTGGTTGTGACTGGAAAGTCGATGGTAACTCGCTCGGATACTCTTGTGCTATGTACCGAAACAAGTACAAGAAACAGGGAGCAGAGGATAAACTATAACATTTAATGTAACACAAGTATACAGTTAGTGGAAACAAATAATGACACTCCAGACTGTTTTCACACAGAATTAAATTATTTGCAGTAACTTTTCCACATAAAACTAGTTCTCTTCAGGGTAAAATGTTGGTGAAATTTTATCAGAATTTCCCTCAGTAGGGACTTCCGCACCTCCATTTTGTGACATCAATACTCATGATTTATTCTATGTATATGTGTGAGATATATTTTTCCAGTTATGAAAAGTCATAAACTGAGACTGCAAGCAAACATAATCTCGGCAGCTTCTCGCTTTTGTCTGGGGGCATAAATTGTGTTCTAGAAACTTTATTGTAACTACAACTTGTACTAGCTAAATAAAACAGCGCATGTGAGACAAATATGTAAAATACTTTTATTTATGAATGATCATAGCCAATAGTTTTTTAGTGTATAATTACATTTTCCTTGCAGAACTGTAGATATGTTAGAAGAAGAAAAGGTACAGTAGAAGAAACACAAAAAGGAAGCACTAGCAGACTGTGATGGCTGCTGGCACAGGTGGGAGACACATTGTGATAGGAGGAGAAGGCAATTAAGTAGTGAAAGTGTGCAAGGCAATGAAAATTAAACTTCATGTGTGTGGGAGCTTTGCACGAGTACAAGAATTGCCTGCTTCGGTTTTAGAAGATATCAGATGAAACTGTACTGAAAATGTATGTTCATAAATGGGAAATAACTGCTAAGGAAGTAATACTTGCATGATTACTTGCCCAGTTTCATGTCTGAATTACAATTACCTGTCAATATGCTTCCACAGCAAATCTCCACAAAATTCTCTCCGTAATCAAAACTTGTGTTGCATGTGTCGCATTTAGTTTTGCAGTGGTGAATTTTTGGTTTACAATTTAGAAAATAAATTCTCTTAGTTTTTTTCCTTAAGATGCACTGTTGATTTATTTACAAGGAGGTTTACAGTCTTTGGTTTTTTTTTTTTTTGTGGTCTAAAACAAACTGGATGGTGTGTTCAGCTGGAAGGTTGTGGAAAGCTAGGTGGGATGGCGGTGTGTGATTACAGTGTTGACGGATGACAGTGGCGTGCGTTGTGTTAGCCTTCCGAGCAGGAAGTCTGAGAGGTCGGTTATGCACATTTGTTTCTTGACTGACTGGGCAGAGGGTGGTTTCGCTGGGCTTGTTCTCTTCCCCTCTGCTACATAGCAGGTAGTGAAGCAGTGCTAGGGTGTGGAAGTGGTGAGATGGATGGCTGATGTGTGCGGTTGTGTGAGAAAGCATGCAGGGAGAGCTGACTAGTGTTTAGTAATAGGCTGGTAGATTGAAGGAGCGTGGGTTTTGCCAATACTCGAGTATCAGTAGGAGTAGAGAAATGTGTTTGGATCATGCGATCGAAGGGAGCCTTTGTCTGGAGCTACTGTGATGAGCATCGAGAGTTTACATCTTTCAGATACAAGGGCTCAAGGATCACTTTCAGCCTTCATCATATGAAGACAAAAGTTAAATAGTTGTTTTATTTTTATTTTGTTAGTTTCTGCAGGATTGGGAACTTAACCCAACTTTCCTAGACAAAGTTAGATATGCAAGATCTAAGTTAAAGTTTTATACGGTTTTACATATTTTGTTTGCAACAGATCATATCAAATTTTGAATTGATGCGAAAATTGATCATTTTGGCATGAGACAGTTCTTGGAATTAGATTTTTGAACTTTGAAGCCTTAATCAAAGCAGAAATAAGGTTCATGTTTTACTAGAAGTTGTGCTGTAATAATTGTCTGCTTATTAGTTTAATATTGTGTAATGCAAGATCTGCTGTAATATTTTTTATAATAATTTTTATTTCTTGGTAGTAAATCACCAGAACAGAATTACAAGTGTTACGTTTTAAAATTATAAAAGAAACTGTTGTTTCACAAAGTCATCATTATTAGGTCAAACCTTGCATTACAGCTAGTACACAATGCAGTGCTGCCAATACTACCACCTAACAGAACACAAACCACCTTAAATAATAATTTTATTGTAATGTGTCATAATGATTCCAGTGGTACTACAGTACCACCTCTTTCTAGCTAAGCAACTGAAATTTAGAGTGGATTTAGTAATGAAGTACGGTCTCTTGCCAATCTAAATTGCAAATGTGGGACGCTCCCAGGTTTTCAAACATTATAGCACTTGATTATAATAATTTTTTACATTAATTGGATATTACGTAAATTCCCTGATACTTTCCTGTCTCTCCTGTACCTTCCTCGTCCACTCCTACCTACCCCTGCTCTTCCCCTTCAACCATATTCCTTTCCCACTGCTCTTCTTTTTTGCACCTGGCTCTTCCCTCTCTCTGTACATCCCTACTTTTCCTTTTCTATTTTCTTCTCACCCCTCTGTCTTTGCTTCTCATACATCTCTCCATTACACGAGTTTATTTCTACCCCTCTTCCCCCATCTCCTTTTACTTATTCTCGAAATTCTTCAGTTACAATATTTATTTTCGGTTTTCCGAAAATTAGTATGTATGAGGGGGATACTTAATTTTGTACCAACTTTTACCTATACAATCTCTTTGCAGCATTCATGCAATGTCGAAAAATATACACCAACAATTTCACGAGAATTAATGCTGTGACTACAATGTGGTGCTACAAGAAAAATCAAGGTATAAAACATGACTGCTCATTAGTTTTGATTATAACCCAGTAAGAAGAAAGCTTACCATAAGCACATTACTTTAACAACTAAGAACCAAGTGTCAGCTGCAAGATCATGGCAGATCATGGTGAATTAGTTCCAAATTTGGAAATAATTTCAGAATTACCATTTATCACCTTGCTTCACCCTCATCGGCTCTCAAGGCCACAATGTTAAGAGCCGCCTAAATCTGTCCGCTATTTTTACATAACAAAGAAATGTATGAATTATATTATTTTGTGATCAGTGCAAGAAAGGTAGTAGGATAAAACAATGACTGCATTAAGAAACGCTAATGGTCCATTGCCAAAATGGGGGTAATCAACACTCAAACCTTAACAATTCCTTACCAGCTGTACTTTCTTAAATAAACGTGGACTCATCGAAGCTGTTGATTGGTGACTGAGCTTGTCATCTTCTCGTTCAACCATCGGCATTCCAGACTCAGGGTCTGGGTTCACATCCTGCAGTGTTGCAGATTTCTTGAAGATTGCTTCAAATGCTAAGCGTATCCTGCATAATTACAAATGGTTGTCAATTCATTTTTGAGTACAATGCAGTTGCCATTAGTCAGGGTGAAATATCATGAAAGAGTCTCTGCTCTCAGCTAAAGTATTTTTAACTGCTTAAGCATGAAGTAAACAACAACAAAAACTGGAAATATTGATGAAATCTGGAATGGTGGTAGTGAAGCTAGATCACGTTTTTGTAAACTCTTGTGTGTAACTATTAAATTAAAGAACAAAGTTCATCAGGGGGGCCATGGTGGTGTAGTGGTCAGACTACTAGCCTCCCACCTAGGCAAACTGGGTTTGATTCTCAGCAGGGTTGCACGGGGGAATCGTGCCAGGCAATGTCGCCGGTAAGCAGGTTTTCTCAGGGATCTCCAGTTTCCCCTGCCCTTGCATTCTGATGCTGCTCCATACTCACCTTGTGACATTGCAGGTCACTAAGGTTATTAATTCAATTCTGTTTTTTGCATCTCCCAAAAATAAGAATAATTCTATATGAATAAATTTTCCTACATATCTTGTAAATTATGCTGATAACAAATGGTTATGCTTATAGGTTTGTATAGGATATAAGAGGGTAATTGTCAGATATAATTTTTGTAAAGTGTAATGTGGAGAATTTCTATACTTGTGAAATAACGTCGGCTGGTCAGTATTACGAGGCACTACATTTATATAAATTTGGGGATTTATGTTTGGTGATATTTTTCAGTTGAGGCATTTAGTTTGTTTTGCTGTGCAGGTGGGCAAAAATGTTTGGTTGGTGCCGCAGAGGTGGCAAATATTTAGGTGGTGGTTGTGACGATACATCAGACGAGCGAACTGGACCAATCAGGGGGTAGTTTCTTCGTCGGTATGGATGCTCAGTGCCAGGTCATGCCCAAAAGTTTTCATCAGTATGTGGCGAGAGAAGGTTGTTTTAGTGGAGACCTGGTGTAAATTCATAAAACAGTGTGAATGGGTGGAAAAATTTAACTTGTTCAGACTCTAAGTCTTTTAAACAGTTAACCTCCAGCAAAATTTAGTTAAGTGACATGTAATTTAAGAGGATCTGCATGAGGTGGCAGCAAAACCTTAGCTAGGCTTGGGCTCTAGCTTGCATGGTATGCGTGTGCATGACCGAACATAATTTTCATCAGCTCAGTTAACAAAATGCAGTGGCTTGGTGGTGCAATTTTTGCAACTTGGCAAGTGCTGAGTTGTTAAATTCTGCAATGAATAAATGGGAAGTATTTTCTGTAATGAGTGCCACATGAACAAAGGAAAAATAACATAAAAATAACTAAATATCAGGTATTTGTCTTTTTAAGTTCATCCAAATTCATAACATCTTTACAATAAAACACACTATTGTTTGTGAAAACTGCAACATCCAAAAAGAATGGCCAGAATGAATCCAAACGCCTAGGATGTGTAGAACAGTGTACTAGCAATAAGTGATTATGATTGCAAAGAAATGGCGTACACACAGACCCAGCAGCACCCTCTTTTGTGTGACCAGAAAGGTCCGTGTTACACCAAGGTCAGTCAGTGAAGAGCCATCAAACGAAGTGAAAGCAAGTGCCAGTATGCATTGTTGATGTCAAAGGGCATCATATCAGCATGTGAGTGAGTTGGAACGGGGCAGAACAATCGGTCTCCGAGAAACAGGTTTGTCATACCGTGACATTTCGGCTCGTACAAGGCATACTGCTACGACAGTGATGCGTATGTGGCACCAGTGGATAAAAGAGGGTCGTACGCAGCGACAAGTTGGTACTGGACCACGCAATGTGACCACACTACGGGATAACCGCCATATTGTCCGCATGGCCGTAACAGACCATACAGCCTCGTCCACAGTGTTGGCTCGAAATTGGACCACTGCAACGGGTGATGGTTTGATGCAGTCTGCTGCGGGCTGGACTGGTGGCATGTATGCCATTACGCCGACTTCCATTGTCCAGAAACCACGAACGTCTCAGACTGCAATGGGCACGTGAACGCCATCGCTGGCATGCTGAGTGGTAAAGTGTAGTGTTTTCAGACACGTCCCACTTCAACCTGTCCCACAGTTATGGCAGCATAGCGGACAAACGCCAAGTGTGAGGGTTTGGGGCGCCATTGGATAAAACATGTGATCTCGACTCCTACATATTGAGGGCAATCTGATCAGAACCGCTACATCAGGGAGGTTTTAGAGCCTGAAGTACTGCCCCTCCTTCAGGCAACTCCACATGCCATATTTCAGCAGGACAATGCCCAACCACATGTGGTGAGGAATTTGCAAGTTTTCTTCAATGAACGATAGGTACAACTGCTTCCCTGGCTGCACGTTCGCCTAACATGTTGCCCATCGAACATGTCTGGGCTATGGTTGGTCGGCGACTTGTTTGTCATGGACCTCCAGCAACCACCGTTGATTGATTTGTGGACTC
The DNA here is from genome assembly GCA_002778355.1 of Clitarchus hookeri. Classification (NCBI taxonomy): domain Eukaryota; kingdom Metazoa; phylum Arthropoda; class Insecta; order Phasmatodea; family Phasmatidae; genus Clitarchus; species Clitarchus hookeri. The sequence goes on along the minus strand of NQII01004832.1, from coordinate 30,312 downwards.
GCATACAAACAACGTGGAGGGAGATTCCCCATGAACATATTCAGGTCCTCTTTGATTCTATGCCACAACGTTTAGGGGCTCCGATTGCAGCACATGGGGGTTTCACACCATACTGAATTCTCAAGGACAGAGATCATGTACAGTTCTGTAATCCTAATCAATTGTGTGTTGTCATGTACCTAATCTGTGGTACAAAGTTCATTTCAATCACATGTATCCTTCTTGGTGTTGCATTTTTCACAAACATTAGTTTATTTACCACACAGTGAATAGGTATGGATCACAGCAGTGTTTGAGTGTGTATTTTGTCGGATCTGGCAAGCAGAAGGCTGTAATGGTTGGGAAACAACTGTCTCATTCCTGCTATCCAGCTACCCTGGTTTAGGGTTTTGCTTTTTCTTTTAACTTGTTACAGAGAAAGCAGAAGACATAGGCCCTATGATGCAACAAATGTGCTAGAAAATGTGAACACCCTTATGCAACCTATATAATTGTGTACTATGCTCTCAGCTGTTAAATTTTCTTTATGCATAATGTTCAAACTAATGGACATACTGTAGTGAAATTATACATCAAAATACCTTGGTATATTAAAAGCATGGTTAAGGAAGGGGACAGTTGGCAGCATTACTATAGTCTTTCTCTCATGCCTTGTGTGAGGTCACGGCCCATTGTCTGTGTACTTTGATCTTAGCACTTCTTATGTTGACGTTACAGAATCGTCAAATTCATTAAGCCTTTGTATTATAGCAGTGGAACAGTGCACACTGACTTTTGGCATGTACTAGGAACCTGCACTGTTAATGACAATTTGTGTAGTTTGGGGCTCATTAATAAGGTTGCCAGATGTACAGTTTCACCTGGAATAATTACATTTTTTGACATTTTGTTCCATGAACTGTTCTCATGTCTAAGAATATGATAAATTATTGTGTTTAAGATTAACTGCACCCACCAACAAAAATTGATCCAACTGCAAAATTTAAAATTCATACTATCATCAGTTGAAGAAATGTGTATTCCTTTCAAAGCACAAATTTTTCATTATAATAATTTTATTATATCCTAAAGGAAATGTATATAATGTATTTCCAGGTACAAAATTTGTCATGAACATCAAATTGTGATATGAACTAAACTAGTTCAGTCCACCTATTAAAGTATGTATTCTTTCCTTTTTCAATAATAATAAAACCTGTAGTGAATTTTTATAAAAATGTACTTGAAATACACAAAAAAATCCTCAATATGCCATGTTCAAAAAACAAATTTATACAATACTTTTTCTTCTTTAGCTTGGACACTAATACATGTACTGAATAATGCAAGAGGTTGATATGTAAAAAAAGCATTCATTCTTATGCAAATGTGTGCCATTTTAATAACAGCCTGAAAGTAATACATTATTATAACATGCAACCCCTTAGCCCTTTCCCCCCTGATGAGTCTTATGGATAAATTATATCAGAATCGGTTAGGTACGTACCTTACTCATAGGTACATACTAAATTTATGCTAGTGCTTGTCAGAAAAGGTGGGAGTGCGAATATTAAGCAAAATCATCTACTTTTTCAGGAAAATTCAGTAATTAATGATGTATGCCTAAGAACTAAGTACAAATGTTAAGGTGCAAGGGAGTAGTTGAGTTGGGGGGGAGGGGGAGAGAATGGTCAGAGAATTAAAAAATACTGTATTTACACCCGTGTACAACACCCACCCTACTTTTAAACAATAAAAATTAAAAATAATTTATATTTGTGTATAACACCCATGGCAATAACTGTCAACCCTTCACCCCTCGAGTCAGAAGACAATGAACTTGCCTGTGTATTGATTTTTACGGTCAGCGGATGGTGACCTTGTTAGTGTGTCAAGGTCGCTCAGTTTAGCGTGGCGCTTACACTGAACGCATGTAATGGCCTTTTGAGTAAGAGCATGGGGGAAAATACATAACAGTTATACTGCTAGATTTAAGTTGCAAGTAGTTAATTATGTGGAACAAAATGGTAAATGGGTGGCTGCAAGACATTTTTCTATTAACATACAAAGTGTTCGGGAGTGGTGCAGAACAAAAGAAAGGCTGCGGTGTGCTTCTAAGGAAAAAACTGTGTTTTGTAGGAAAAAAAATTCATTTCCTGAAGTAGAAGAGAAACTTCTTGAGTTTGTTATGAACTTAAGAAAATCGGGTGCACAAGAAATTGGATGCATTTTCCAGTGACGATTCCAATAGCGACGAAGCTGATCAGGCTTAAAAAATTTTGCCGAATATATTTTTCTTTGTGTATGTTATAATATACTGTATCAAAGCTAGTGTTTATAAAAATGACGGAGTGTTGTAATCAGTGTTGTATTGTTAGTAACGACTACGAGAGAAAATGGCGGCCGCCATATTTGTTTACCATGTGAGTACTTTTGGAATGCTTGATGTGATGTAAATAAAACTTATTTTGTGTAATGTCTTTATTTTATTAGTTGAAACATTTTATAAAAGTTAGCCATTTTAATGGGAGGGTTAATAAAGTAACTTAATAGCCACAACCTGAGTTCATAAATTTTTGTAAAACATATACCTAAGATTAAGACATAATTTTTTTGTAAAAAATGGGGGTCTTATACATGCGTAAATATGATATATGCCTCTACAAATCAAATATATTTCATCAGTAAGATGTAAGGTACAAAATTTTAAAATTTAAGTACAGTGATACGAGTCACATAATAATGATTTAACAAAAGGAATATCAAATAGAATATTATGGGGCTAACTTTATTAATAAAGTTCAGCTACCAGTACATAGGTGCAAAATAATTACCAAATTTTTTTCTTGGTCCTTGTGCTTTACGAATGTTTTAAAAGTACAAAGATTTACAAGTTTCTCTTTTTTCCTTAAGTTTTTCAATTACTATTCTGCATTTTTTTTGGCATTATTAAAAAAATTTCTTAGCAGTTATGTTAAAGAAACTAAGAATTTTTTTTTTAATACATACATTTTTATTTATTATTTAGTGTTTATAATTTTCCTTTTTTACTTTTTAAATTCAATACTTTCTTAAGCTTCCTTATTCCACTTTCTTTTTATTATTATTTTGTCATTAGTTTCTGGTGTGTGCGATTTTGCACACAGAGATAGAAGAAGAAGAAGAAGAAGAAGAAGNTTATTATTTTGTCATTAGTTTCTGGTGTGTGCGATTTTGCACACAGAGATAGAAGAAGAAGAAGAAGAAGAAGAAGAAGGGGGGTGGTGACGAGTTTCCCACATATGTGCCTGGGTAGAGGGGTGTATNAAGAAGAAGAAGAAGAAGAAGAAGAAGGGGGGTGGTGACGAGTTTCCCACATATGTGCCTGGGTAGAGGGGTGTATAGTGTCTAGGGGCAGTGGGCATCACTGATTTACATCAAACAAAAAATTACCAAGAAGAAGTGCTTCTGTGAGAAAATAGTTTGCACAATAGTCGTCAAGGTGTCTGCCATGGATCAGTGTTGATGATGACAACACTGGTGAGGAAGTGCAAAGTGCCATATTTTGAAGCACATCATCAAATTGTTGATGATGTGCTTCTGTACCATCTGTTGGTGGTTTACAGGTATGTAGCTGGCACATGGCATAATTTTGTAGACAAATATCCCCTGTGCTGAGCAGATATGTTTGATGCTGTCTGATTACCATAGTCAGCATAATTTGTGCTATGATGTAGGCAAAACTCATTTTATGGCCATCACTATGTTGTAATGCAACACTGGCAGTGTGTCCGTGTATCTAACATATATTAAATCAGGCATATTTTTAATAACTTAAGTGCAGGACAGTTCCTTTTTTTTTTTTAGAAATAAGTAGTTTTCAGCACAGATATGATTACACTAACAGGACACAGTTTGAATTTGCACACACCTGCTAAAATGTCACTGTTTTAGGTTTCGCAACATGCACTAATGATTAAGCAGCTTTGGAAGCTTGCCTCATCATTTTCCTGTTCATGTCCACACATAGGCAAGCACTTCCTACTGCTTAAACTTTGATAGCTGAGACACACGAACAATCGCATACCTGCTCTCTGCACCTGTGACTGTGGTGTATGGCGTGATGCTGGGCGTCGTTGCGGGGCTGAACCCTCGCAATGTGAATGAATTAGTCTTCTTCAGGATCGACTTCTTTGGTTGGCTTCCAAATACTGGATGGTACTGAGGCTGCAAAATTCAAACGAGTTTCTCATTTATTTTTATCAAAGCTTACTGCATACTGTTTTACAAAAATTATTATGCTATTATCTTAGATCAAGATAAGAGCTGAAGGGACTGTAGCCCCTCCCAAAAAAAAGTTTAAATATTAATAAATACAGACAAATTTAGGAAAAATTACTGAAAATTATGCATTAAAAATTGAATTGAACAATTGTGATACTAAGTTTCTCTTAAGTGAGCATTATAAATGAAAATGTATTTTACATTGGGAAAAGATATTTTTCTCGTTTTGCAAAATGCTCACTTCAGAAGTCAAGTCCCAAAATAAAATCCTGTGTATACAACAAGATGACGACAAAATATAGATTGTGGAGAAGTCATTGATACCTTACTGTAATCGCAAGACTAGAAGTCAACTGCGGCTCACCCAGAGAAACAATATTTTTAAAGTTTCAAATAAATGTGTGTATGAAGTAGGCACTGTATATGTTGACCTCGGGAAGGTTTTGTCCATAGTTGTTTTCTGACAAGCATGAGTTATTAACCTGTTCATTGCAATGGCATATCTATGAGATCTTCAAGAGCAGTGCTTATGTTGCAACCAAGGTGTCTATTCCCGTAATGAAATAGTGCAAAATTTTTCTTGGCACAGAAGGAATTTGAATGTGTGTGGGTTTTAAGACCTTTGCTTCATGTGATGAGTCCCCAATCAATTTGTTTTCCTTTTGGAGAAATAGTTTGTTTCGTAATACCAGTGGTAATCAGATACAAACCACAAATAAAATGTAATAAACATTGAATATATGTCAAATAAATATTGAATTAAATGTTTACTAAACATTTTGCAAAAACCTATAAGAGGAATGCTGCAAAATAACCATTAACAACTATTTGATCTTGAACAATGTTGCCAGGTGTTCCTCCTCTCCCGCTTAGCCCACTGTTGTCCACACTACAGCCATTCAGCCAACTCCTACACACTGAGTGCACTCGCGGTGGCTTACACTGACCATGACAGATACATAGCAGCCGCCAACACCATGTGCCAATGTACATCAATGATATCCACTAACAGTAAGTCTATTTAGTGTTAGCCATGCGAAGACTATGTTGATTACAGAAGTTAAGAATTAAGCCCCACCAACCTGAGAGCTCCAAATGTTACACCAAATCCAGCAGATAATTTATTGTTTATTGTCATTTAATTAATTGTATTTTTGTTTTTTTTATAAGAGGAATGTGTATTGCAAAATCAGCGAAAGTATTTGCAGCCTTCCATAATGTCTCGGTGAACATATACGTCAGTTACGACATTAAATAATAATTGTTTAGTATTTTAATTAAATGCCTTTCCAGAGCCCAATATTAATATCAGTGCCTATTTGTTATGTCTGTGTTATCATCCAGTTGATGTACCATCATTTCATTCACATGTCAGGGAACTTAGGTTTTGGTGTGCAGTGTAGAAGACCCATACTGCCACACCAAACTCCAACAATTCTCACTACACTGGGTCAAGGAAGCTGCATGCACATATCGCGGCTTGAGAACTTCATCTTTTGTGATCAATCATTTAACTACAATAGCACATTATCAGTATACTGGAACCGGTTTGCATTTGTACATCCCTGAGTTTGCATAGCTGCTGGTGAAGAATTTGACCCCACTGGTTTTTAAATAATTTAATGCTTTTTTCATCTGCTAGGTTTTGGTCTTCGAACTTAGGACAGTGCAGGGCTCATAGCCCATGCCTGCTTAAGTATCTCTCTTGTACCACCATTCATCATATGGATGTGCACTATAAGAGTGTCAAAACCTTATTATGTGCATCATTTAAGGTATTTGATGAAAGTGCAATGAATATTTTCTGTGTAGCTGCTTCATTGCTAATTCAGGGTGACAGGGCCACTTCCGTCTTATAGAGGTTTCATCAGTGGTATCTCAGTATCTACTACATAATTTTCAGTGGTGTCTGATGGGCTGCTAACACGTCAGTTCTCATTGGTGACACTTATATTAGTGTACAGTGTTTTTCCTAGTTGCTACATATGGGGATTATTCCCTTCGCTCATTTTCAACACACCAAAGTACCAGAAACCTGCCAAAATGTTGCTGGCCCGTCTCCCAGTTTGGAACACGTCGGCCACGCAAGTCAGCCAACGGCCCTGCAAACCATTGTCCGTGTCAACAATATGTGGAACATTCATTTTAAGAATAAAATATTTATTGTGTTTCAACATTGTGTAATTATCCTCTTGACAATTTAAAATAGCAGTGCTTTTGGCACATCCTGAAAACAAAACAAAGATAGTTTACATTTCAGGTTAACTCTTGATATGAACTACAGACAGAGGGAAATTTTCTTTTGGATGATGTGGTCTGGTAGATATCCTTCACAGGATCAATACTTGGAACATGTGTGGTTTGGCCTATGGTGATTCCTGAGCTAGACATTGCCATTTTATTATATTTGATACCTAGTTAAATGCATAATTAAAAAATAAAATTTATATTTGTAATTTTTTGACATAAGGGTATCACAAAAAAAACTTTCATAATTGTATAAAAATTAGACTTAAAAACTACTTGTGAGTTAGGCAACATTAAAACTTTTATAAATTAATTTAGGTAATATTTGTAGGCCCATTTTTCATTGTCTTTCTAAATGTTTCTGAAATCAACCATAAACCTCGTGTATAAGCCATTTATTCTGGAGATGGGACAACTGAATCAAATATTCTGCACATCCCTAAAATCCAAAGGACTCAAAGATTAATATATTTGGGACAGAATTTAGATGAAATATTCATTAAACATAAAACAATTTGAGGTTAGCATTCCTTAACCAAACATTTTCATTGCTCATCATGGAAGATTACAATCAAAAAATGTTAATAGGAAAAATAACTGATAAATGTTTGCTAAAATAACTTTTTACATCTTTGCAAAACAGAAAGAGGGAAATGTGTTCATTCCACAGGGTTTGGAAAGCGAACATGGCACTTGTAAATAGTAGTACCACCATGATATGGTAAATTTGTATGGTGTAATTTTAACTGTTGCTAATGTCATAAATTTAAAGTTCCTCCAACCTGTTACAATTACTACATATGCAGTGCATTAAAATGCTTCAATTGTTATTTTCATAATGTAAATGTTTTCAAGTGTATTGTGTCCATAGTAACCATTTTTTTTTACCAAAATACAGTATTAAATTGCATAATATCCACACATTTTATACTTAACATTTTCTTTAGAATTTTGATTGCATTTAGTATGCAACTCATTGGTTAGCTACTTAACAAAAAAATATTAACAGTGCCTGTTTGCAATCTAACCAACGTTAATTGTCTTCTCGGTTGGCACTTGACAGCCATTCCCAGTACACTGGCACACGTTTCCCTTAAATTGTTGGTTTAAGCAAATTTTCAGTAGCTGGGAATGTACTACCTACCAACAAACAGAGTAACCCTTATATTCTCTTCTTTCATTGGCAGTTGCTTGGCAGTGAGCACAATGCGACCTGCCTTCCTCCCCCTTACACACCATGTCAGGGGGAGAAAGTGATTTGTCATCTTCGGCTATCTTTGGGCAAGCTTGATTGTTGCTCTGCACAATATCACTTCCTCCCCTTACACGCTTGACATGAAGGGAGCTGGTTGCCTAACAACTAGCACAGCATTCTTGCATCCTCCCCTTTCACACCTAACAAGAGGGTAAAATGTTGCCTAGGAACCAGCACTGGATCCTGGCATCCTCCGCTCTTGGTCATCTGGTGGGAGGTGAATAGTCTCTACGCAAGCAAATTTGTACCTTTTTGTAAGGGGAAAAAAACACTTTGGTCATCCTTTACCACCTTCAGCTGCAACTTATCTCGGCCTGAACTGTTTGGACTCATCCCCTCCATGCTTTGTGAAGGGGATGCTGAGGACATTGCCTTCCCCACAAATCTGTTATTGGAGGGGTGTCTGAAGTATGGCATGTTCCTACACGGGCTTGGCTACGGGGCGGAAAATACAGCAAGTAATATTTTTCACTCTTTTAGCACTTTAAAATTATTGTGAGACAATTATGTGATGGAGACCATTATGAATTGAAATATGGTTACTCATGTCAATACTGCCACATTACATTTGTTACCTAAACATTACCATACTTGTGCATTTCTTATTTGTGTTTTGGCCAACTTAAACCTTGATTTTAGAAACACCCACAGTTCCCCAAAATTTGTCTGTTAGGTCCACTATGGTATTAGACAACTAATCTCTATCGCCGTAGTAATTCCTTCGTCATGTGATCACCATCACGCGCCAACATCAAACACAAAAACACTGCTAGCCCAAGCCACTTGGCAGAGGTAAAAACCTACATACTTCAGTACAAAACACCACCTAGCTCGTAAGTTATTACAACACACAGTCCTTGAATCGTGCTGGTTGCTACAGCACTCGTCTATAAGTTGTTGCCTGATTGTGGTGCTCTGGTTCCACTCTGATGGCACTTCCAGCATTGTTTGCAAATTCTCTAAAAGGACTTAAATCCAGACTAGATGGTTCCTATCCCCTAAAAGGGGCCCAGCCCTGGACTCAACGGAACTGGCACTTTGTATTTTTGGGTTGTTGATGACAGGACCTTGTCCTGGTCATCCAAAGGTTCTGTTAACTGTTTCTTCCCACCGCTGGGTCCTGTTGATTCCACCTCTGCTTGCAGACAAAGTATTATAATTTTGGTGTGGCTGCCAGGCCAACAGTCCTTATACGTCCTGACCTTGGCAGTTCACATCCCCCTTGGAGTGTGCTGGTAACTGTAACTGTGTGCTGGTGCTCCTGTTCATTGGCATCAGCTGACTGTACACTCCTCGTTGCAAGAGCAGATCCACATGCCGCATATGTGTTGCCTGCTGTGTCAGCCACTTAATCTATCAACTGACCCCTTGATGCTGTTATAACTTCTTGTGACCATTTCACATTTCCCTGATAGTTACGAAAAAGCACTGGGTTGCCAACCTGAAACTTCCACAGCCTTGGCCCTTTAGTGGCATACAGTGGTAGTTGGTGTCCTATGGTGTCTGTTGCTGGTCGCATCTGGTCCAGAGCGGTTCTGTGTCCATCCCATTAACATTTCTGCTGATATTTACTGAGTACCTGCACATGGTGTTGTGCGTACTACCAAAAGGGTTCTAGTCAGCCTTGCTTGCCAATTTCCTTTCTCTAGTTTTTTTTNGCACATGGTGTTGTGCGTACTACCAAAAGGGTTCTAGTCAGCCTTGCTTGCCAATTTCCTTTCTCTAGTTTTTTTTAACTTGCCTTTAACCATTTGCACTATTCATTTTACTTGTCCATTGCTAGATGGGTGAAAGGGTGTAGCCTGAACAAGCCTGATTCCATTCTTCCTTGCAAAGAGCTTCATCTCCAGAGACACAAATGCTGTATCATTGTCTGACACTAGACACTCAGGAATGCCATGGCAACTGAAAATCTCTGTCAACTCTCTTATCACCATTGCTGACGACACTGATTGTACCATTTTCACTTCCAGCCATTTGGAGTACGAATCCACAACTATTAGAAACATCTTCCCTTAAAAAGGCCACAAAAATGTATGTGTAGTCTGGTCCATGGTTTCTTCTCTGGTGGCGAGCAGATTTCCTTCCCCATGGTAATGTTGGCTCAGAGTTGTTCACATTTTTGACAGTGTCACACAACCTTTTTAATATCTTGGTCCATTTTGGGCCATTACATGCAGCTTTGGGCCACTGCTTTTGANAACAGTGTCACACAACCTTTTTAATATCTTGGTCCATTTTGGGCCATTACATGCAGCTTTGGGCCACTGCTTTTGACCGAACAATGATTAGCATGCAACATTTTCAGTAGATCCTTCTTCACTATTGTTGGCACCACCACACAATTACCCCACAAAATGCAGCCTTTGTATATAGATAGTTCATCCCTCTGACTCCAATATGGGCACAGCGCTTCAGAGATGTTGTCACTAGACCAGTCTGCCATTGTTTACAGCTTCACTCTTGCTAGTATGGGGTCTAGCTATGTAAACTGAGCTAACCTTGCAGCTTCAGTTGGGGGTTCAGGCAGGGCTTCCAGCATAAGAACATCCCCCACAGCCAGAATTTGAATATGCGGTGTCTTTACTAGAAGTCTACTTGAGACATCTGCATGACCAATCTTTGTGCCTGATTTATATACTAACTGGTAAGCAATCATAATTACATAACTAGAGGCTCTAGTGTAATAACCGTAGTGATAATATATATGTTTTGTCAGGTCCAAACGCCGCAAGAGTGGTTTGTGGTCTGCGACTATCGTAAATGGCCTTGCTGTCAGATATTGTCTGAATATAATCACACCAAACATAACCACTAAGGCTTCCTTATCTATTTGTGAATATTTTTTCTCATGCTTTTTTGGTGTACGAGATCCAAATTCAATAGTCCATATTCAGATGCATCACAAATTAAAACAATGGCTTTGGATGCATCATAGTGGGTCAGCACTACCTCTGACTGTAGGAGCTCTTTTGCTGTCTTAAACACCTCATTATGCACTTCTGACCATTCCCACTCTTTTCCCTGGTCCAACAACCGATGCAAGGATTCCAACAGGCCTGCCTTGTTTGGTAGGAACCTCTCATAATAATTCAGTAATTCTAGAAATGACTGGAGTTCTTTCTTCATCTTGGGTGCTGGCCATCATAGATCGCTGTCACCTTTTTGTCGGTCGGATGTATTCCCATGCTATCCACACGGTAGCCCAAAATCTTGACTCCTGAGGCTGCGAACACACACGTGGATTTCTTAAGCTGCAAGCACACTTCAGAAATTCATTGTAGCACCTAGTGCACTGAGCAAGTGCTGCTCTTCATTTGCTCCAGTGATTAAGACAACATCTATTAAAACAATGACCTCTGGTATACCCAACAACAATGTTTCCATGAGTCGTTGAAATATTACTGGGGCATTACAAACCCGAAATGGTAGCAGTTTTACTCTAAACAATCCCTTCATTGTATTTACAGTGATAATCTCTGCTGTTGCCTCATTCACTGGAACTTGTAGGTATGCTTCCTTTATATCTAACTTTGTAAACATTTTCCTCCTACTAAGTTTGAAAATACCTCATTGGTATTTGGGAGGGGGTGGAAGGTTTTCTTGAATACAGCGTTAATTGTACATTTGTAATCTCCATACAGTCGCACAGACCAGTCAGCCTTCCGTACCAGCACCAATGGAGTAGCCAATGATGAATATGCCACCGACTACCATGTCCAGTCTCTGGCAATCTAACCACACTTCCAATCGGATTGGTGGTTGACTTTTTCATGGCCCACTCTCAATTTTATACAAACTGTATGTTACAGTGTCTTTGACGAATCTACATTTTCTTGCATTCTCTAATTAGCATTCCCCTTCCCATACTTTTGATTCTTTGACAAGCCTTAACCCTGCTGTCTGTTCCTCTTTGACAGATATGCCTGTTCCAAATGGCTCGGTTTGGAACAAAAGTTTTAGACCGTACCACGATGCCTGCAAGTTTGAGGATGATGCCAGCCATTATATCTCCAGCATGACTGTCACCCTTCCACTGTCTTATTTCCAGATGACAGTGTTAGATCTACCACGTGACCCATGCTTGCCTAAACTGACACACTCCACTGCACCAACCAGGCCAACCACAGCACCTCAAAGATCATTCAAATATTGCCTTGCAGTTTATGCCGCAATAACCAAGTCCACCGCCTCCTTGAAGGTCTATTTATACTTGGAAAGCATTGTATGTTCCACTGACTTGTCGTGTATCCCACACAACATCTGATTGCGCAAAATCATATTCAGGTCTTTAAAATTGGGGCAATATATTGTGCACAAAACAATACCATATTTGTGCAGAAACAACTTCTCAGCGAGTTAAAATTACGGAAAAACCTGACTGTGGCATCGCACATTGGCTTAACACACTGCTCTGCTAGGTGGTGTGCGCTGGTTAACAAGGGCTCTTGGAGGAAGCCGCAATTTGTGTCAGTTATATTCTCAACTTACAAATATTACATAAATTTCTGTGCTAGATCTTGCAAATTTTCCCAAATTAAAATCATTAAAAATCAGAATCTGGACTTTGCAGTTGTTTCCAACATATCACATCAGATTATACAAACACAACCAAGATGTCATTGTAGACTTCTGTTAGTCGTACAGTAAAGGAAAATTAGCAAAATTTCACACCTAAACATTTTTATCAGGTATAATCAATTAGAGAGATGACACTTCCTTGATTCATTGGCATATTCAGAGTAATTATCCAAAATATTGATAACAGAACGTTAATATTTTTTATACTTAATCATTAAGCCTGTACACAAAAAATTTAAGGCAGGAGAGGCAAACTGTAGTGCATACTGTGGTACACTTCTTTGATGTGAACAATTTTTCTGACACATTTTCTGTTCCATCTGGCTTAAGTTGAGCAGCAAGCCCAAGCTTATTGCATCTAATTCTTACCGTTCAAGTCTAAGTCTTACTGCTAATATTTTCAACCTTGTAAGTGACTTAAATGAAAGTGAATGTGCAAAAACTCACCTGGTTGCCATTGAACACTATATCATTTGGTGATAGCAGGTTGGCAGCAGAACGCTGCTGAAGTTTCAGGATGTCGGGTGCTGGAATCACTTCGAATCTCGAAGGCCTCCTCGCTCTTTGAGATGCTTCTTCCATTAGCTTCCTCTCTGTTTCTTCCTTTGCTCTGAAAACGCAATATTGGTGGTGACATTTGCAGTTACCAAAAACAAAACATTAAAAAGTTTTTACTTAAAGAACGATGTGATAAGCAGCTGCAAATTTTAAACTCTAATTGATATGAAATATAGGTAAACAGAAAAGTAAGGGATTATGGGGGGGGTTGTGTTTGTGTGCATGCACGTTTGGGTGTTAATATGTATATAAGAAATCATGCCAATATTTAGCTAGAACGAGGATGAAAAAGATCACACACACTGAAGCCTGACAACATTAAACCTGTAAACGTTGGAAAATGAGAATTGAGAATGTTTCCGCCATATGTAGTTTTATAAGTAGGTATTTTTTTCCTCCTTCTTCTTCTTCTTCTTCCAAAAAATATTTATTTTGCTGTGGATGACAGTTAATTGTATTACATTGAAAATGGAGTTNTCTTCTTCTTCTTCTTCCAAAAAATATTTATTTTGCTGTGGATGACAGTTAATTGTATTACATTGAAAATGGAGTTTGTTAAAATGAATGGTTTCTGATTTAGTCCCAGATGCTCATACTGATATTACAGAGATTGGAAGTAAACAAGAAATATGTAGCAAATGAATCTCACTTAAGTTATATAAAATTATAAAAATGGGATGGAAAGGTATTATTTCAAGTTGAAAGACGCTCGTTGCTCAGTTTTGGGAACTAAACTATATCAAATGCAATATAACAATTATAATATAACTTAAAAACCTGGACTTGTTAATAAGTAAAAGTTTTTGGAGGGATGGTGTTATCACAATGATTTTCATCTCTTAGGTGTGAGAAACATTTTAAAAAGGAACATGAGAAATGCCTAAAAACATTTAATTAATGCAGATTACCTTTCTCACCAATTTGTGTTTTTCTTGTACATAAAATTCACAGGATTCCATATTTGCAGCCCAAAAAAAAAAACAATAAAAGCGTAAGTTAGTTTAACAATTATAACATTGATAAACATACAAATTAAAATTTATAAACTAGCAGATTGATTGTCACAACTTTTTTATGCATTTCAAAGGATCAGAGAAAAGTGTTTCTAAATGCACGAAAGTATAAAAAGACAAAAATTTATACTGGAAAAAAAGGCAAATGAGCAGCTCATCCACCATGACAGGACTAACACACTTCTGGAGGAGCAGCACCACGTCTCCCTGCAGGCTTGCACTGTTACACCAAATCCGCCAGTCAGGGAGGCAGATGTAGAGAAGGATCTCTTTCTAGAGATGAGTGGTGAAGCTGGGACACCACACAACAGGAGCCACACAGCACACCTTCAAGATGGTTGGCTCCATGGGAACATGCTCACAAATGCTTTGGCGGAGGTAAAAAATGGTAAAAAAAAATTAAGGAAAGGGTAATGTTAAGAGTTGTGGGACTTAGACAAGAACATGTTGGCAACATAAGTCAGTCGGAATGTATGCGAACATGTACCAGTTCAGGCTAACTTTGTACCACACTTTTTCATTTTAAATAAAGGTGTGAACTTTTCTGTACCTTCTAGTATATTTCATGGTTCACAATTTTATTTATCAAGAACACAGCCATTAATAACGAATTTATGAGCCATTTTTTAAATTAACGTAAACAGTCCAGTATAATTTCAGCTATTTCAATTTTTCCAGTCCATTTTAAAACCAGCTCAATCAATATGGAGAGCTATTTGCTTATGTAAGCAAAAGAACCAATTTGCNTTTTCCAGTCCATTTTAAAACCAGCTCAATCAATATGGAGAGCTATTTGCTTATGTAAGCAAAAGAACCAATTTGCCAATGTCCTATCGGCATGCCACAAACTGCACTGGGTACAGGTATATTTTGTGTGGCTTAACTTTTTAACAGTGGAGTCATTAGAGATGGTACTGTAGGCCCTCAGAGGTTGGAATGCACAGATAAATTGGCCATCTAAAAAAATCATGGGAAAAGAAAATATGGATTGTTGGGCCAGGAATTGTACCTGGTTTNATAAATTGGCCATCTAAAAAAATCATGGGAAAAGAAAATATGGATTGTTGGGCCAGGAATTGTACCTGGTTTTTTTACAACTGCTAATCTAGTATATTACTACTATGCCACATCACTTGGTACAGGGCAATAGCAGCACTGCTGCAGCTGTGGCAGGATACTGTGCTGGTCTCAACCCACCTGACTTNTTTTCCAGTCCATTTTAAAACCAGCTCAATCAATATGGAGAGCTATTTGCTTATGTAAGCAAAAGAACCAATTTGCTAATGTCCTATCGGCATGCCACAAACTGCACTGGGTACAGGTATATTTTGTGTGGCTTAACTTTTTAACAGTGGAGTCATTAGAGATGGTACTGTAGGCCCTCAGAGGTTGGAATGCGCAGATAAATTGGCCATCTAAAAAAATCATGGGAAAAGAAAATATGGATTGTTGGGCCAGGAATTGTACCTGGTTTTTTTCCAACTGCTAATCTAGTATATTACTACTATGCCACCTCACTTGGTACAGGGCAATAGCAGCACTGCTGCAGCTGTGGCAGGATACTGTGCTGGTCTCAACCCACCTGACTTGCGCTTCTTTCTGCCACTGCGCAGCCACCTGCAACCGCCTGTCTCTTCCTATGTGCCGTTCTATCAGTTTGATCAGCTCTATCCTCTGGATGGATCCCAGCAGTATCATAGAGCCTGTAACAAAACAATGGAAACTTGAATGTTATACAGTGTTGCTGCTGAGGTAGTTAAAAAAAGTCCATAGGGACACATTTTGACCAGTTAGCATGTTCATATACATTGTTGCCTACTGGGAGTGTCAGAAAACAGGCAACCCGAAAAAATAGTGTAACATACTTTCCTGTTGCACTCAATATCCATCATAATATAAATATATAATTTCATGGCTTAAGAAATTATTGCACAGTATTTCATCAAACTTATTTGAGCACGCTGTCATATACATAGGATTATTCTGAACTCCAGTCAAGAATGCTGCAAGTTGATTCCTAATCAAAAATGAGATGGTAGAATGTGACTTGCAACCTAGAAAAGAGGGTAATGTCTGCCCCTGGAAATCAATATTTTAAATTTTTCTATGTCAAAATATTGTAAAATAATTTAGATGAAATCACACATTCCTGAACTGTGTTTTCTTGAATTGACATATGAAACCTGTGCAACTTATGTAATATACCTCTTCATTAAGAAAGTAGTACAAAAATAACATGGCACACACTAATTTTGTTCAACATACTGCAGTCGAACACCCCGCTGAGTCTGGTGCTCACCGCAGCAAAGAAAGTAAATTTAATTGCCATACGTTCATGGGTGCCAGCTAGCCGCAGGCCTAACACAAAAGAGTGCATGAGTCAGGGTGAAGTTCTACTTGCCTACTTGGCAGTGGTGAGCACTGGTAGCCGCAGTCCGACCACGTGGTGGCTAGGTCCATGCAACGTCTGAGTTGCGGTGGAAGTTGCACTGCGCGTTTTCTTACTTACGTGGGTGAGAATTGAGTAGGACAAATATCTCTCAGAGACAGGTTTAGATAGCATGGAAGTTATTGTCCAGTAAGTTCATGTTACATTCTAACACATGGTACGATGAAAAAAACACGAAAATTAACAGTCTTTCACTTGCTTGGGCAGATGTATCGCCGTGCTCTTGGTTGGCGAGCTGGCCAGCC
Source organism: Clitarchus hookeri (assembly GCA_002778355.1). Classification (NCBI taxonomy): domain Eukaryota; kingdom Metazoa; phylum Arthropoda; class Insecta; order Phasmatodea; family Phasmatidae; genus Clitarchus; species Clitarchus hookeri. The sequence continues at coordinate 13,722 of NQII01004832.1, read as the reverse complement.
TCCCTTGAAAAACTCCCATCCCTGTTTCTTGCGATGTCTTGCGCTACCGCTACACTCACTACACTGGGGTTACTCTTATATACACTGTGGTTGGGGGATCACTATGCTTCGCACTGCCGGGATTTTTCCTAGTATTAGATATGAAAGTGCTCCTCTAAAGAGTTAACTAACTATAGCAAGTAAAATGACAATTTAGCCCTAGTCCTTTATAAATGCACATTGACTATCAGCAACATGCATCAAAGTTCTTATACATTATAGTTTAAGCAGTGGGAGATGATGAAAAATCTGCCGGCACCCTAAATAACCCTTACAAACATGGCACCATTGCTTAAAGCTCTTCTCGCTACAAGATAATTTTTGAGGCCATCACAAGTTAATGAATACCATTATATCACAGTAGCATATTACAGTGAACTAATTATCCATTGAAGAAACCTATAAACTGTACCTGGACTGTCTACTAATGGAAATCCTCGCAAGTTGCGGTTTTCCTTCAGCACATCTCTTAGCTGGCCGTATGTCATCCCATGCCAGATGAATTTTATATCTCGTAACATGAAGTCTTCGACATACACACTGTAGATACCTGCAAATGAAAAATCGGTTTTCATTATTAAGTAATTCTTTGGCTGGGATTATACTTTAATCAAGAATCTTTATTTTGTTCCATCTTGCTAACATTACTGGTAATCCCCTTCCATTTCCTTAATTTATTCTTTTAATATGCAAACATTCCTTCATAATATGTTGGGGTTTTTTTGGTTGCAATTCTACAAAAGCAAAACATGCAACACTCAAACATTTAATTATTAAAGTATTTGCATCTACATTGTTATTTAATTCTTCTCTTTGATATCAATATACAATTCACTAATCAAATCTACTACATTTGGTCCTGGCCTCACCCCAGCTGCATCCCTACAACACCCAGGATCCTGAGAGGTCACTGACTCAGTNTTGTCACTGTATCTCCTCCCCTAATATGTAACTTGGTCCTGGCCTCACCCCAGCTGCATCCCTACAACACCCAGGATCCTGAGAGGTCACTGACTCAGTCAGTGTGGGGAGGGAACAAGCAGTGCAAGAGGCCATACCGGTGCAATGCACGGTTGGTGAGCAAGTAGGAAACAAAGTTAATACCAAACATGGCAAAAATGACCATGGTGAAGACAACAGCAAACGTTTCAGTCAAGCACACAGGTACTAGGTGAAACCATGGGGAACATTAATCTTAGAGCTTTCTTAGTGGTTTGAATAATATTCTAATTTAAACTCAACATATCACAAAAGACGGGAAGAAGCATTATCCATTTCAATGCAATTTTTTTTACAATTAACATAAAATTTGTTTGTTTTTTAACGTGCTGGATGTGTGTATATGTGTAATGACCAGAAGAACATTCTGAAGAACCTCCTTTCATGTTGTCATGTTTGGCATTCTGGAAGCAGCCACATAAAGGGCTAAAAGTGCATCCTGTACAGGTCTTCATTGTTCATGAGTAACAGACATCTCGCTATTGTTTTTTTTCATTTCATCTCTCTGTAAATCTTTGTTTTAGACCCCACTTGTGCCCTTCTCCCAGTAACTTGTGTAATAAACTTTCACTTGCCATTCCATAATGCTCATGGATGGTCCAGATCAGCAGTCATACAGACCAAGCTGAATCCGGAAAAGTTATCCACTGGTATACCCAGTCAGCAACACTTTACGTGGAACAATGCTTTCTAAATTTGCAACAAGCTCACTTCCAGGCTTTCTACATAATCGTTATTTTTGTGTGCAGCAAAGGTGGAATTTGAGTATGAAATGACGAATTTCCGACCATGTGGTGAAAGAGTACAATAAAAGCCTGTGGGAACGTAACATCTCATGGGTGTTTCCTCACATAGTGTTTTCTCCCCTTCAGTTACAGGCATGTAGTGCAGCCCTACCAACACTGTGATAAGGAAAAGCAAGTTAGTTATGTGTAGCCATGATCATCAGTATCCACTAGCCATACCAATCAAATATTGTTTCCTAGATCTACTTTGCATCCAAAGAATTTACATGCTCATAAAACCCATCCAAAGTACATGGCAGACACAGGGCTTGGAAAATTCGGATGAGCACATTCAAATCACATTTTTTGTGTAATATTAACAATCGAAACATTCTGCCTAAATCACATTCAGAATTAGACATTCTTAATTTCCATGGTTTGACATGGATTGTAGATAATACAGGAATCATCATTGAATGTTAAAATAACATGTTCGCACTGCAGAAAAATAGTACAACTATAAACCTTGAAAGAACTCATTCAGTTCATAGTGACAGGTATATTTATATATTACCAGTATTTTTATGTTATTTTGCACTGTCTTGTCTATATATTAGTTATTGTTCTTGGTAATTTTGTCATCGTACCTCCTTAACTATTTAGCCTGAACCTGGCATATGATGCATGCGCATGATGCAGTTGTGGAACATGTAGCACAGCACACCAACACACCACACAGCCAGCCAGCTATATGGCGAGAAGGCGACAGCTATGAGACCCCAGAACATGGAAGACACCACTAGTCCCAACTGACCATCTATAAAGACTATGTGACATGAGTAATAAATAGAGTGGTTTTGATTTAATATATACCTTTGATATCCTACACCCTTTAACTTAGTGCTGTGTGAAAGTGCCCGGGTCGTGGTCATTTCATCCAACTCCCTTGTGTAGTGCAGCGATACCATAATCTTGCCACATAAGTAATTATGTTACATTCAGGGCTCTGTGGGCAGATTATGTTACCTAAATTCAGAACAGGAATTATGTACTCTATATCGGGGCTGGTTGTTTACTTTTGCATTTTGAGTATTGTCTGCGCTGGCGAGATATTGAACCGATGCCGGCAATAGGCTACCGTATACCCCAACGAGCACACCATTGTTCCATTTGCTGCACGTGCCATTGTGTTAATAATTATTTTTTCAAGTGTTTACTAGTTCTGTGTATATGTAAGTTTACTCTCTTTTTTTAAATACCATGTCTTACAGTCAACACAGCTTACTTAATTTAACATAATGTAATTTTGCATGCAACTAGCCTGCTTTTCCGCACAGTGTTTTCTCGTGATGCTCTGTCATGTGTGTCCAGCATTCTCTAATTTAATTTTAAGATTTTCTTGCAGTTTTTTTTTATGTATGTTTCATTGCTATAGTCAGCGACAGTTAATGGCTCATGTGGCGCAATCTGCTGCTGACTGCGTCTGTCCACTCCCCAGTCCATTCCAGATCCAGCCTGATAACTGATGTATTCGTACACTTGGGTGACTTCATCTTTTGTGTGCTAACTAATCAGTGGTTTCTGTTAATTATCCAGATTTTTTCCAAGCTTTTACCACACACTTTCCTCAGTTCCTCCCTTGTATAATTTGGTACTAGGGAGGCTTAACTTTAATGTTTATGGACTGAAGCAGCAACTCCGCTTCATGAGAACATGATTGCCAAAAATGTAATCTGCCTCTTCAAGTTTCTTTCTCTACCCTATGCATTATGCATAGGGTAGAGTTTTCGCATCTTGCACCATGATGTGAGTAATGGTCAGTGTGTTTTGCAAGTGTATTGCAGTGTACTTAGCAGCCACATGTGTATATTGCTTATGTGTACCGGCTTGCTCAATAAGTATCAGTACAGTGTAATAATGTGTTGACTATAGTTTCTTGTACATGTTTGGACAATGCCGCTGTCTCAGCACTAGGAAATAGGCGTGCTCCTTGGCCTATAACTATGAGCTAAGTAGCACATTAGGTCCTCCGCCCCCGTGTAAACACTTGCATGCCACCAGCAGCTGTAACTCCACCAAGGGGGAACAGCCGCTTTGAACTGATGATGCACCCTGAGGTGTCATGCTCTTCCCGTCCCAGTCAGGTCAACACTGGGTGACACCCTTCCCACAACAGTTGTGTTTTAACTTATTTCACTTTGGAGTGCCATCGGTCTCTCTCTGTCTTCTCCTGATGGCAGACATGGACCTGACACTGCATTACTTTAAATGTTTGTGTTTTTTTTCCTAAGTTGTAAACATTTCCCTTTTGGGTTGGGATTTAATATTTCCTATTGTACATATTTGCATAGTTTTAATCAGTTTTTTATAGGCAATTTTCAGTGTCATTAATTATTTAATGATTCATGGTTATGTTTTCTGTTGACAGATATCCCTCCTAGTTTATTGAATATTTTTATGGTTATTCTCACACCACCCACATTTCTGCAATAGTATCTGTTGTGATCAGTAATATAATACAATAATGTATATGTTATCAAATTTTAAATTATATTCAATATATTTATATTTTGAAATGCAATATGATGGGCAAAATTCCACAGAGTGATCTTAGACCAACAGGGTTGAAACTCCTTCATGGAATCAAAGNAAATGCAATATGATGGGCAAAATTCCACAGAGTGATCTTAGACCAACAGGGTTGAAACTCCTTCATGGAATCAAAGCACAACTACCTTCTAGCAGATGGTGTGGTCATTTGCACATACTTGCCAACTTATAAGATTCTGGCATAGATTGTACAAAAAGCTGTGCTCTTTTACAATTTTAAGAATGTCAAATATTTTACGATTTTCATTTGTAAGCAAATCATTAATGACGTATTTTTGTCGAGCTGTTGAGAGGCAAACTTACGTGGTTGGATCCGTAACAGATTCTGTAAACTCTGTTGTTTAGCATTCATGCCTACAGTTACTCCGCTGTTTGCAAACGTACTATGAACAGTTTGCTGGTATTTGCCACATGTCAACTTATTTGCTCATGGCTGTAGAGGAATCTGCAGAAGCCAGCAATCTAATTGTTAGTAAGGTGTGTTTCTGCACACGCTTGGAAATGCAAGTGAAAACANGGAATCTGCAGAAGCCAGCAATCTAATTGTTAGTAAGGTGTGTTTCTGCACACGCTTGGAAATGCAAGTGAAAACATTACGTTGCAAATGCTTCTGACCAGCTTGTTACTGATTGAACCATGAAAACACGCCAGTCATGTGTTTATTTAGGATTATTTTTCTTATTGACTGCCCTCAGTCAATCTCACATTTCTTTAGTTTGCTCAAAATGGCTGAAAGTGAAGCAACCACAAAATTGTGCTCACTGATTTAATAACCCTTCACTTTTTTGCGTTTTGGAAGTGCTTCAAGGTTATAGATTTTGGTTCACAAAGTTCGCAAACATTTAACATTGTTGTTATAATTTATTCCAGCACTTGAATGAAAACTAGTTTCTATCACATGGATAAACATTTCTATGGCCGATCAAGTGCATTCGTCATTGTTTTGGTGGTCTGCAGTGTAGGTTTACTGTCTGCACCATGAACAAAAAGTCGGNCCGATCAAGTGCATTCGTCATTGTTTTGGTGGTCTGCAGTGTAGGTTTACTGTCTGCACCATGAACAAAAAGTCGGGTAAACATTATTTTCAAGTGCTAGCATTTGCCGTTGTAATATAAACATTGCTCATGGTGAAAAAAAAAATTTATTTTGAAACATATAAGGTTTTAAAAGTATAAGAATTGTGTAAAATTTGTTGACAACAGTGCTAAGATAAACAGTTTTTTTTTGTTTAAAGTACAACTGCAGATGTCATATGAGCTGAATGTTTGTTTAGTTCTTCTTTGGTTTAACATAACCTCCCCATAAGTTTAGCCAACCATACAGGACCCTTAATTAGATAAATTATTCCGAAATCAGAAGAGGCCATGAAATATTCTTGTAGGAGAACAAAAACATCAGTGATCGTGGAAGAAATGGCTATGCTGACAAGAGAAGGAATTGTGCAGCATCTACAAAGTGGACCATTTTCTCTTTCCACTGATGGCAGTAAAAATTATGATGTGAAGCTGTACCCAATAGTTGTGTTATCAGTGTTTGTTGGCAAGGCAGTGGATATTAAAAGTAGTGATACAGCTAAGTTCCCAGGACACAAGGCCGTGATTTTGCGCATGGCCATGTGGTGAGCACAGACTCTTTCTTGGGTCGTGACATAACCACTTAACTATTCCCTATCACTGACACATACCTATTCTGCTCCATTTTTGGCCATGGAGTACACCAAACACAAGTACAGGAGTGGACGACTACTCAAACTTGGAAAATAAGCATGACCACGTGCACATTAGATCCAGAGTTATCCAGCATTTATTGCAAAATAAAACATTAAATGAGCAGGGCGCTACATAACCTCATAAGACAAATAATCATTACATTATTTTAAAACTGCGGCACAAAAATAATTGCACGAGGCCTCACCTGAACCAGCATGAAAATACGCAAAATTAACTTACCAGTAAAAAGCCTCTAGGAGATAATAATTAATTAAGGGCCCTCCAAATCAATGGAGGGGCCAAGGCCAGCTGCTGGGGTACAATGAAAAAGGTGTTAAGTAATTCAATACAACAGAACTACAGATCAGTGAAAGCAAATATAAGGCCCCTGCAGGCCATGCGGCATGCATCTGTCCGGCTTGAGCTAAGAGTGTCTGCTGAATAGCCATCAAAAGTCAGAGAAAAAAGAAAACCACCTGTGGATTGCAAGCCATCATGCAGCAGCAAGAAATTTGCTTCATCGAACAGTGCCAAGAAACTTGTATTGGATGCTGTGACAACAGTTATTTCTTGTGAAGAAGTCGTGAAATATTGTATGTTGTGTTGCACATTGTTTTGTGGTCATCTATGATTGTTTAGTTGGATGATAAAATTACCCAGCAATATTCAACAAAGTTTGTGGTGGCTGCGTGCCCATCGATAGTTCACACTCCATCTTTAAACGACAACTGCCAATTGCAGCACCACAGTCAATGTACAGGTTGCAGCACTGGACCCAGGAAATACAAAAACTTATAAAAAAAAACTTGGTACATGTCAACAAATACAACACACATCATACTAAACATCCCGCCTGCCTTGAAATATTATATTTCAACTAATTCAATGGCAATGGGCATAGCTTCACAACTGGTCTGGTAATGTTTCCTGATGAGGTGAACACCTGAGCCACATGCATGAAACCATCAGTGCCAAGGAATGTTTTCACAACATGACCCAGACACCAGTTCATAGTTGGCATGTTAGGTTCTTGAACAAAGACAAGTGTGCCCACTTGCAGGTTAGGTGCATCTTTCACCCACTTGCCCTGAGCTTGCAGCTAATGAAGATATACCTTGTGCCAACATGACTAAAAGTATTGATGAAGTCGCTGTAGAAGTGTCCACCTTGAAAGACGATTAGCTGGAACTGTAATCACATCTTCTTCTGAGAGTATCTGAGGTGGACTTAATGCTAAAAAACGTGGAGGTCCGAAAGATCTGTGACTGAGCACAACACAATGGTCGCGAGTTGATGATTGCCTCCAGTGTAGAACTCCTCATAACGCAGCAATTACTTCCAAACATTACATTGGTTAGGTGTGACTTGAGTACCTTGACACCAGCTTCCCACAGTCCTGTGAAGTGAAGGGCTTCAGGTGGGCTGAAGTGCCAAGTGATTTGTCACCTGCATAATGCTGGTTTGAACGTCTCATCTTTGCTTGTACTGAGAAGGAAAGTATACAATTCCTTCAGCTTGTTGCTGGCACAAACAAAGTTTGTCCTGCAGTCATTGAAGAGATCTTGACACCATCCACGACATGCCATGAATCTTCACAGTGCAGCCAGAAATGCGTCAGTCCTGAGAGACACTGCCAATTGTAAATTGAATGCTTTTGTGGCAAGACAGACGAACAAACAGATGTATGCCTTATGTGTCCTAGGTTTCCTGGCTCTGACCATTGTATCTGTAAATGGACCAGCATAATCAACTCCAGTTTTCAGAAAAGGCTTGGTCTGAGTGACTCTTTCATCCGGAATATCTCCCATTCTTGGTGTTGTATGTTGTGGCAGACAGAGAAAACATATAGTGCACAAGTGCAGCCTGTGTCTCACTACATCTCTCCCGTTGACATTCCAGAAATTTTGCTGGAGTACTGATAAGTTTTGCAGACCAGGATGGAGCAAATCTTTGTGCAGTTGGTCAATAATCAACTCAGTCAAGCGACACTGTTGTCAAGAAATGGGTTTATTTTTCTGACCGTAGCTGGGCACTTTCACTTCTCAAGAGCTGACAATTCTGATGCATAGTGTACCTGTTGAGTTTTTTTCACCCAGAACATTAAAGCTGTCTGTAGCTCATCAATCCGCAACAAGGAACCTTAAGTAGGCTTTTCCAACTGTGCTTTCACAAATCGCAAGCAATAAGCTGTAATTCTCTTTATCTTGTGAAGACATGAAAATATATGCCACAGTGAACAATCAACTTGCTGAGCCACTCCAGCCATCAGACTGGAAGTTTCCACGTGCTCTTCAACCAGTAGGTCACACTCTGATTCCACCAACTATTCACTGTGTTTTGGCCAGACATCCTTAGTCTCCTGCAGTCACGTAGGTCCCTCCCATCACAGAGGATGGCACACAAATTGGGACGGTAAGAGGCCCCTTGAAGCGCAGTCTGCAGGGTTTTGCTCTGATGGCACTCTGTGTGGGTGTTTGTCTGGATTTCTCCAACCCTGTTGGCTACAAATGTCTTCCAATGATGAGATGATGAACAAATCCATGCAAGTGTTACAGTGGAGTCAATCCAAGCAAACACATTATCTACCTTAAGTGTCGACCTAAAGACAGTTTGGACGTAACAAAGTGTTTGTGCCGGCAGTGATTCTGCACACAATTTGTGCCTTGGATGCAAAACCCGTTTTATAGGTGCCACCTTAGACCGCCCCATGACCAGGTGTACGGACACTGAATCATCCTGATGCACAACTCGTAAATAAACTATTGCAGCATAACCCACCTCGCAGCTGTCTGAAAAACCACGGAGCTCACTAGACAGTCAGTAGCGGTCACTAGAGGTCTTCTGGGAACACCAATTCCTTCCAGCAATGAAAGCTCTGTCTTGAACTGTAACCATTTTGTGTGAACAGCGACATGAAGTTCTGCATCCCACTCTACACTGTGTATCCCTAGTTGTTGAATGAAACTCTTCACCAGCAACAGTAGAGGGGACAACCAACCGAATGTGTGAAATATTCTTGACAGATCAGAGATAATTCCCCATTTAGTAGCTGCTTTACTCTGAGGTTGTACTGTATATGAAAATTGGTCGACAATAGGATTCCACTGCAGCCCTAAAACCTTCCAGGTGATATGTTCATCTGAATCAAACAAGTGAGAGACAGATGACTGGAGCTGAAATGATGACAATCCTTCAAGAAATTCTCGACTGTTGCTAGCAAATTTCTGAATGTGAAATCCCCCAGTTTTCAACAACTCAGTTCCACTTGTAAGACAGATGCTTGTACCACTGACTTTGCACCAGCAACAATATTGTCCACAAATATATCCGAGATTAGGGCTGTCGCTGCAAGGGGGTACTTGTGGCCTTCATCCTTTGCAAGTTGTCGAAGTGTACGAAGAGCAAGAAATGGAGCAGATGCTACCCAGTAGGTTACTGTTTTCAAATGATACCCTTAAACAGACTCAGATTCATCTGAATGCCATAGAATTCTCTGAAAAACTTGATGCCCAGCATGAATTAATACTTGTCAGTACATTTTCTAAATGACAACAGTGAACATGGTATGATGCAGATGGAACTGCAAAATCAAATTACTTATCTCACACTGCAATTTTTGGCCTGACAGCAATACGTCGTTCAGTGAGGCACCTGGATGAAGTTTTGGCTGATTCATCTAATAAAACCCAAAGCTTGGTGGTTGTACTATCAGGCTTCAAGAGATAGTGGTGGGGAATGTACACAGCTGAGGAACAATCTGTTGCATTCTCGGGTACCTTTTCCATGTCGCCAGTAGTGATATAATCTTCCATAAATTCTGCATACATTTTCTTGAGCTCAGGGTTCCGACAAAATCTTTTCTCCAGCCCATGTAGTCGAGTTAGAGCTTGGAAGGCACACCTTGTACCTGCCATCTGCAGTTCGCTGATGAGTTTGCTCACATATTGTTTCATTTTTTTTCTCGTCTGGGATAAGAGGAGCAGCCACGGGTAATTCCTCTAACTCCCAAAATCTCTTCATGGTTTCGTCAAGTGATGAAGTAGCATGAAGACACGTAAGAAGTTGTGACGAGGGTTCCACAGTTTTAGAGTCCACCCTTCCCATTACAAGCCAACCAAACAGAGAATTTATGGTGAATGGTGATCCTGGACATCTTTCAAGGCAAGAGTCCGTCAGTACTAGTGAAACAGTTTGGCTCCAACTAACAGATCAATAGGGCAAGGAGTTCTAAAGTTGGGGTCCGCCAAGTGTAGGTACGCTAAATATTCCCATTGATTTGCTTGTAAGTTAGTGTTAGGTTTTGATTCAAAACTATCATGTCAGCTCCGAATTTGTGAACGGGATCATCAACTGGCTGGATTTTCCATGTGGTGATACCCTTTGTGTCTGTCACTGATGACTGATGACCCTGAAAGACCATGTACAGGTCTCAAATATTTTCGCAGGGGGAACCCAAGTTTCTGCAAACAGCTACTTGTAATTAAATTTGCTTGACTGCCTGAATCTAGAAGCACTCTGTGTGACTATTATCAGTTTTATCTTTTACACTAACAAGAGCTGTTGCCAACAAAAAAAATGATGTATTTGCCAGCCTGTGAGGGTAGAAACAGGAGTCAAGTCACTGCTTCCTCTCTCAGTGCTGTCTCTATTTGCACAGCCTGATAGTCCTTCAGTTTCAGAGGGAATGTTCTGTCAAAATGTAACAGGGTATGATTTCTCCAGTTACACTGGCTGCAGTTCGTCTTTGAGGAGCAGTTCTTCAATTTATGTGATGTCCTGAGGCAATTGATACACAGGTTATAGCCTTTTATCTTTTCAAGATATTGTCTCGGTGAAAGATCAGAAAACTGTGAACATTTAGACAATTTTTGAGAGCCTTGACACAGTTCACACTGTGTCGATTCCTCTCCTGCACTTGCAACCAATAACTGTGTGACATGTGAACGAGTAAATTTCTACGAATTCTTGTACTTCTGCCCTCCAGCCAAAGATTAAAACATACGTTGACTACCTTCAAGAAAAGTAAGGAACAGAGTTAGCGTGGGTAATGTTGTTGGATCAACAATAGTGAGCTCCCATTCCTTTCTAAGGTTCAGATCCAGCTTCCCTTCAAACAGATGTAATAAAAGTGGGTCCGAAGTTTCAACAGACACATTCTAAACCTTTAATGCAGCTGTGTTTTCATGAATTTTGGCTAACAACTGCAGCAGACTTGAAATGTTACTTGAGGTTATGTGAGGTGCATTAACAACTGCATCAATATGATGAGAGACCATAATATGCCTATTGTTATACCGTTTCCCAAGTAAAGTCCAAGCTACCTCAAAGTTATATGGGATTAGTGGAAGAGACTGTATTAATGACAGTGATTCCTCCAATACCGATGACTTTAAATACGTCAGTTTTTCCACATTGCTTAAAAAAGTTTTGAGCAACTATTGTATTAAATAAAATAGCAAAGTTCTGCCACTGCCCAATACCACCACTGAATGTTGGCAGCTTTATCGCAGGAAGTACTACCCTAGATTAGAAATAAACCCACAGATGACTGAGACAAGGACTCTGCAATGGCAATTGTGTTGTAATACAAATTGTCGAAATAATCCAGACGTTTACGATGAACGTCTGCATCAAGATCGTCAATTTCTCCTACAACTGTTAAAATGGTTAAGTGATCTTTATCAAAACTTTTGCATATGTTTTCCATATCCCAGCATGTGGCCTGGAATAATTTCATTTGCGAAGTGACTGTTAGTGCCCTTTCGCCTAAGGCCAAAGCTCTTTGCATACGGTTTTCAGCACAATCCAATCGTATATGAGCCGCAACTATTTTGGAAGCCATTTTCATAACTGTGCATTGCAACTAACCTCAAAATGCCCACGAATGACAACACCCAGAGTCATTTAACCTCGTAACGCATGAAGATCAACAAAAAACGTCAACCAACACTTTTTATATGTTCACATTTTTATGTACATAATTATTGGCACAGACTGTAGTTTGCATTATTCATGGACCGCAGTATCCATTTGGTAAACAAACATATTTCAATTTCACACATTTTTTTTTCCAGCTACTCACTTTCTCAAACATAAAAAAATGTTTTTGAATCTCACACAAATTCGAAACACAAATCTCATAGTTCATACCACAACACGCCATGCGGAAGCACAAAATGCATCGGCAAGAAATCACTTTTCGCGAACGGAAAACTGAACACAGAACAAAACTACTGTAATTTCCGTGGTCTCTTTTACGATCCGGCGCATGGAGGACCAAATGTTTAGTTGGATGAGAAAATTACCCAGCAATATTCAACAATGTCTGTGGCGGCTGTGCGCCCGTTGGTAGTTCACACTGCATCTTTAAATGACAACTGCCAATCGTAGCGCCACAGTCGATAATATACAGGTTACAGAACTGGACCCAGGAAATACAAAAAGCTTGAACAAAATCTTGGTACTTGTCAACAAACACACCACACGTGATTCCATACAGTGATCAAGCTTTTTTTGTAGGCTAGTGATCGTATGATGATGTTTTTTAAATCATGTAAGTTGGCAATAGTTTTTTTGTGTGTAATAAATTCTGTCATGGTTCCCGCCAAATTAAACATTATCCAAGTATTCATAAAGTTTTTTGTTCTCTGCCCACATACCTCTCCTAAAGTTCTGTTTAGGTTTTTATCAATCTCTCAACAAGGTTCTCTGTTAATTTTTACTGCACATAATACCAACTTTTGATAAATTGAATATAGCTTTACAGTCATCAATCCTTCAGATTTGCACATTGAAACAACAATTTTATGATTTTTGAAAGAGATATTGTCCAAGTTTGTAAAGCCAACTGTCATAATAAAACAGTCTTGTTTGTTGGACATGAGGTATCGTTATGCAGAAAATCGGTGATTAGATGTTGATTGAAGTATTGGTAGTGCAACAATGAAAGTTGTAAGTACTCTCAAGGAAACTGAAAAAAAATTGTTTTTCTCTTCAGTTAGAAATTACTTCACATGTGGGTATGATTACATCATCAATAAATTTCCTTTGAAAAATGATGTATTAAGGAAAGCCAGTGTAGCAGCTATTGAAAATATTGAACATTCAAGTTTTGTTTTTTATTGAGTTGTTTCCTTTCATTTTACCGGTTGGTAATGAGACAAACGAGAAAGCCATGGATGAACTTCAAAATCAGTTAAATCTTCTTCAGCTTGAAGATATTTCCTCTATTTTTGAAAAAGGATATACAATTGTGGAAATGTCGGTTAAAGTGTCAAATACATTGAGTGTTGGTGGCCAACCAAAATTTCGACAACTCTCAAGGACGGTGATGTCAACACTCACAATACCTCGCAGTAATGCGGAATGTGAATGAGTCTTCAGTCTGGTCAAGAAAACCAGAACACAATTTACAATTTAGGTCGCAGATGTCCAACAGAGTTCTGGAAATATGTCTTTTATAAAATGTAAGCAGCAAGGCAAGTACTATGAACAAGATTTCACACAACATTTTCTACTCAAAGCCAAAAAGGAAACTGCTGAATCACTGAAGTGTAAATACTAATTTAACCTTGTTTAGCTGTCATTGTTGTATATACACTATGTATATACTTTCAAGCAGAGTGTTTTTGCCAGTGTTT